>JAZKJV010007058.1:0-600000 GCA_037367405.1 Ottelia alismoides
TGAATGACAAAAAAACTAACTTCTCCAGTACGACAACCCAATGATTCCCCAATCCAGCAACTCCATCCTCGAGGAGCGGGGTATTCCCTTCTAAGTTCAAGTGGCAACCAGCTCAAGAGGAGGGGGTGAAGAGAAGAATGGACGGTAGCCAGTGTAGCTACCTATCCTGGGATGCAAGACCAGTGTAGTCAAGTCATCCAGCTGCAGGCTCACATATTTGACTTTGGAACTCAAGCTTGCTTATTGTCTTTACAACATATGTACATACTTTGCAGGCTTTTTATTTTTGTACATGCCTGAACTCTTTTTTTTTGTTTTTTTTTTGATATACTATTCACAGCAGCATTTACATAAGGAGTTTTTCCTCTTGAGCCAGTAGACTATCCCTCTTTTGAAGCTTTATCGCAACCCACAGCCTCCTGTCTTTAGACTTCCTAATCACTGGACGGGTTGGGGTGCACTTCCCTCCCTAGAGGAGGACAAATGTTTCCACTTGTGTGCGTCTCATACCGGCAAATCCAATCCCCTCACCACTCCAACTGAGTTGAGCCATGTGAAAGGTGCAGGTGTCCAAGTTAGGTCATTATCAACAAGAGTCGTGCGTGTGCTCCGAAATACTCTACTTAGGCAGTCAAGAATCCATTGAACCAAGTCTCGTGATCCTCAAAGAATTAAGTCAACTAGACCTGAAGTGCCTCAAACCCAGTTCCTATAAGGTTCATGTTATTAGGTAGATTATAAGGTCCAATCAAGCTCCAATCTCCGGATTTTACTCGGACTTGTTCAACTATCAAACTCAATCCGAAAAATGCTCATGCTATGCAATGCAGAAAATATTTTTGTGATGCAATTTTCAAGGATTTTGAACTTTTTATGGATTTTTGAAAAGATGATGATGATGCATATGCAATTTTTTTGTATTTTTCAAAAAGATTTTTCAAATGTTTTTGGATTTTAATTTTGCAAATGTTTTTGGGAATTTTGAAAACAAAAAGTTTTGGCTAAAAATTAGGTGAAAATATGTACACGGGAGTGCTTCTAATATATACAAGAAGTGGATTTTAAGAATTTACAGGGTAAGTGGTCAGTTTTATACATATATATAGGTAGTGGATTTTTGGTATGATGTAGGTATTCCTCAAACTTATTTGACACAAGCTTTTCACACAATTTTTGAAAACTATAGTCCAAAATAATTTTTACAAACATTTTACACACATTTGAAAATCATTTTGCAAAGGCTTTCAAAACAGTATATATAGGTTTTTCAAATCATTTTTGCAACCATTTTTCAAACCATTTTGCAAATCATTTTTCAAACATTTTTATTTCACACAAAGAAAAGAAATTTTACAATCCACACATTTTTACAAAGGTTGAAAACGTGTAACAAAATATTTTCAAAATAGTTTTCAATAAATGTTCACAAAGATTTTCGAACTATTTTTCAAACATTTTGCAAAAAACATTTTCACCTGATTTATTAATCAGTAAATACAAAAAGAATTTGAGGAATAACCACATCTTTTTATTAAGAATTTTTAATGAATTTTAAAGAATTGTTAGCCATATTATTAAGAAAAATACGAAAGTACGAGTTATGGCTAAAGTATATACGACCCCCCTATACTTAGCTTGAGCTGTGTCCTCATAGATCGGAGAGAAAAGAGAAGACATAACTCGTACTAAGTATAGGAAAATCTAAAGAATAAATAAAGGAATGGATGAACAAACGAATGAGAAGTTGACCGTCCCCCCTATACTTAGGATCAAATAATCCTAAGTATAGCAGACTGTACACAACGCAGGGAGGGTCAAGGGTGGGAATGAACAGATCGTACTCAAATTGTCCCCCCTATACTTAGGGTAAAATATCCCTAAGTATAGACAAGAAGAAGAGACAATGGAGAGGATCGAAATGAAAATGAAAGAAACTCGGGGTGCCAACCCCCCTATACTTAGGACAAAGTACGTCCTAAGTATGGAAGACTGTCTACAAGGGCGGCACTTTTTTGATAGATACAGAAGATAGAATAGGAAAAGAAGAAAAGAAGAAAAGAAGAAAATAAATCAAGAGATGGAAGGATAGATCAGAGGATATACACATCACTCCCCCTATACTTAGGGTAAAAGAAGCCCTAAGTATAGGCGACAACAGGAGTAATGAAACGGAACGAAGAAAGAGCACTCGGCTCGTCCACCCCCTATACTTAGGACAAAGTACGTCCTAAGCTAGGCAGACACGAGAATGGATGGACGAGCAATACGGAAGAGAAAACCGAAGTACACATAAGAGAATATACAACAGAGATGAATGTACACATGATCAAGAAGGTAGAAAGCGAACCTTCTTGCGGGACCGTGGAGGAATAGATCTAATGTGGTGCAGGTCGACATCGGGGTCCACAGTGGACGGAATCCGATCAGGGTCGACGGAAAGTAGATCCTCAGGGGCCCTATGGTGTGAAGGCACAGACGGGGTAGTGGAAGGAGTACGGCTAGGTCCGGCCTTGGGAGTCTCGCTGATATCAAAGTGGAATGGGACGAACTCATCATCATCGGAAGTAGTGTACTCAGAGTCGTCCTGCGAGGAGTCATCCAGGTCAAAACCAAAAGGCACGAACTCATCGGTGGAAGTAGTCGAACTCTGTTCGTCCTCTATAATCTCAACCGGATCATCTTTCTCATCAAAAGGTCTGAATCTCTGAAGAAAAGCAACAAAATCAAATTCGGCCTTAGTCTCATCAGTATCTACATGGACAGGGGCGGACTCATCAGTGGCAGTAGTCAGAGCATGTCCGTCCTGTATAGTCTCTATGTCTGCCCTCCGCTCAATGGTGTCAATCGTGTAAATCCCGCGGATGTCATCAACACATCGCCAATCACAGGAAGCGGAAACACCAAGGTCTATGCTTTCCGAGCTTTCCTCCTTGGAGAGGAATTCTCGGGTCTCATCATCGGTCATAAAGAAGGTCTCTCTGATATCCTCATATAGATCATAGTCCTCGGGGTCAGCCAAGATAGGTGAAGTCACATCAGGTGCGGGTCTCTGGTCAGCAGTGGGTGCGGTGATCACTGCTTCGCCCTCGTCAGCAGGACGGAAGCGAATATCTCCTGATCCGTAATCAATAACGACCTTCGCAGAGGCGAGGAATGGTCGTCCCAGGATGATTGGAGAGTGCTCCCCTGTGGAGGTCTCCATGGGCAATACGACAAAATCGACAGTGTAGCTCGTGCCCTGAATCGAAATGACAGCGTTTTCAAGGATACCCTTCGGCCTCTTAATTGATCCATCAGCAAACTGTACGATCATCCTGGTTTTCTTGAGAGGCTCTAGGTGAAGAGACTGTACCAGCGAGAAGGGTATGATGCTAATAGAAGCACCGCCGTCTAGGAGAGTGCGATCACATGTGTGGTCAGAGATGGTGCAGCTAATGAAAGGTGTGGCAGTGTTCTTCTTCCGAGGAATGGGACGGTGTGTGATGGCGTGGGCAGTGACCATGGTCAGAATATGACGCTCAGATCTGCTCCTCCGCTTTCTCTTCTTGGGAAGAGCAGATAAATCGATCATGGCCTGCTGAAGTGGGGCACGGATAATATCATGTATGGTGGCCACCACTTCGGGTTCAGTCAGCATTTTTTTGAATTTTTGGACCTCCTCCATACAAGGGAGGAAGTCGGAATCAGCATATACATGAGGCATGCCAAGAGCAGTCTGTACAGCGGCATCCTCGGGGTCAAAGGTGGGACCGGGTGTGAATGCAGGTGTGGTCAAAAAGTCAGGCAAGTGGGCGCTCTCCTCACAGTCTGGCTCGATCATGTGTCTCCCGAAATCTTTTTGTGTTTTTAAATTTTTCTCATTTTTTTGTATTTTTGGCGATTGCAAGCTCTCATGGAAATCCTCGAGTGAACCCATATCATCAAATGGTGGAATATCATGGTCGCTCTTATTTGTACTAGTGAGGGTGTCAATCCTCTGTCTCATATGATCCATCATCTGGGTCAAGTGCTCAAGGGTGGACTCCATGAAAGGTGACTCCATCAGCTCAGTCTCGGGGTGGATGTGAAGGTGGAGGCGGATAATACACAGGTGGAGGTGGGTGTGGGTAGAAATCCGAGTCCTGATACTGTGGCTGAGGCGGATATGTACAAAAGTCAGGAGCAGAGTCCTCCTGGAAAAAAGGAGGTGGACCGGCTGGAGTGAACGAGTGATCCGCAAAGTCCGGATAGAATACGCTCCAGTCGGCCATCTCGAAACAAAAGAAAATGATCGGGAGAGCACGATGGTCAAGTCAAGAGAAGTGAGAAGACAGGCGCAAGTGCGCAGGGATGATCTAGGACACACACAAAACAATCACAAGCAAAAATGAAAAGAATACAAACCCTCAATTCACCTACTCAACTCGGTAGAGACCGCAAAGAGCAGTCTTTTTATCTTGTCGGTTTTTAGAGTTAGGTGAGAAGTCAAAGACATGCACACACACTTAGGGGCTTGATGGGATTTGGGCACTAATCCTTAGCGTGTGCGCGAGCAATGTAAAACGAAGACAATGAGGGGATTACTCGCCCCAATACAAGATTTTTCTTTTTGGTGAATTTTAGGGTCAAGTAATGTTAGCAGTCCCAATTTTATTTGGTTATCACCTTTTTTTGGATTTTTAATAAAAAATGCACGAGCCTATCGGGGATTCAATTCCTTTAAGATCCTAGGTTGGCAAAATCAGAGGTAGAGTCGGAAAAGCAATGCAAGCGTCAAATAATGATGGATGCTAAAGCGTAAATGCTCACCTTGCCTCCAGCACTCTACATGCAAGGATGCTCAGAAGAATTGAAACCTATCTATATGCAAATGCCAAGCCGATGAAATCGCCCTAAGTTCAAAAATTGCTATTAGCGGGAAGAACCACAAGTTGACCGTCAATCCTCAACCCTAGAGTCCGGTCTAGGCTCACCCCTCCTCTGCTCCACAAATTGAGGGTAGGAGAAAGCGCTTTGCGGGGAGAGCTCACGGCGCGATGGATTGAAGGTGATGATCAACTGTTTAAAATTTGACTAAGTCCAAACGAGACTATAGGTGCATGCAAAATATTAGGTGTTTGGCCTTAGTCTATCGTAAACAATCTAGAACTAGGGGCTCAATCACACAAAATAAAGAAAATCGAAAATCGAAAAACAAAGTAAAAAAAATGCGATGAAAACCGTCAAAACTGCGGTGAGCCCCCAAGTGAACAATCACTTGGAAATTAGGCCCGAGAGTCCTGAATGTCCGAGTACCTGTATTATTACAAATATGGGTCGCTATCTCACTTAAATTACAAAAATAAATGCGGGAAATAAATTCCAAAACTAAAGGTGGAGCTCAGTCTTCAAAAATCTCTCCTTGTCTCCTCGGTGCTAAGCGACCAGATGCCGGCTTCACGTGGGTGCGTAGGCGCCTAGGGTGGAGCGCCTCCCTCGATTCGCGGTACCTCGCACAAAGTCAACAAGAGAGGGGGTTAGACAGCTCAACAGATATATCAAAAATAAATAAAATAAAATAACAAAAAATAAAAGCCGCGAAATAGACAATCAATCACAATTACAACAAGACCCGAACTACGCGTTGTTGCTCCCTGGCAACGGCGCCATTTGTAGAACAAGATTTTTCACAGGTCTAAAGTAATCCGCACAAGGCGGGATCACAAAGTCGCTGAGGCGACCCGCGAGAAATCCTAATTCAAACAACAATTAACCCACGACAAATATATCAAGCAATGAAAGTAAATGTGCGGAGTTAAAATTTATTATAACTCTACAACAAGATGTGTATAGGTGCAAGTATGTGTAGAGGTCGAACACAGGGAGCAGACCGGTAGAACGGGGCACAAGTGCTCAAAAAAAATGTGTGAGTTGTGATCAAAAGTCTATTATGCTATTTTTTGTGGGTTTTTAATTTTATATTTTTTCTATTTAATTTTTAATTTTCTATTTTTGTATTTTGATTTTTTAATTTACTGATTTTTATTTTCTTTTTATATTTTATATTTTTTATTTTCTTTTTCAATATTGGAATATAAAAGTAATGTAATAAAAGGCAAGCTACAGTATTTATAAAAATAGATAAAAATACTCAAAAATAAGCAAATAAAGTCTTTTTGGTCTTTTTATACTTTTTTACTGTTTTTGTGATTTTTGGGTAATTTTTAGAATGTTTTTGGTATTTTTAATTAGCAAAATAAAGAAAACAGTGAAGAAAATACAAGGCAGAAACTAAAATGGAGAAATAAAATAGCAAACAGTAACAAAAATTCTCCAAATTAATTTTCACTCAAAGATAATAAAACAAAGAAAATTCAGGAAAAGAAAACACTATTTTTGGATTTTTTATGAATTTTATAAATGTTTATGAAGGTTTTTAGAGTTTTGCAATTTTTAGGGGTTTTGTTTTGTATTTTTTAATGATTTTTTGTCTGGAGCTAAGTCAAACTAAAAGTCACAATATATATTTTTTGGGGATTTTTCTGAGGAGTTTTTATATTTTTTATGGATTTTCTAAGTTAGACAGTGCACAAAAATCATGTTTTTGATTGTTAATAAATATAAAAATAAAATAATTACGAAAAAATAAAAATATGGGGATGAAATATGATGCAACAGGAACTTAATGCTATTTTTGTGGAATTTTTGGAATTGATATGATGTATGCATAAAATACAAGAAACAACAAGAAACTACACATTCACAGGGGCATTTACGTAATAGAATGAAAGTTTGAGGGCCTGCGTGTAAAAATACCAAAGATATATAACTGATATAGAACCTTTTGGGACCAAAAAGAAATACCAAAGACACGAGGGTGTCCCCGCAAAACTCCCAGCCCCACGTGCACAGGCACGCGCGCCTGGGAAGGGGCAACTTGCGATTATCAAAAACCTTGAGGGGACGAATGCAAAATTTCCAAAAGTTTTTATACCGCAGTCTAAAGTTTTAGCATTAAAACTAAACACGCAAAAGTCCCGGGAGGTCTTTGCAAAAATCGCCAAGTCACGTGCGCAACGCACGTGACTGGCGGGGACCTCAATGTAATATCACAAAATTAGGGGGGGTTTACGCAAAAGTTACAAAACTATTACAGCGCAGATGAAAGTTTAGTGACTACAAATAACTTATGCAACACCGCCAGGGGCGCCCCTGCAAAATCGCCAAAGCTCACGCGCGACGCACGCGCCTGACGGGGGCGTCTTAGTAAATTCCAAAAGCAGCGAGGCACTTTGTGCAAATATTACAAAAAAGTTTAAAAGCAAATGCAAGTCTTGGTTTTATCAAATAAAGACAAAAATTGGCAGGGTTAGATGACAAAATACCCACGCCTGGGCTGCATCGAACGGATCTGGTCGCTCACTGGTGACACGTGTCGCGCTCACGTCCCACGATACCCCTTGGGTTATGACGGCCAGGATTAGATCCTGGGCCACGATCTGACGGCTGGAGGGGCGCGAGATCGAACGGTGACTGCTCCTTGGGACGATCAGAGGCGATCCAACAGCGCTGGGTTGGTCAGGAAGAACGAGCGACGAACAGGGGCCTGGCGAGATTGGATCGGCCAGCCCCCGAGCCTCCGAGCACCTGGACCTCCTCCGAGACGCTCACTATGCTTCTGCAGCCACGATGAACCTCCCAGGTGGCGTGGATAGGGCCAAGGGCCGACGAACGGCCTCCGACGCTTGATGACGCTCCAGCGAACCTGGGGCTGATCTTGACGATCGACGAGGCTCAGATGCCTCCTTCAGGACCTGCAAAGAAAAAGAAAGACGAGCAGCACACAAGAGCAAGGATCCTGGCTATTATTGGCGAAACGTGGTGGGTGCTGGCGTGGAAGATGGTTGCCGGAGCCCAAGAGCTCCGGCGAGGTGTTCGATCGCGGAGAACAGGCGAGGCTATCGATTAATCCACAAACTAACAGCTCCAAACTATTCCTAAAACTAAAAACTAGCCAAAAACGAAGAGATAAATAAGAAACAACCTCGATTGGCTTGGAATGCCAAGAGGAGAAAGACCTCACGGCCGCGTGGCCGGAGATGGGCTGGAAGCCGCTCCTTCGCCTCTCCAAACACCGCGAACTCGGCCGGAGGCTTCGCCTGTCACGCGCGCCAGTCCAGGGCACAAGTCTCAGGGGGTAGGATTGGGAAAAGAGGGTTCAAAGTGCAAAGGGAGTTTGGGGGTCGGTTTTGAAAGCTGGGCGAGGAGCTCTCTTCGAGGCACGATCACGGGTGGCATGATGATCCAATCCCCGAGATAAAGGCTAGGCGTGATAGATCAGTCATAGGGGAACATCTTTCATGAAGGAAGCGTCTTCAAAGGGTGGAAGACGCACCCTCGAAAAATGGGAGAAAGAGGGAAAAAACCAATAAACTGACAAGAGCAGGGGGGTCAGACAGTTGACCGAGGTCAACTGTCAAACCCACCTGGTTGGTCCACGTGGACCAACCAGGGAAAACCTGCATAAAATGATTTGTTAATTCAAATTAAAATAGGAGATGATTTTATTAAATCTTGGTTATAAAATAAAAAATGTTTAAAATTTTATAAATTATTTTATTATGATTTTTATTTATTTTTATGAAGTATATTTTTACAAGTTTGCATTTATACCCTTATATAGGTATATTATTCTTTGTATTGTATTCTTTTATTTTTATTGAGTATATTTAATTGATTTATTTTTTATTATTATTTTATAAAATTATAAAATACTTTTATGTACATAAATATATTTTTATTTTATTTTTCTGATTTATTTTGTATATTTAATAAAATACAAGTATGTTTTGTATAGGTATATGTGTAGGTAATGTATCTATGTCTTTTATTTTTAAGTATTTTATTTTTGTTTTTATTTAGGTTTTTATTCTCATTTTAATGTACATTATTATTATAACTATTATTTACAACATTATAAAAATATAAAATTGTAAAAATAATAAATAAATAATAAATTGAATATTTTAATATGTACAAGTATACAATGAGGGTCCAAAAGTCAACTTTCAAACCGTAGCTCCACCAAATGCGAAACCACTGCCATTAATTAGATTATTTTCTTCTATATACAATTAAAGGTGAGTTTGATGCATTTGGAGTTTTTATTTGTGAGATACGGGTCTGGGAAGTTGGCATTCTGGATTTTTATTCAGACCATAACTTTTTATCTGTACATTATTTTTCTGTGAAATCAATTTTGTATTTTTCTTTATTTTATTATCTACAACTTTCATGTACAAAGTTTCTTTATTTGATGTATAAAAAGTGGAACCAAAAATAGGTCCCAAAATGAATAAAGAATGAATAAAATGTATAGGTATTTTATCTGTGTTTTGGCCCTTATCTCCCCCTACTTTATTCCTTGTCGACCTATTCATCAAGATGCCTAGGTCTCGGGGTTTCGGGTCATAAAATATTTACAATATTTTATTCTTTTTCTTTTCTTTTCTTTATTCTATAATTTTGGCTTTAAAAACCGCATTTTATACAATATTTACACATATATGCATGAATGCTAAAATGCCTAGATTAAGCCTATTTACACGCATTTACTAGGGTTTTTAAGGCCAAAATGATAGAATAAAGATGATGAAACGTGGATTCATCACTCTGTTAGACAGCGGCTCTTCAATCAACCTTCTTCCGGCAACCTTACTCGACCGATTCGAGTTTGGTCCTCTTCTTAGGAGTAGGACAGTCCTTCATTTTGCTGACAGGTCGACTAAGAGGCCGAAGGGGTTATTGAAAGATGTGGTCGTTACCATTCAGGGCATGAAATTCCCCGTGGACTTCGTTGTGTTGGACATGAAGATCCCTGAGTCGGTAACTGATGCCCCCATCATTCTCGGACGTCCATTCTTGGCCACAGCCAAGGCGGTGACCGACCATGATAGCGGGAAGGTATGCTTTCGCGTAGAGGGCGAAACCATACAAATAGAGACGATCGAGGAAACCAGAGCCAGAGAACTTGAATGCTCAGAGCAGTCCAGCGAAGCAGCGCAGATGACCGAGGAAGAGCTAGACATCCACCAGGAGTGTGATTTTCTGATGACAGATGATGAATCTAACTGGACAGATCCTTTAGCAGTGACCCTCGCCTTGCCTACTGATTCACTATATCTCAAGCTCATGGCAGTCGAGAGCCGGGAGAGCACACCCCTGGATGAGGATACACCTGAGGCTGACAGTGTTGGGATGAGTGGTGCCAATGATTTTCATTCTTGCTCATCTTCTTCTGATCCCTCGGATTCAGACATTGACTGGGATGATTTCGATGACTATTTGCCTTGTCTGATTCCTCTGAGCCAACAACCATGACAGAGTGCGAGCCAGTGCAGTTCATTGATGATTCAGTAAGCCGCCCTTCATCAGAAATTCATGCAGAGCAAAAGTTCTCCCATGCAGACCTGGTGGCCTTCACACAGACATATCAGAAACCAGATCTGTCACCTCCCAGTTGTCCAGAACTGAAACCTCTGCCGCAGTCGTTGAAGTACAGATTCCTTGCGGGTGAGCCAGATATGCACCCAGTCATTATCTCAGCAGGTTTGACTGGAGAACAAGAATCTCGTCTGATGGAGGTTCTTGAAAGAAACCGCAAGGCGATAGGTTGGAGTATAGCTGATCTCCAGGGGATTAGTCCGTCTCTGTGCTCTCACCACATCTATCTTGAAGATGACGCTAGGCCGTCACGTGAGTTCCAGCGACGGCTGAACCCGAATCTTCGAGACGTAGTCATGAAAGAAATTTCGAAGTGGTGGAGCGCCGATTTTATCTACCCCATCTCCGACTCCAAATGGGTTAGTCCACTACATGTGGTACCCAAGAAGACGGGTATCACTACAGTTGTCAATGAGTCTGGAGAGGAGATCGCTACTAGAGTGCCCACTTCTTGGAGGGTCTGTGTGGACTACAGACGATTGAATGAGGCCACCAAGAAGGATCACTTCCCGCTACCCTTCATTGATCAGATTATCGAGCGGCTAGTTGGGAAGAGTCATTACTGTTTTCTTGACGGGTACTCTGGGTATAATCAGGTGGCCATTGCGCCTGAAGACCAGGAGAAAATGACATTCACCTGTCCGTTTGGGACGTATGCTTTTAGACGGATGCCCTTTGGTCTATACAACGCTCCGGCGACATTTCAAAGGTGCATGTTGTCCATATTTTCGGACATGGTGGGTGACTATTTAGAGGTATTCATGGATGACTTCTCGGTCTACGGCGACGGGTCCGATGCCTGTCTTGACTGCCTAGACCGTGTGCTTCAGCGCTGCATAGAGGTTAATCTTATTTTATCTTGGGAGAAGAGTCACTTCATGGTGACTCAAGGGACGGTCCTCGGTTATATCGTCTCCAACAGGGGCATGGAGGTCGATCCAGCCAAGGTGGATATCATCAGAAAACTCAATCCACCGTCCAACTTGCGTTAGTTACGGTCTTTTCTGGGGCATGCCGGTTTCTACCGACGGTTCATTCAGGATTTCAGTCGTATTTCCCGACCGCTTACTAACTTGCTGACAAAAGACACCGAGTTTATTGTCAATGATAAGTGTCTTGCATCCTTTGAGACTCTCAAAAATATGGTTGTTTCAGCTCCTGTTCTTCAACCACCTGATTGGTCTCTCCCATTCGAGATCATGACGGATGCTTCAGATTTTGCCGTTGGGGTTGTGCTCGGACAGAGGAGGGATGGTTTACCTTTTGCCATTCACTACGCCAGCTGGACTTTGGATGCCGCCCAACGGAATTACACTGTGACTGAGAAAGAGATGTTGGTCGTAGTCTTTGCTCTGGATAAGTATCGATCGTATATTCTCGGATCTAGAGTGACTATTTACACTGATCACACCGCCATTCGATACTTAATGGCTAAGAAGGATGCCAAAGCACGTCTGACCAAATGGATCCTTCTGCTCCAGGAATTTGATATTGAGATTAAGGATAAGCTTGGAGTTAAAAATGTGGTGGTGGATCATCTCTCCAGATTGGAGAATCTTGAGGAATCTGAGCCCAGCGCACCTATCACAGAGACATTTCCAGTTGAGGCGATCTTGGCTATCACCTCGCTCCCGTGGTACGCCGACATTGTGAACTATCTTGTTGCCAAGACTGTCCCAAAAGGTTGGCCCAGGCAGAAACTCGAGACCTTCCTAGCGAAGGCCAAGTTTTACCATTGGGAGGATCCCGTCCTTTATAATGAAGGAGGGGACAACATCTGGAGGAGGTGCATCCCTCAAGAAGAGCATCATAGAGTCCTTACATACAGCCACAAGCTTGAGGCAGGAGGACATCATTCTGGAAAAAGGACAGCACAGAAGGTGCTTCAATCCGGCCTATGGTGGCCTACTCTCTTCAAGGATTCTGATGAGTTCGTGAAGAGATGTACTGACTGTCAGAAAATGGGAACCTGCGGACAGAGAAACATGATGCCCATGCAACCCATTCACTTCTGTGAGGTTTTTGATGCATGGGGGATTGATTTCATGGGCCCATTTCCTAAGAGTCATGGATTCGAGCATATTTTGCTCGCTGTTGATTATGTCAGCCGATGGGTTGAGGCCATCCCCGCCTTTACCGCAGATGCTAAAACTGTGTGCAAATTCTTGAGGAAAAATATCATTTCACGGTTCGGGGTACCTAGAGTCTTGATTTCAGACGGGGGGTCTCATTTCATCAATGACAAGGTTAGGGCCCTTGCAGACGAGTTCGGCATTGACCATCGGGTTGCCACACCGTATCGCCCTCAGACTAATGGTCTTGCCGAAGTATCGAACCGGGAGATAAAAACTATCTTGCAAAAAGTTGTCCGCCCTGACCGAAAGGATTGGTCACAGCTTTTGGACTCAGTCTTGTGGGCCTATCAGACTTCTTTCAAGAATCCATTGGGAACATCTCCCTTTCGACTCGTCTATGGCAAGCCGTGCCATTTGCCAGTGGAAATCAAGCACAAATCATTTTGGGCAGTCACCGAGTTACTGTTAGATCCCGAGAGCATAGGAGAACAGAGAAGAGCGTAGTTGGCAGCCCTGGAGGAACTGAGAGACACAACTTTTTCAAACAGCCTACAATACAAAGAGAAAGTAAAGACATGGCATGATTCCCACATCAGCCATAAACAGTTTGAGCCAGATCAGAGAGTATGGTTGTTTGATTCCAGGCTAAAATTATTTCCAGGGAAATTGCAGAGCAAGTGGAAAGGTACGTATGTGGTTAGGAAGGTACATGACAATGGCATCATCGACATATCCGAACCGTCATCCTCTTCTACCTTCCGTGTCAATGGTCAACGCCTGAAACTATATCTAGATCATGATCCGCCGACCACTGACGTTGCCCCCATTCTTCTGGTATGAGATGTGCTCTTTGACTCACATCATCTGCATCTCATACATGGTGATCAATTCCATTTTCCGCTATACAGACCATCTGTCTATATCATGTGTTCATCTGTTGATCTATTTTCTTCTTTCTTCTTTTCTTCTTTTCCTTTTCCATTTTATTTATCTATCAAAAAGGTGCCGCCCTTGTAGACAGTTTTCCATACTTAGGACATACTTTTTCCTAAGTATAGGGGGTTTGCACCCCGAGTATTTTTATTCTTTGATCCTCTCCATTGTCTCCTCTTCTTGTCTATACTTAGGGATATCTTACCCTAAGTATAGGGGGAGACAATCTGAGTACGATCTGTTCATTCCCACCCTTGACCCTCCCTGTGTTGTGTACAGTCTGCTATACTTAGGATTATTTGATCCTAAATATAGGGGGGACGGTCAACTTCTCATTCATCGATTCATTCATCAGCTATTTATTCTTTAGACTTGTCTACACTTAGTACGAGTTATGTCTTCTCTTTTCTCTTCGATCTATGAGGACATAGCTCAAGCTAAGTATAGGGGGTCGTATATACTACGTATATACTTTAGCCATAACTCGTACTTTCATACTTTCCTAATAATATGGCTAATCATTCTTTAAAAATTCATTAAGACCCTTAATAAAAAGGTGTTTCATTCCTCAAATTGTTTTTGTATTTACTGATTAATAAATCAGGTGAAAATGTTTTTTACAAAATGTTTGAAAAATCTTTGTGAACATCTATTGAAAGCTATTTTGAAAATATTTTGTTACATGTTTTCAACCTGTGTAAAATTGTGTGGTTTGTAAAAGTTATTTTTGTTGTGTGAAATAAAATGTTTGAAAAATGATTTGCAATTGGTTTGAAAAATGGTTGCAAAAATATTTTGAAAAATCTATATACACTGTTTTGAAAGCCTTTGCAAAATGATTTTCAAATGTGTGTACATGTTTGTAAAATGTTTGTAAAACTATTTTGGACTATAGTTTTCAAAAATTGTTTGAAAAAACTTGTGTCAAATAAGTTTGAGGAGCATTAGCATCACATCAAAACCCACTATATATATGTATAAAATTGATCACTTACCCTTGTAAATTCTTAAAATCCACTTCTTGTATATATAAGAAGCACTCCCGTGTACATATTTTCACCTAGTTTTTAGCCAAAATCTTTTTGTTTTCAAAATTCCCAAAAACATTGCAAAACTAAAATCCAAAAACATTTAAAAAATCTTTTGAAAAATACAAAAAATGCATATGCATCATCATCATCTTTTTAAAAATCCATAAAAAGTACAAAATCTTTGAAAATTGCATCACAAAAATATTTTCTGCATAGCATTGCATAGCATGAGCATTTTTCGGATTGAGTTTGATAGTTGAACAAGTCTAAGTAAAATCCGGAGATTGGAGCTTGATTGGACCTTAAATCTACCTAACTAACAGGAACCTTATAGGAACTGGGTTTGAGGTACTTCAGGTCTAGTTGACTTAATTCTTTGAGGATCACGGGACTAGGTTCAGTGGATTCTTGACTGCCTAAGTAGAGTATTTTGGAGCACACGCACGACTCTTGTTGATAATGACCTAACTTGGACACCTGCACCTTTCACATGGCTCAACTCAGTTGGAATGGTGAGGGGATTGGATTTGCCGGTACGAGACGCACACAAGTGGAAACATTTGTCCTCCTCTAGGGAGGGAAGTGCACCCCAATCCGTCCAGTGATTAGGAAGTCTAAAGACAGGGGGCTGTGGGTTGCGATAAAGCTTCAAAAGAGGGATAGTCTACTGGCTCAAGAGGAAAAACTCCTTATGTAAATGCTGCTGTGAATAGTATTTCAAAAAAAAATGTTCAGACATGTACAAAAATAAAAAGCCTGCAAGTATGTACAAATGTTGTAAAGTCAATAAGCAAGCTTGAGTTCCAAAGTCAAATATGTGAGCCTGCAGCAGGATGATTTGACTACACTGGTCTTGCATCCCGGGATAGGTAGCTACACTGGCTGCCGTCCATTCTTCTCTTCACCCCCTCCTCTTGAGCTGGTTGCCACTTGAACTTAGAAGGGAATACCCCGCTCCTCGAGGATGGAGTTATTGGATTGGGGAATCACTGGGTTGTCGTACGGGAGAAGTCAGTCTCTTTGTCATTCTAGTTGGTGAGAGCCACCATCACTTACACTGTACGAGTAAGATTCATAGTCATAAGAGTTTGCGTATGAGTTGAAGTATTTCTGACCTAGATATTGAGGAGACTTGGACAGAGTTTTGGGATTCTCAAGGACTGTTGAATTTCAAACATGGTTCTCACTAAGGTTCCGCCCGCATTAAAATTCCAAAGGTCCGACTTAAGCCCCAAACTTTGATTTTGTGAAGACAAGTTTGATAATCAAATTAAATCCAAGTTCTTCTTTTTCTTTTCTTTCTTTTTCTTTTTGCACTTATTGCATAAGTGTTTGCTAGGGACTAGCAAAGGTAAAGTATAGGGGGATGATGAATCCACATTTCATCATCTTTATTCTATCATTTTGGCATCAAAAACCCTAGCAAATGCCTATAAATAGCCTTAAATATAGCATCTTAGCATTTATGCATGTGCATCTCATTAGTGTGTAAAATACTGTAATTAAAGCTAAAATTATAGAATAAATAAAAGAAAAGAAAAAGAATAAAATATTGTAAATATTTTACGACCCAAACCTCCGAGACCTAGGCATCTTGATGAATAGGTCGACAAGGAATAAAGTAGGGGGAGATAAGGTCAAAATACAGTCAAAATACCTATACTTTTTTAATTCATTCTTTTTTATTTTGGGACCGATTTTTGGTTCCACTTTTTATACATCAAATAAAGAAACTTTGTACATGAAAGTTGTAGATAATTAAATAAAGAAAAATACAAAATTGATTTCACTAAAAAATAATGTACAGATAAAAAGTTATGGTCTGAATAAAATTCCAGAATCCCAACTTCCCAGACCTGTATCTCACAAATGAAAACTCCAAAGGCAGCAAACTCACCTTTAATTGTATATAGAAGAAAATAATCTATCTAATGGTGATGGTTTCGCATTTGGCGGAGCTACGGTTTGAAAGTTGAGTTTTGGACCCCTATTGTATACTTGTACAGCTTAAAATATTCATTTTATTATTTATTCATTATTTTTATAATTCTATATTTTTGTTATTTTGTAAAAATTATTTATAATATATGTGTGCATTGAAATCAAAATAAAACTCAAAGAAAACATAAAATAAAATACATGTATACATAATACATAGGTAAAATACATACACATATACCTATACAATATATTCCTTTATTTTATTAATTATACAAAGAACATCAGAAAAATAAAGTAAAAATATATTTATGTGTATAAAAGCATGTTATAATTTTATAAAATAATAACCCAAAAATAAAGAAACCAAAATCACAAAATAAAAATAAAATACTAAAATATATAGATATTATACCTATAAAGGGGTATAAAAAGTAACTTGTAAAAATATACTTCATACAAATAATTAAAAATCACCATAAAATAATTTATAAAATAAGAAACATTTTTCATTTTATAACCTAAAATTAATAAATTCATCTTCGATTTTTAAATGATTTTACAAATAATTTTTGCTGGGTTTTTCTTGGTTGGTCCACGTGGACCAACCAGGAGGCGCAACCAGTTGACCCCGGTCAACTGGTCGCCTTCCCCCCTGCACCGTGTCAGAAGTTGGTTTTTGAGCCAACTTCTTGGCTTTTTCACGGCTGAACCTTGCATTCTTTCTTGATGAATCCTTCTGCAAATCCGAGCCTCGATTGTTGGTCTACCCCGCCATGTGATTACCTTGGGCCGGGGATCACTGAAGCGCTCCAGATTTTTCGTTCTTTGAGCCCCTGCAGCTCGAAGTCAAACCGCTTATATGCGGCCGGCCACCTTCGATTTGAATTTCGAGTCCCTTCGGTCCACCCCTCATCGCCCCTTTCATGCTCCCGAGCTTCCTGGAGGTGACAGCTCCACCACAAGCCCTTCAGCCAAGGCGATAGAGGTCGGAGGCGTCTCCACCACCTCCTGCAACTCAGGCGGTCGAGGTCCCCTTCTCCCTCTGGTTCCGGCCATTGAGGGCCACTTCACGTTTATTTCTCTTTTGCATTGAGTTCCTGTTAGTGTTAGGTTCAAAAACCCCAAAGAAATTTCAAGTTTTGTCGCCCAGATCGCTCAAATCATCATCTTGGCCGGAGTGCACCTCCGGCCATTCCACGCCAAGTCGCATCTCGCCTTGCCACTCCCATCCAGAGGTCCAGGCAGTTTGCCCTAGACCTCCTAAGTCTTTTTGCAGGTCAACGCACGCTCAAGCGTGCCTGGAGTCGATTTTGGAAGCTCGCCGGAGGTCTCGAAGCCTCCCAGCTCCGCCAGCCGCCAACGAGCGCCACGGCCTTCGCCATGATCTTGTGACGCCTCTAGGAGGAAGAGAAGGTCCCCAGGAAGCTCCACAACCATTTTGAAGCTCTATCATCGCCGGAGGACGGAGATCTCAGACGACGAAGCTCACCCTCACCGGTGTTCTTCGTTGTTCTTGGTCCTAGCCTCCCAGCCGTCGGATCGAGGAAGCTTCCCAGATCGAGCAGCGTCCGTTGGATCGTGCCACGTAGCCACCGTCCGATCGTCGTCCAACGATCTAATCTCCGCCATTCAACGCGAATCGCCATCGACCGTTGGATCCAAGCCACGTGTTTAAGTGGCATCCTCCCCGCCGTTGGATCGCGCGCAAAGGGGTATTTTGCACTCTTCACCTCGCGTATTTTGTATTTACTTTTTAGTCCTAAAACTTTCATCTGTAGCGTAAATATTTTGTATTATTTGCATGTAAACCCCGCATGTTTATTTTATTCGCACTTAGGTCCTGTGCCACGTCACCTCACGTGCCTGTGCGCGTGAGGGGGTGGGCATTTTGCAAGGACCCCCATGGGGTTTAGTTATTTCGTTTTAGTCCCAAAAATTTGTAGTCCAGTGTTAAACTTTGGGATATTTTGCATATGAGCCCTGGAGATTTTTGAATATTGTGTTTAGGTCCCTGCCAGGCGCGTGTGTAGCACGTGTTGGGTTTGGACATTTTATACTAATACTCTTCAGGGTTTTGTATTTCATTTCTAGTCCATTAAATGCAAGTTTTAGTTTAAAACTTTGTGGAAATTTTGTAGCATAGCCTCTGGATGTTTGTCTAATTGCATTTATACCCCTGCCAGGCTTGTTTAATTTTTGTAAGCTTGTTTTAATTAGTTAAACCATCATTTTAATTCCAAAAATTCTCAAAAATTAAACTTAAGCTCCTGTGTGCTTGTACTTTAACGCCATATTTTTAGTTTTTGATTTTATTTCATTTTCTAATTTACTAAAAATCAAAACTCTCCATTTCAGCACTGTCTAGCTTAGAAAATACAAAAAAATATTAAACTATCTCGAAAAATTCCAAAAAATTCCCCACTGTGTATTTTAACCTATTTTAGTGTCAATCCAAAATTCACTAAAAATTGCAAAAGAAAAACCTTAAAAATTCGAAAATACTTAAAAACTTCAAAAAAATCTAAAAAATTGTAGAAAACTCCAAAAATTGTAAACTCAAGTTCTGTAGTCTCCTGTTTTATTATCTTTATTTGAAAAATAGTTTGGAAAATTTTTGTGGCTATTGGAGATTTTTAATTCCCATTTTACCCCCAGCCAGTAGTCAAGTCACTGTTTTGCTTTATTTTGCTATTTAAAAATACCAAAAACACTTTGAAAAATACCCAAAAATCACAAAAATAGTAAAAATCATAAAAATACCAAAAAGATTTTATTTCTGAATTTTTGGCTATTTTTGCACATTTTTATAAATATTTTGTTAGCCCTTTTATTACATTGTTTCATACTCCAATATTGAAAAAAAATATAAAATATAAAATTATAAAAATTAGAAAATTAAAAATCAAAATAAAAAATTAAAAATTAAAAAAATTAAAAAAATTAAAAACCCACAAAAAAAAATCCTTGCATTGCTTAGTGTAGATAACACTCACATACTCACACACACTAGTTTGTTCTACCTTGTTTGCTCCCTGTGTTCGAACTCTCTGCATACTTGCTTGCTATACATCTTTTGTGCAGAGTTAAAAATAAATTTTAACTCTGCATTTATTTCTAATTGTTTGATCTATAGTGTGGGTTAATTGTTGATTAACTACAGAATTTGATTCGTTGACACTTCGACTGTGTTCCCGCCTTGTGTGGAACATAAGACCGATCGATTTCTGGAGTTATCAAGCTTCCTCTCTGTTCTTCCTCAGCCTCTCTCCGCCATCGGATAAAGAACGATGTCCAGATCATACAACGACCGTTGGATGCAGCGAGCCTCAGCCGTAGATCTCAGCCCTGGGATTTAATCTCGACCTTTCATGCCAAACCGTCATCGGCCGCTTCCAGCACGACACATGGCAAGTTGAATCAGCAGCGTCGTTGGATAGTGCCCTTTAGTGGGGTAATTGCAGATTTTACCATGCACTTTTGTCTTTTTATTATTTAGTCTTCTAATATTTTTGTAACGTTAAAATACTCTGGCACATTTGCACTTAGTCCCCTAGTGACTATTGTATTTGCATCTAGGTCCGTGCCAGCTCACCTCACGTGGTCGCCCACGTGAGGTGGGCATTTTGCAGGCATGCCCTGCGGGTTCTTCTATTTATTTTTAGTCCAGAAAATTGAACTTCACATTATATTATTTTGTGAAATTTGTAACGTTGCCCTTGGATTATTTTATTTATAGAAAGATCCATGACAATATTGTAGTTTCTCTTTGTTTCCTCTATTTATTTAAAATAACAATTTTGCTCCAAAAAATCACCAAAAATTGAGTCAGATTCATGGATGCTTGAACTTTTGCACCCCATATTTTTTAGCATTTTAGGATCTTTTATTATTTATTAAAAATAAAAAATAGCACTTTTATTCCCTGTTTAGCTTAAAAATTTCCAAATAATATAAAATCGTTGCTAAAAATTTCAAAAAAAAATATATTCTGTTTATTTATGTACTTTAATCTTCAGACCACAAATCACTAGAAATAGAAAAACAAAGCTCTTAGAAATAGAAAAACAACAACTATGACAACAAAATAAGACAAGGTGGACGCTCATGCTTGGAGAAGCATTGCCGTCCACCTTATGAGTCCTAATGATATTAGGCTCTCTTGTTTTCTTTTTATTTGTTTCTTTATTTTTGAGATAAATCAAGTCTTATTTCTTGAAGGACAAGGATTTAATCTGTACATTTGATCTACCATCCAAGAGGAGAGAGAGGACATCTACTATGAGGAGTATGACTCACAAAGATGTTCCTCCCTCCTATATAAGAGAGGGCATGTCCTCTCTCCCAAGCATCATTCATTCGACCAAAATTACATTGCATTGAGAGTTGAGAAGATTCTTGAGAGTTTGGAACTCTCTTGTACACATCCGCCCTCTTCTCCTACCATATCCTACACACTCACCAAGTTGCCTTGTTCTTCTCTACATTGGTGTGAGCCTTCGTGAGAGAAGAACACCTTCTTCTTGTGTTTCTCATATGCGGATGAATGATCAATTTCGTGCGACAAAATCAGGATCTTGATATCATATAGATTGCATACTTGCTTGAACATTTGACAGCGAAATTCGTGGAAAGTTACACGATTCATCATCGTGCCTGTGAGAGAAGTGTCTGCATATCAGACTCAATTTGATTGATTTCTTCTTTTAGAGACACATTTCAAGAGGTAACCCTGATATCTTTCTGATATTAATGAGAATATGTAAAGAGATTTGAAAATTCGATTTCTTAATCATGTGATTTCACAATGCATAAAATTTTGTTGTGTTGAAATTTAAGTTCATGTGATGAACTCACTATAATTGTATTTTTTTGCAATTTTCCATGTTTTCACGATGTGAAATTTTAAACTTCCTTCTATTGGTATCAGAACCATAATTTAAAGAATTTGGATTGCATCCAAGTCCGATGACCAATCAACCATATTTTCCAAATCATCAGTTACATTGTTTTGTAGTAGTGTAGTGTACCTTCCGCCCAAAAGATTGAGGGTTCAAATCCCTCTGTGTATGGGTTGCATTTGGTAGCCGACAAAAAGCATAAAAATTAATCAGATCTTCCAACATGGATTTGAACAAGAATCATGTAGTCGACCCTACTTAAAATGGGAGAAGGATTCACCATTTTTTATCGGGTGCATTATTTTGTGCTTATTTTGATATTTCGAATGATTCTGTAACATGCAATATTGCTATTATTCTCCTCTATTCAGAAAATATTTTATGGGATAAATATGATGTCTAAAATGTTTGGATTCATGCCCAAAAGATGTTGGAGAAGATTCATAAGTCGAAAACAGTCGCAGACTCCGATTTCAAAAACGGTCGTAGCTAGAAAATATTGATTTTTTACTACTGATTTTTTAGTTATATAACATAATAAAATAGTGATTAATAATTCATTAATCAAGTCCCCAATCAATACGAAAAAGTTTCGTGCAATTATGACCATGCGGACTTGAGAAATTGAACTTCTCTATAGGAGGAGTTGGAAGAGGACTCGGTTGTTACAATGATGTGTTTCTGGATGGAGGCCATTTTTTTAACGGTCACAGATTTGCTGTATTTTTCATGTTCTGGATGGAGGCCATAGGAGTCTCTGTTTCTGACGAAATTTGAATGACATATTAGAGGGATATTATTATGCAAATCCATGGAAGCATTTTTCAAAAAATAAAAAAATTCGAAAAAAAAGAAAGTGGAGTAGGTAAGTTACCTACTCCATGGAGTATGATCCCTTTCCTCTTTATATTAACAACTTATCCTTGCTTTCATGACACACCAAGAACATTGAAGTATATTACCATTTTATTAGGGATGTGGTGCATGCAATGAGGATTATTATCCCTTACTTTTCAACATAGCTACAACATGCATATATTTTCATCAAAACTTAGAGCATTTCACCGTTGATCTACAAGTTGGACAATGATCGAAAGATATCCTCCAAGCTGAGGAGGAACATTATTGATGTTCCATATCAAGACATTTATTTTTTATTATTTTCGTGCTTTCTACTTCTAGTGGTCTTGTTAAGGACTCTATGTATTTTTCATATTTTATGTGATTAATGTTTTGTTGTTTCACTCTATATAAGAAACTCTACCAGTTTAATGAAGTTATCACATTCCATCCCATTGTTTTTCAGAGTTGCAAATAATTACATCCCTAGTTTCAATATGTCAGGCATGCAAGTGATAAATTACAATAATATAGAAAAGACAATACATTTGTGATAGTCGATTAACAGTAGAGTGTGAATGTGGAATGGGGATTGTAGAGAAACTCTCTATCAGCAAGTAGCAATGAGACAAAGATAAATGCAACATGAGTTCTTCGAAAAATTAGGGCAGGGAGAGATTTGGAAGTGTGGTAGAACTAATAGAATTCTTTTTCCTTGTATTTTATGTAAGAGTCTAGTATTAAGGGAGTACTTTTATAACCTAAAAATACAGCTTGTTGGTAGAGAGTAATGGCATAACATGAAATGAATTGATGTTAACAACTTTTTTAAAAGTTCAAATTATCAATCAGTGGCTATAAAGTGATTGATCAAAATGACAAAGCAATTGATCATATCCGCACAATAGTGATCGATTTGCAAAGGTTATAGTTTGGGAACGAATGCGATGATAAATCGATCAACATAGACAAGTGATCGATCAAAGAAGCGACCACTCGACCTTTAGTTATTACAGAATAGGAAACAATTTAAAATTCAAATAACAAAAGTGGTATAAAGTGATCGATCAGTTCAACAAGGTGATTGATAAATCGATAAAAATCGTATGTCCAAATGATAGAAAGATGATTAATCAAGTATAAAAACTGTTTCGGTGAGCGGTAAGGTGAGCGCTTACATCTCAAAAAGTTGTGAGCGAGATTGACTGTTAAATCAATTGGATGATTGATCAAACATAGAAACCAATTAACATAAGTGATCGATGAGATCATCATGGTAATCGATCACATAAATTCTTCACAAAAACAAAGTTCTGTCATAGAAACTCCTTAATAATCCTAGATGTACTTAACCATATATTACGTGCATGTGAGGACGTTGCATCATCTTAACAATTAATAAAGGAGCCTAAAAATTTCAATAGCTTTGAGAAATATCCCTCAATCTTTTGTCGTATTCGATCTAACGACATGCATTTGGATCATTATTAAAATATGTGTTTATTATTACATCCAAATTAATATATCTAAAATAGAATATAGATGAATCTCTTCACTTTTAACATAAAAAGTGCACTTATTATCAAAATGGATGGGGAAAAAAGATTCGTGAATTTAAGTTCGATCCGGGTTCGAATCTTAAGAGGAACGCTTCGGATCTTGGAAATTACGGGATCTACTATTAAAAAAATTGAGAAATTACGGTGAAAGCACAGCAGCTAAATTAAGAGATCGATCATAGATGGAGAATTTCGTGGATATAGATTCCCGATTCAATTCGAATCTTTAAGTGGTCCAATCAAATACATATGCATTCAGACTCGCGAATTTCCTTCGGAGAAGGTCTCGTAATTAATTGTGTTGAATTCGAAGTTTAAGAACAGGAAGATTAACACAAGGATTTACGTGGAAAACCCTACGATGAGGAAAAAACCACGGGGCCGCACATGAACCCTAATCACTTTCTCAAGAGATTAGGATTCTCTCTTTACTAGGTTAAGAAACCAAAAGGAGGGATGAGTACATTATATAAGACGATGAGTAAGGTCCCTCATCCAAAGATCCGTTTACTCATTTAGGCAGTACAACTCAACACTCCCCCTCAAGTTGGGCACACATATCGACCATGCCCAACTTGCCTACATTTTCATCAAAAATCACCGTAGGTAGCCCCTTTGTGAAGAGATCAGCAATCTGGTCACCAGATTTCAAGTAGGGAAGACACAACTGACCATTGTCAATCTTCTCACGAATGAAGTGTTTGTCAATCTCCACATGATTCGTTCGGTCATGCATAACAGGATTATTTGCCAAGTTTATCGCAGCTTTATTATCACAGAACATCTTCAGTGGCATGATAGGTTCAACTCCCAACTCTGCTAACAGAAATTTCAACCATATGACCTCAGTAACCCCATTTGCAAGTGCTCGTTATTCAGCTTTTGCACTAGATCTAGAGACAACATTCTGTTTCTTGCTTCACCATATGACAAGGTTACCGCATAGATAAACAACGTACCCCGATGTTGATCGCCTGTCATCAACAGATCCAGCCCAATCCGCATCGGTATAACCTTCAACACTCACATTATCATGTTTTCGGAACAGAAGACCTTTACCTGGGGAATTCTTAATGTAGCTTAAAATTCTGATGACAACATTCATATGAACAATGGTGGGTGCATGCATGAACTGACTGACCACATTTACAGCATAGGTAATGTCAGGTCTTGTGAGAGTGAGGTAAATTAATTTTCCAACGAGTTTTTGATACCGTCCCTTTTTTGCTTCAGAGAGAAGTTCACCGTCTGTTTAGCTGAGTTTATGATTAGCATCTATAGGGGTAGAGACCGGCTTGCACCCGATCAGACCAGAGTCATGAAGTAAATTCAGCGCATAGTTTCGTTGGTTTAAACATAAACCTCCAAGGGAATTTGCCATCTCAATGCCCAGGAAATACATCAACTTGCCTAGGTCCTTTAGTTCAAATTCTGTAGCAAGAACGCATTTTATGCTGAGTATTTCTGCATCGTCATTACCAGTCAAAATCATATCATCAACATATACCAAAAGAACGGATATTCTGTCACCCCCCTCTTGATGAAGAGGGTATGATCTCCATTAGCTTGGTGATAGCCATTAGTGACCATTACAATCCTGAGCCGCTCAAACCAAGCTCTAGATGACTGCTTGAGGCCATACATTGCTTTCTTCAATTTGCAACACTTGGTCAGCTCGCCATATCCAGGAGGCATCTTCATGTAAACTTCTTCTTTGAGATTCCCGTTTAAGAATGCATTCTTGACATCTAGCTGATACATCTTCCAGGAAAACTGAACTGCCAGACAGATAATAACACGGACCGTATTCATTTTGGCCACAGGGGCAAACGTTTCGAGATAATCTATCCTGTACTTTTGGCTATACCCTCGTGTAACTAAACTTGCTTTGAATCTGTCCACTTTTCCAGCAGAATTATACTTAATGGGGAAGACCCACTTGGAACCAACCAGATGAGCATCCTTTGGAATGTCCACCACATCCCAAGTTTCGTTCTTTTGCAGAGCTGCCATTTCTTCGTCCATTGCATGTGCCCACCTTGGATCACCTTTCGCTTCAGCCACATTCCTTGGAAGGTCATGAGATTCAAGAAGAGTAAGAAAGCTTTTATAATCCGAACTCACCTTAGAGTAGGATACAAAATCCTCGATAGGATAACAGGTAGATGGCTTGATAGACCTCGTTGACTTACGCATCGTAATAGGACGATCATCATTTAGATTTCCATCAACTTCATCTAAGTCATGTATCATAACATCAGTTTCAACAACTTGAATATCAGGAGAAGAGGAACTACTTACAGAGGTGTCAGAATTTGGATCATCCGGGGGCGATTGGGATATTGGTTTGGTATCAAATTATTCATACAGTTTCTACTCTCATCTAATAACTCTTCTCTATCGGTTGTTTCCTCTAGCGTCTTGTCACCATCACAGTTGTTTGCATCAGTATGTTGATCTTTATGATCATCATAAGAGTTCAGAAGCTCATCCAAAAAACAATTATTGTCACTATGATCTGTTGACTCCCCCTGAAAAGGAGACTTCCCATAGTATGATTGACATTCATGAAATGTGACATCTTTACTCACATATAATTTCCGTGATAATGGATCATAACATTTGTACCCTTTCTGTGTACAAGAATAGCCAAGAAAAATGCATTTGATTGCCCGTGGATCCAACTTTTTTCTGTCATGACCAAATATGTGAACAAAACAAACGCAACCAAACACACGGGGAGCAAGAGTGAAGGGAAATTTATCAGGATGTAGAACAGAGAAAGGAACCTTATTTTTAATAGCCATAGAAGGTCGTCTGTTAAGAAGATAAGTAGCTGTAAGCACGGCATCCCCCCAAAAATGCTTAGGGATGTTATGTTGAAACAGAAGGGCTCTGGTAACTTCCAAAAGATATCTATTTTCCGCTCAGCAACTCCGTTTTGCTGAGGAGTATAGCTGCAAGAAGTACCATGAACAATCCATTTTTCTCTTAGAAAGATCTAAAGAGACATTTCTAAATACTCCTTAGCATTATCTGTTTGTAAGTTTTTCACTCTGGCATCATACTGATTTTCAACCATGAGGGCAAAGTCTCGGACAATTGTAGGAACTTCACTTCGATTTTTCATCAAGTACACATAGGTATAACGAGAGAAATCATCAGTGAAAGTAAGAAAATATTTGTGACCTCCTAGACTCATCACACTTGAGGGTCCCTAGACATCTGAGTGAATCAATTGAAAATGAGCAATACTTCTACTATTTGAAATAGGATAAATAGTTCTAGTGTGTTTTGATAATTGACACACATCGCAAGAGAAAAATTTATGATCCCACTTTACTGCATAAGCTAGGAAACAAAATAGAAAGAGTAGAATAACCAGGATGACCCAAACGATCATGCCATTTCTCCAATTCACCCATATCTTCATATCTATTACCAGTAGCAGTTGCAACCCATGCTGACACGATCCAAGCTGGAAGAAGATAAGGCCCATCAACCACCAAACCAATCACAATCTGCTTCCCCGTCCCCAAGTCCTGCAGAACACAAGTATTCGCATCAAAGATTAGACGGCAGTGAAGGTCCTTAGCAATGCGATAAACGGATAATAAACTGATTGGAAAGTCAGGAACATGAAGAGCATCCTTTAGGATGAATTTATCAATGATAGATATACTTCCTTTGCCAGCCACAGTGACAGAGGATCCATCGGCTAAGCTAACTCGGTCCCGTCCCGAAGCAAGATTATATTCGTGAAACATCTTAGAATTTCCTGTCATATGGTCAGATGTCCCACTATCAATAATCCATTCACATGGAAAATTTTTTACCTTTATAGGTTGCAGCAGTCATGGCAGCATTGATGGTATCAGTATCACTCTTGCTGTTATCAGAGACCGATATCTTCTGGACATATGCTTGCAAGTCCTTGATCTGATCAGTTGTCAGCCTCTTTCCTTCAGCAGCCATTGCAGTTGGTCTTTTTCCTCTGTTCATTTTTCTTTCAGGATGAAATTCCCAGCAATAATCAATCCCATGGCCTATTTTCTTACAGTGACCGCATTTCTTATCCTTCCAGTACCCACTCTTGCCCCCTTTTGTTAACAACGCAGATCTTTCAAATGGGATCCTTGATCATCTTTCATAACCGTACGTCGTTGTTCCTCGGACTCAATTGCATGATAGATCTCTCAATATCAAACCCAATCCCACCTGTCAGAAGTTGACTTCAGGTTGCCTCAAACTCAGCATTCAGTCCTCCCAAGAAGATGAAAATTCTCTGCTTCCAAATCTTGTCCCAGTATTTTTTCTGATCAACAAGGCTAGTCCAGGTATCATCACAGTAGTAATCAATCTCTTCCTACTTGGTCTTTAACGAAGCATAATATCCAGCAACAGTTAGATCTCCTTGCCTCATAATATAAACATCCCTGCTCAATTGATACATACAGATGTCTTGCTTCTTTTGACCATGCATGCTCTCAAGGGTGAGCCATTGGTCTCTAGCTGACTTCTTCCGAAGAATCAGAGGTTGAATATCAGAGGATACAGCATTGATAATCCAGTTTCGGCATTGGTTATCTTCAATGTACCATTGGTCATATAACTTATCAGTGACCGTAAGGATTTTCTTCCGACCGTCAATATATCCTCCCCTACCACGTGAAGCTAGGGCAACCTCCATTGTCACAGACCACATTAGATATTTGTTTTTTTGTCAACTTCACCGTGGTGACACTAGTCGAGACATTATCCATCTTAATAGTTATTGTATCAGCATTATCTTTTGAAGCCATGACGAACTTAGAACAAACTTCTCGAGATAGCAATAATCAACTCCTGTGAAACAAAGAAAGAGACAGAGAATACTACAAAGGCAGCTTGCAAAAGATTCAACCAAGGGCTTGTGTCACAGCAAGGCTTGGATCCTGCCCTCCACCTAAGGGCTGGAATCACATACAGGTGCGCATAGATTGAGCCAAGGGCACCATCAACAAGGGGCGTCACACGTCAGGAGTTCCACATCCACAGACAAAGACGGGGCGCGCTAGATGCACGTCACAGGCAGAGACGGGGCGCACGTCAGAGGGCAGGAGGTTCCACAACTGATGCACGTGGGAGGCGTGCGCGAGGGCTGGTGTAAGCTGGGGGCGCGCTAGGGTAGGGGCGCGCAAGGGCAGAGGCGCGCTAGGGCATGGGCGCGCGAGAATAGGCTGGAGGCTTGCAGGTGTCCCGTCGCGCGTAGGGACTGGAGGCCGCGTCCCAGATGCACGCGGGAGGCGCGCTAGGGCAGGAGCGCAAGAACAGGGGCGTGCGAGAGGCTGGTGTGACCTGGAGATGTGCAAGAACAGGGGCGACCTGGAGATGTGCAAGAACAAGGCTGGTGCGATCCTGGTATCAACGCGCGAGTCCATGTGCACGCAGGAGAAGGACTTTCCACGACAGCGGCGGCGCACGCGAGAACCTTGCACGGGGAGTCGATCCAAGAGACAACAAAGAACCAAGCCTCAATTAGGCTCTGATACCATGTTGAATTCAAAGGTTAAGAACAGGAAGATTAACACAAGGATTTACGTGGAAAACCCTACGATGAGGGAAAAACCACGGGGGCGCACATGAACCCTAATCACCTTCTCAAGGGATTAGGATTGTCTCTTCACTAGGTTAAGAAACCAATAGGAGGGATGAGTACATTATATAAGACGATGGGTAAACGATCCCTCGTCCAAAGATCCGTTTACCCATTTAGGCTGTACAACTCAACAAATTGATTAACCAATTTATCATAAACAGAATCCATAGGTATCATCAATAAAAAGGGAATTGGAGTACAGTTACTGTCAACAAAGGAGTGAAATCCCTACCGATCATTAAGTGCGTAACTCATAGCATTTGAAATTTTCAGAACCCCATCAATTGCACGTAAGAATAATTAACGTAGAAGGGTCCCTATTAACTTCATCAAATTTAAGTAAAATCCTCAAACTCCCAAAAAATACCAGCCAGGTCCCCGAACTTCAAAAGCTTGACGGTCATGACCAAGTTCTTAAGGATGCAAATGGATATCAATATATCCATAGCTGTTATGCTATTGTATTGATTCTATACGAAATCTTGGAATTCATAGGCTACAAGAAAAACATGTAGTGGCGATAATCTCAAGTTGTATAAATTTAGCTTGTGGCAACAGATCCGAACATTAAAGGTTTGTTTGGTTAGTGGGATGGGGTGGGTTGGGGTATCACTTGTGAATAGTAGGTGTTTGGATAGTTATGAGAGTTGGGAGAGGGTTGGAATAAGGAATGCGATGTGATATGACCTTGATTTGTGATAGATTTCCAACCCAGGTTCGGAAGGGGATACACCATGGTACACCAGAGTACCCCAGTAACCAAACGAGCCCTAAAGGTTACGGGTACCCATTGCCAAAAGCTCGATGGTGATAGTTTTACTGCAACTGACAATCTGTTTCTAAAAACTTGTAGCAACAAATTATTTTAGTATAATGTGTAAGGGCAATTTTATTGTGAACGTTTGGACGACTGGATTTTCATTGACAAATGGATCTTTAGTTGCAAGAGAATTCCGTCGTTATAAGTTTATAACTTAATTGCCACAACAATAGCTTTTTGTAGTGATATTTTTAACGGACTTTAAATATTACATACATAACCCTCCATAATAACGAATTGTTAATTTGACTCCTCGGCCCTAATTTTTATCATTTTTAATTTTTTTTGAAAAATATATCTGTGAAAATTCATCACTATATCCTTATATTATACCATTCAAGTTTAATAAGAAACAGAGACTCCTACTGCCTCCATCTAGACAATCATTTTTAATGGTTACAGAATTGTTGAAATCGACTCCATCTGGATGGGGCCGTAGGAGTCTCTGTTTCGCACGAAATTTGAGTGACATAACATAGAGATATAATAATGAAATCTACGAAAGCATTTTAAAAAAAATAAAAATATGAGAAAATGGGGTGGGGGGGCAAGTTAGCTCCCTTATGGGGCAGTCCCATTTTCCCCATATGTGTGTATTTTAATTTATAAATAGAATTATAGATTCTCAACGACTTAAGCTTATGTATTTTGGGTCGTGGTCAGCCTGTGCAGTTAGATCGAGTCCAACAAGTTGTCAGGATCAATCTTCCTCGGTAACTATTTGGATTTAGATTCGTGACGTGACATCTATTTAATCTACAGAGAAATTATGCTATTATTCGCATCCGTTCATATGTGTATCTGTTTTCAAGGATTCGTTGTATTAGCTGGCTAATAATAGTTATAAATCCATGTTATTAATTAAAATTGGATAGAAATGGGAGCGAATGCGGAGACAAAATCGGTTGCAAAAAGATCAACTTTAAGATTAAATGCGGGGCGAGTGCGTATCGTGTGAGGTAAGTCTTCTTCCGTTGTAACTTAAGGAGTAAATTACATGAGAGTTCAAAATCTATACATCCCAATTCAATGCGATCCTGAATTTAAAATGTAACAATTTAGTACTCGATTTTTTAAATTTGTCTCATTGTGGATACTTCGTTATTAAAATTTAATTCATTGTTTGATCTTTCTAACCTTAAATCACAATAACTTAAAAGTTAAAAATCAAATTGAAGCAAATCTTAAAGAATAAAATATTGTTATCTTTTAAAATTCAAGTATTACATCCAAATCGTATGTATAGTTCGGGAACTTTTGTGTAATATACCCTAACCTAAGTGCCGTCTGCATGCACGTTGACATGCAACGCATCCTAAAGGGGAAACGTACGCCCACACTATCCCCCTCCGCGTGAACTCCCTTGTTATTATTACTATCAACGTAACATAACCCCCTCCCTCTCTCCTTCTGCCAGCAATCCATAAACATTCAACATTTAGCTTCATCCTCACCCTGATTCGGCTCATAATCTCCCTATAAATTAAGCATCTCATCCACCTCAACACTGCACCCATCTCCTCTCTTCTCTTCTTCTCTTAAGATGGTAGGTTCCACGTACCCCGCCTTGTCGTCGTCGCCGGTGGCGGCGATGAAGGACGAGGTGGACATAGTGATACCCACCATAAGGAACCTGGAGTTCCTGGAGATGTGGAGGCCCTTCTTCCAGCCCTACCACCTCATCATAATCCAGGACGGGGATCCCAACGTCAAGATCGAGGTGCCCAAGGGCTTCGACTACGATCTCTACAACAGGAACGACATCAACCGGATCCTTGGTCCCAAGGCCTCCTGCATCTCCTTCAAGGATGGCGCTTGCAGGTGCTTCGGCTTCCTCGTCTCCAAGAGGAAGTACATCTTCACCGTCGACGACGACTGCTTCGTGAGTATATACTTACGTATTCGAAGCTAGACGTACACTTTGGATCAGTTTTTAGCGTGTGCAGATCCAATCAATACGTAGCATTTCTCTGTTTTTTACTTTATACGTACACAGAAATCATGGTCTGCAGTGCTGTAATTTTTTTTGGGAGATTTTGATTCCAAATTCACCATTATATGTTCTTAGATTAATTATCCATATATCTTTTAAATTTCGCTCAAATCAGAGATTATGTGCTATCTAATCTTAAAGATTAAAGGTTTAGATCGTTTTTAAACGGAATTTAAGTTGCTTAAATGTTGACTGAATCTTTGTTCATTAAGATAAAATAGCAAATAATCTTCGAGTTGAATGAATTTTAAAGGATATGTAGAGCTAAGATACAATCTATAAAGTTGAATTTTAGAATTGAAATCGTAAAAAAAAATAAGAGCCTGTTTTATTTAGCAAAAATTATGCTCAGCAGTGTCTCATGAATGTGAGAGGATCCTCTGCGGTACCGCAGTCTCTGCAGTAACCACACGAGCCGCTCGAGATCAAGGAGATCACACGAATTCACATTTTTTATGAGCCCGTACCGTGTGAATTTGTTTGAACCGCTCAATCAAGATCGAACGGCTCGCGCGATCCGGGTCCGTAATGCACATACAATGTTGTCATTGTTTTCGCCTCTTTTTTGTGCAAAGTGATGCCTTTTTGCGAGAAAATCTACACATATTACGAAATTGAAGCCGAAATCAATTATGGGCCTTCCAGTTTGCTTTCTAAATTATCTTATCATTTCTAGTGATTAAAGGTAACGTAGTTTTTATTAAAAAAAATTCCGCTATCGATAGTTCGTAGAATGTTACCAAAAAAACTAACGGACGTCGCGAGCGTTTTCTGATTTCTGGAAAATTACCCATTTTTTAAAGATTAGAAATTAGGAATTTTACACTTGTGCCCTTGCAGAATATTATAATTACATTTATGTCCCTTGACTATTATATACTTACACTAACCACTCTCTACACTAAGCCCCATATAAACATTCTATATCCACATTTTCATCCAAACAAGCATAAAATATCGCTTCTAATCTCTCGACTCGACAACATGATCTCCAACTCGATCTAACATATAGGTAGCTAAGGATCCGAGCGGAGAGAACATCAACGCGCTCGCGCAACACATCCACAACCTCTCCACGCCGTCGACCCCCTTCTTCTTCAACACACTCTACGACCCCTACCGTGAGGGTGCGGACTTCGTCCGCGGCTACCCCTTCAGCCTGAGGGAGGGCGTCCAGACGGCGATATCCCACGGGCTCTGGTTCAACATCCCCGACTACGACGCCCCCACCCAGCTGGTGAAGCCGCTCGAACGCAACACCAGGTTGGTCTCCTGCACTGCACATCGGAAGCAATGATACGATGCGTGTGAGTTCGTTGTAATGGGTATTTTTTAGTGCAATGTCGATGGGATGTTCGTGTAGGTTTGTGGACGCCGTGATGACGATCCCGAAGGGGGCACTGTTCCCGATGTGCGCCATGAACCTGGCCTTCGATCGGGAGTTGATTGGACCAGCTATGTACTTCGGGCTCTTCGGAGAGGGCCAGCCTATCGGTAGGTACGACGACATGTTGGCTGGATGGTGCTGCAAGGTACCGATTACGAACCCTGAAAACTTTGTCGATCACCCGCTCGCCTCTGTGTTCTTCATTGGATCGATGATGCAGGTGATATGCGACCACCTGGGACTGGGAGTGAAGACGGGGCTTCCGTACCTGTACCACAACAAGGCGAGCAACCCGTTTGTGAACCTGAGGAAGGAGTACAAGGGGCTGTTCTGGCAGGAGGAGATCATACCCTTCTTCCAGAGCCTGACCTTCCCCAAGGACTGCACCACCGTCCAGAAGTGCTACCTCGAGATCGCCAAGCTCGTGAAAGAGAGGTTCCGCGTGCTCGACCCGTACTTCGAGCGGCTCTCCGATGCCATGGTCACGTGGATCGAGGCGTGGGATGAGTTCAACGCGCCTAAGTAGAGGGATGCGTGTGCACATTCCTTTACTCTGCTCTGCTCTACTCTACTTATGTGCTCTTCATCTCCTCATTGACTCCTTAGTTTTATTAAAAGGCCGTCGCGCCTCTTGTTTGCTTGTTTGCTTAAATGGAACTTTACTTCTTTTGTTATTATAAAGCAGTTTTCTTCCTTTTTTTCTCATGCAAAATAGCTCGAAGATTGCAATACTTTGTATTGTTTCGCGGATCGAAACGTCAAATTTGTTGGAATAAATGAGTGGTTAAACCGCCACCGGCAGCTCTTGGAGGTCAGGTCTCGCGGAGAATTTAACTGCAAAGACATGAAGGAAGGGAGCAGATGATGCGAGGACTTACGCAAGCTCTCATATGAAGAGGGAAATAGCATCATCGAAATCTCGACATCAGGAGCTCCCTTCTCAATCTCCTATCCAAATCGCACCCTTATCTCTCTCTAGTTCTCTCTCGATTAATAATTCGCAGCCGTTCGGTTTGGGAATAAGCAGGAATAAGGATTTGAATTAAGGAGAATAATGGTCTATTATTTGTTCGGCTGGAGAATAGGAATAAGGAGAATAAGGTGAAATAAAGATAGGTAAGGTGGGATAAAGATAGGAATAAGAGTGAAATAAGATGGAATGGGGAGGAATAATCATACTACGGGAAACCGTGTCGGATGAAGAATAGACCTCTTATTCCAGGGCCTATTCTCCAAACGAACAGACCCTTAGATTTGTCACTTCGGGTATCATAGTAGAGATTGGATTGTCTGTTGTGCCATGGGCTGCAGCTGCAGGCCCGGGAGCCGCTCGATCTTGATCGAGTGATTCCACAAAAAGTATGGATTCGTGGGAACCGCTCGATCAAAAAAAATGCCCGCTAACTCCAAAGATTCTTCCCTAGTTTCAATACAACTCCAAGCAATTTGAATGGTAATCATGGGCATACAAATAAGAAAATTATAGTGAAACGTCTCATCTATATTACCCCTTTTATCCGAGAGTTGATGTAAATTATTTCACATGTGAATTTACTGTGATATTATATATTCAAGAAATGACAATAGAGAAATGGCATGACTCTTTGGCTAGGAGGCGGATCCTTTGCTGCTACAGCATGTGCTGTAATGAAGAGGAGCCGCCAAATCACCATCGGACGACCCTCGAAGGAGGTCGGGAATTGTTGTTGCGCATCCCGAGGGTGATCCAGCGGCTCTTATGTGTTACACCACATGCTGTAACAATAGAGGATCTGCTTTGCTTTGGCTAACCCTTTCATAAGCAAATATCACAAAAGTGGATCCCCACAAAACACACCATGAATTTCCTTCGTATGTGGGATGTTGTTTCCATTTGAATGAACTTTCCTCTGATGATTGTAGCAAATGAAGGAATAGTATGTAAATTAGAATGGTGAGTCCTTCCCTTTTTTATTACTGCATGCAACAAAACACACCATATTCCACCTCGAAAAGGAGTTATACATCTTGGAGAAGCAATGTCATCGAATGTAATAAAGTTGTTATGATCCCCGAACATCCACATCTTACTCAGCTTCCCTAAGCGTTGGATTTTTGAAGTATTAGAAAGACTCATCCTCGTGAGGAAATGAGAGATGGCAGGGGTAGCTAGGATCGACAATACGATCCACTTTAAGACTACATTGTCTCCCTTGTAAATTCATTTTTCTCCACCCTTGGCACTATTATAAGCAACCTAAGAAATAAAAATGAAGGGTGGGGGTACCTATAGACTTAAGCCATGTTCGTTTGGAGAATAAGTTCAAGAATAAGGAGTCAATTCCCTAAATAGTACGGCTATTCTCATCCACATCTCATTATTTCACCTTATTACATAATTATTCATATTTTTATTCCACCCTACATATCTGTATTTCATCTTATCCTCCTTATTCCTATCTTTATAGCCAAACAGAGAATATACTCTTATTCTCCTTATTCTTCATCAGTAATTCTACTTATTCCCGAACCGAACGCTCCCATACAGTTTGACTTTGTCCCTTGGTTTCCCAGCTCCTCGACACAGTTTTAGTTCATCTACCTTGATAAGCTGACATTAGGATCTTGAAAGAAATGAAACATGTTGTTATATTAGAGTTCTTTTGCGCAATGAACTCTTTTCAAAATCCAACCCGTTGCACACCAATATTGAAAAAAGGAAATACATGTTTTCCCAGGAATAGTATGGGCATTGGACTTCTTTGCAATTTCCGTAATTCATGTGTTTGTTGCTTGCATTGGTCTTCTAAGAACATGACACATTTCATTAGAGGCATATCATTCAATGATTCAACTAGATGAGGTTGAATTAACTACAGTTGAATGCAACATCAATTTAAAGCTCCGATTAGATACAAAGCAACATACAAGATTTGAAGTTTGAGAACTCTTGATCTTGAAACTCATAACACATATAGACCATCAAGAGGTGATCATGATTGTCTCATTCGCTATCCTTTGCCTGATGTATCTTATTTAAACATACAAACCAGTAGTAGTTGTTATTCTGTGAAGACATGTCAAAATAATTCAACAGACATTAGAACCTGCAGGAGATGGTTTATCCATATGCCGAGCAGACCCTTTATTATAGCAGAGGCTGTTGTTGTCCATCAAGATATGGAATCGAGGGGTGGGGTTCGAGCATCCTTCCCGGCCTAACATCAGATTGGGACCTTGGGCCGGGTTGGGGAGGGCTGAGTTGGACCAAGCTTGAGCCCAACCCAAACAATTGAGCTTAAAATATTGGTCCCATTGTTCATTTGAGTTTGAGCCGGGTCAGGCTTTTTGGAATGGACTTCAGACTGGGTCAGGTCCACTCAACCCAATGTCTATCCCTAATACTTAGTGTACGGTGTACCTATCTATACATTCTTTAATTTTGTAAGTGTTTTTTCTTTCCGATCTTGCTATGACCTCATCCGGTCCAAGGCCGCCCCTAAACACAGGTGATGTTTGTTCAGGGTGGTCCGTAACAGGCTACCCACATGTGATAGACTTATCAAGATTGGCCTCTGCGCAACCGGTAACTGCTTGTTGTGCTCCCACCCCCTTGAGTCATGCGATCATCTGTTCTGGGGATGTCCATATTCTAAGGATTTATGGGCGGTTGTTTCTGCAGATATGCGGCTGCCATCCTTTGCTGATGGGTCCAGCATTTCTGGGATCTTGGACTGGGATAAGACGATAAAAAGCCTTGATAAGGAGCTGGCCTTAAAGATTTTGGCTGCTATTGCAGCATCTGTTTGGTGGATTTGGAGGGAAAGAAACCGCCGTTGGGCTGAGGACTTGTCCACGGCTGCTAGGACAACCGCCAATTATGTTCTTAACGATCTCAAGATCATTTGCGGCTGATGCTCTCCATGAATGCCTACTAGTGGGTACCCTGTAACTACTGTTAAGAGAAACCTTATAATGACCTCCCTCCCCCATCTGTTGGGTTTTTGTGAGGGGGTTTAATACTTCAGTTTGTTTGTTTTTTGGTCTCAAATCAATATACTTACTTACCTTAAAAAAATTGTAAGTGTTAAACTTGCTATTTTTAGCATCCACGTCAAGTGTATTGGTACATCCTTGCTTCGCCCTGCACCTATTGTAGCGTTATATGAATTGAATTTACTTTAATTTGACTAAAATACACGCATGTAAAGGTATTTTTTTTCCAAATAGAAGAAAAACCATACAAGAGTAGTTCTTTAATAGTGAGAGTTCGTAAGTTCTGAGCACACTGAACGTGGGCACATGACGTTATCATTTGGCAAGGTAAATATATCAAAATCCGTATGTATTGTGTTTGTTTGTCTAATTATTTTACAAAGTTTTTTAAAATATAGTTTAAAATTGGTTATATTATGGTAAAAATTATTCGCCCCCCTCAAGTGCACTTTTATTAGTGACATGAGCATACAGATATGTTCAAGGCTTAACATCCACACATCGACGATCCCAATGAAGGGATTATAAATATAAGCCTCCATACTTCGATGGAATCAACTGTCAGAGAACGAGGAAGATGGAAATCTACCTCAAATCTACATTCGATATATCACTTTAGAAAGTGACAGAGGAAGAATTCAAGATGCCTGAAATCAATAAAGTAATCGAAAATAACAACTAGATAGATGAAGAAGTTATTTCCGAAAATTGTAAGGCTTCTAGTTCTATATTGTACTTTGTAAACTTAAAAATTCAATAGGACATCTCAACTATAATTTTCTACGACATCGGTAGATGCCTAGAAGTACCTCGCAAAGTAAAAAAAATAAGGTCAATGTTGGAGAATTACTTAGGTGAATAATTGGATCTTTCCAGGATCCAATTCCCACACCATGAGAAGTCTCACATCATCTGTGAGTGGGATTCCAAAGAGTCAATGGGCCTATATAAAGAGTCCTTGCACCGTTGTAGTTATTGAGAGAATAAAATAGAAGAACCCATCCTTTCAGGTGTTCTCCTAAGTTTCATCTCGATCCTTATGGAGTAGGGTTCCGAGAAAAATCTACAATATTTCTTCATGTGTATCTTGTTTGTTCTCGATAATCTTTTATGCTTTAGCATTTGGAGAATGAGCTAGGTGGGTAATTGGATCTTTACAATGTCCAAATCCACGCTATGACAATAGTCACACATCATCTGTGAGTGGGACTTTAGAGAATCAGTGGGGCTACATAAAGAGCCCCCACATCCATGTGCTCATTGAGATAATGAAAAAGAAGAATCCGTCCTTTGAGGTGTTCTTTCGTGATTTCATCCCGCTCCTCATAGATTTGTGTTTCACAAAAATCTCCGGTGTTCTTCGTGTTTATCCTGCTTGTTCTTGATTATCGCTTCCGCTTTAACATCTTCCACAATCATGAAATTTAAGATCAAACTTCTTAAGCGTGAAAACTAGTCTTTCGATGATACCAGGAGAAACCATCAAGGACTTGAGCACCAAATTAATAATTTCATCAATTTGCTCAAAGCTCTTAGCATAGATTACTCACGAGAAAATAAAATGAATATATCCATGCTCTCCCTTGCAAAAGAATGAACATGGAAGGTCATTGATATTGAGAAAGTAAAAGATCAAAACTATCTTTTGAAGATCTCCCCACGCCTCATGTATTCTTTGAGAGAATGAAACAGAAGAATCTATCCTTTCAGACGTTCTCTCATAGTTTCATCACGCTCCTCACAAAGTTGTATTCCACGTAAAATCATAAGTGTTCTTCATGTTTATCATGCTTGTTCTTGATTATTGTTTCCACTTATTGTTTTCCACAGTCATGACATTTATGATCGAACTTCGTAAGCGTGAAAACTAGTTTTTTCAATGATACCATGAGAAATCATCAAGGATTTGAGCACCAGATTCATAATTTTATCAATCTGCTCAAAGCTATTAGCATAGATCACTCAAGAGAAAATAAATTGAATATATCCATGAACCCCCTCACAAAAGAATGGATATTAAAGGTCATTGATATTGAGAAAGTAAAAGATTCATCGAAGCTAACTTTAGAAGATCTCGTTGACTTCACAACCCCTGCACTCATTGAGAGAATGAAATAGAATAATCCATCCTTTGAGGTGTTCTCTCGTGATTTCATATTGCTCCTAACAGAGTTGTGTTCCATGTAAAATCTTCAGTGTTCTTCATATTTATCATGTTTGTTCTTGATTATAGCTTCCACTTATAATTTTTTACGATCATGAAATTTAAGACCGAACTTCTTAACCGTAAAAACTAGTCGTTTCAATGATACCATGAGAAACCATTAAGGACTTGAACACCATATTCATAATTTTATCAATATGCACAAATCTGTTAGCATAGATTACTAATCTCTTACCATAGATTACTCAAGAGAAAATAAAATGAATATATCCATGCACTCCCTCGCAAAAGAATGGATATTGAAGGACATTGCTATTGAGAAAGCAAAAGATTCATTGAATCTATCTTTAGAAGGTCTCATCGTCAATGTCAAAAGAAGTTTGAGGAAGATAGGTTAGAAAACAATGATCAAAAGGAAGGTAAGGCTCTCAATTTTAGAGCTCTCTTTACTTGCATCAGAAGATGATATTTATGCTATGCTGAGATCCTCCTTAAAATCTTTCGCAATGTCACTCATCCATTGATATCTCATGTGCCTTCTCATTGTGTTGGTTATCCTTTGATGACAATCTGCAGAGCTATTGTTGTCGAGATGACATTGATGGGCATAGGAGAAATCTGCAAATTCTTGTCACCATCAATTAGGTTGTTCCTTTGTGTATCGAAATCTCACGTCATTCATGAATTTAGTTTTTATATATGTATTGATGTCACCATGCGTGAAGTAATTATCATGCTAATTATTATTAATGCCATTCGATTAGTTTATATGATTTTTCTATAAAAATATGGTATTGTCTTACTTCAACATGCAATAATATATACCCCCATATAATTATTTTTATTCATCACGTGAAAAAAATCTAATTACATTGAAATTTACATATAATAACTATATAAATAAGTACTTTTATGCACTCATTTTTAATTTTGTAGTTATCTATATTCAAGAATAGACTTAGAAAATATTTTTTTGAAAATTGAACATTCTTAATATAAAAAAATTATACAAAATTTAAAACATTATTAATATTTGAAATTTGAAATAAAAGAAATTGGCTTTGAATTTAAGTTAGCAAATTCGTATGTAATTCGATTCCAGTTCCAATTCGAAACTTTTACAATGAAGTGAATCTATCCTAATGGATTCCAAGGCATCTGGTTTGATTACATCCATATCCGTGTGTGTGTGTATGTAAAAAACTCTTATTTTAATTGAATATATACATATTCGATGTGTACATTTGTTGTACTCTTTGTAAATGTTACTAAATGTATTAAAGATCAAACAAGTTCTACCAGCCTATCTCATATTTTCATGCAACCAGGTTGATTCCATACTTTAATCAGACCCAACCTTTTCAATCTGATTTGCTGAGTCCAATCTCCATTTTAATAAGGAATATATTTTAAAAGGGGCCATTAGTTGGGGAATGTTTGTGGCAAAATTATAAAGCAATGAGCATCTCTGCTCCCTGACCAGTATAAACTGAGGCTGTGGAGATCGGAATTGTCATCTATCTCTTCTTTACACTTGAATCTCGTGTCCCCCAGAATGTTTTTAACCATGGATTAAAACTCAATCAAATCTGAATTCATTAGCATCGAGTTTGACTCGAATTCACACCTGGAGCACATGAAATGATGTTGATTGTATCCAGTTTAACCCAATTAACTTCTGTTTTATATTCGAAATCTTTGTAGACAGGTAAATAATACCATGTTATCAAGTGAATGCCTAGAACATGCTTCACCATGCCAGAGCAGACATGAGCTGTGCAGTAAACACATCTGCATCTCTGCACCGATCAGGCCGCTTCCTTCCATTTAAGGAGTTGCCATCATAAGAGATGAGACATGATCATGGTGGATGGACACAGCAAGAGAGGAGTGATGATGGCAGGAAGAATGGAAGCTATAGACACTGCTGTAGTGATTGCAAGGAATGGGCGTCTTTTACGCAGCAGCAGACGTGGTATTGAATGATGTGAACAGGGGTGTGGAGAAGGAATGCTCATGGGAGTTCAGGAGGACTAGGCCTCTTCCACGGAGGCTGTCACACTTCAGGATCCTCGCAAGTACAATCTCATCCTCTAGATTTTACTCTGCATCTCATGTCCAGATTATGTAGAATGTCCATGTCCACATCAACCCAGTATCATATTGAATTCTGGAAAAGATAAAAATCGACTGCACAACAGTAGGAGATGGTAACCAAATTGATGCCAAACTGGAGTGTATACATGAATTCAACAAGAATGCATGGTGGCTTACATCGAGTAGCAATGGCGACCTCTACGACTCATTCACATATACATTTCCTGATGCGTACAAATGACGGCAGTGTCATCTCTTAGATATGTCCTACATACATCCAGCACCATCATCTCCTAGATATGTCCTACATATATCCAGATATAGTATTATCATTTGTACTTCAAGCTGCACCGATTTGAAGCATTTAAGCCAATTCTTCCCCTTGCATAAACAGCCAGGTGGTGGTAGGAGGAGCTCTCAGAAATCAAGAATCTTGATGTTTGAGATGGGATGAAGGACAAAATCTATTTCTGCAGGATCCTTGATCCCTAATTCAAGTGACATTTCCATGAATTCTGGCCAAAACTTGTTACATGGAATCCTATCCACCCCCTTTTGAAGCATAAACATGAGAGGAGGGAATGCAAAATAGGACATTTTTAATCTTCACCACTAATATCAAAGATACTACTCCTTGCCAGTGAGGAGGCATCAACCCGCAATGCCTTCTCAGACTTGGCAACAAACAAAGAGACAGTGGAACTGCAAACTGGAGAAGTTCCAATGTTGCCAGCAGCTCTGACTAAGCACCTCCCGACCTCATCTTCACGAACCCTTCCATTCGTAACTTGACGAGGTGCATCACGTGAGGCTTTCTTTGATTTTCTCGAGAATGGATGAGTGACACCAACTGGTTCTCTCGACAAGGTGATGTTTTTGTCATGACAAATATTGTGAGCACTTGGCACTTTCTTATGCCTTTTTTCCTTGGTCCGTATAACAGGAACATAATTTGTTTCGGGGCTCGCTTCGTTACATTCTGGATGTGTATTCGCAGCATGCTTCTGTCTGTTCGCTACTGCTTTAGAAGATATGCCAGTTCCTGGAACATCCATTCTACTTGTTTGATTTGAGGACTCAGCGGATTTCTCACAGCAAGATTTCTTCAATAGTCCTGCACCTTCAACTACATGATCCTGCAACTGGGTGCTATCATCAGCCGGATTAGTGCTTGATGAAACCACCTCATCAAAATCATAAAAATACCGTGAAATGATGCCTGAAATGGACATGTTCCTCGACGAGCTCCCGCATGGGGTTTGAGTTAATACTGGATATACCCTTATTTTATTCTCCAAATTATTACTATTCAAAGAGGTCTCTGCGATAAAACCGTCATTGGAATATAAATGAGAACTAGTTCCCAATACTTGAAAACTTTTAAAGATAGCACAATGACCCAAGTTATCATTCTCTGATCTCGGATCCTCAAAACTGTCGTTATCCTCCAACTTACCTTTATTCATTTCACATGGATCAGGCTCGCTGCCTTTGCATATGAATCGATCTGCTCCACATTTATTCCTCAAGGGCTCCATGCCAGCAATCAGAGCATCTCTGCAGCCTGAAGCATTCATGAATTCAGACACAATATAGTGACAAACATGATTATCCTTATCCACTTTCTGGCTTACAGAATGCTGACCACTATCCAGACACGTTGATGGCCTGTATAAATTTTCCATTGGGGACACTTCCATGAAGAGAAACCAGCATCTCATCATATCAGGAAACACATATTTGACAAGCATTGAATCTGACAGATTATAGAAATACAATTTCCTTTTAACCTATACATATTTCACAAGGAACATCTGTTAAAGGAATGGAAAATGGAAAAGAAGAGTGGAGACAAAGATGCTGATTTAAATATAAAATAAAAGCATCATACCATCAGTTTGCACACCTTGAGCTCCCCATGTTCGGGGAAGCAACTAAAATGTTCCATTCCAAGTTTACCTGAAATAGTCACCCAAACGCTTCTTTAAAGTTGGGTGAAAAGGAGGCTATCAATAATTAAACTTTTAAATTCCTATATGCTCAGAGGTTTGAACTTTCCATGCACTTAGCACTTCATGTCGAAGTATCCATCATATGGGTGCAGGTATATGAGGATGCATGGGTGTGTTAGCTGCAACATGCATCCTCCATTCACTCATACACAATTATATGAAAATATTGGAGTCTTTTCTCGCAATTACAATAAAAACTTTACAGAACTTGAAAATTCCTATATGCTCAGGGGTTGGAAGTTTTCATGCACTTAGTATCAGATGTTTGAACTATCCATCATATGAGAGAAGGTATACAAGGATGCATGGGTGCTTTAGCTGCAACATGCATCCTCCATTCATTCATACGCATAATAGATTATAAAAAAGTTATCTCCACTCAATACAAGCTCCATTGTGTGTTGGTGACGATGATGATGCATCTTGATCATGCTAGTGCACAAGAGGAACTAAAGTTTAGAATAATAATCCATCAAGCAATCTGGGTAGAAACAAGGTTCTTGTTCTTCATACTTACATTGATCAAAATCACTAGCACTGCAACAAATCTATTTTCGGAGATCTCTATCCCACAACTTGTCGCTTTAGCAGAAGATGATTCCATCCCTCTCGAGGAACGAAATAAAAGTGACTCTCCCATGCGTAGATCCTGAAGATGGGTCTCTCATATTGATCTCGAAGCAATTTCTCTCTTAGGTGCCTCGAAGAAGGGATTTCTTCCTGGAAGACACAAACAAAGGAGGATGGATCATGGAACCTGTTGAAATATAAAATGCGGAAGCGAATCAAAGCAAGAACAAGATAAAAGGAAGACTTTGATTTTACGTGGAACTCTACTTCCTAAGGAGCGGAATGAAACCACGGTAGAACCGCCTCAAAGGGCAGCTATTCTATTTTGTTTCTAAAAGGTTACAATGGGTGTGGGGCTCTTTATATAGCCCCACCAATGTGACCAAAAGTCACCACTTCATGATGTGACACTAAACACAACCCACACAAGATCATTCTTCAACACTCCCCCTCAAGCTAAGCATGCAATGCTGAGTTTCGATAAACAGAAAGAATTCACTCACTCGCATACAAAGTACATGACACTACAGACAATATCAACTCAACGCATGCTATCAGTTGTTGTCGAGGACGTTGCTTCTCATGTCATGCTGGTGAGGAGGAACTAGAGACTGGAGTGTGAATAGTGATCCACAACGATATCTGATCAACAATTGAGTCTCCATCATGGAGTACTCCGGCCCACAACGTGTCATCACCGAAGACTGCTCCATCACTCCGAAGGGCTGACAAGAACGTCGTGGGAATGTCCATACATAGTGGAGTTCACGGCCATGAAAACATGCCGTGGGAATATCCATTCATAATGAAGTTCACGACCGCTAGAGGATGGAGCAAACAATGAGACTCCCACTGGAGAACTCCACAAAAAATAGGTCACTCGAATAAAGCACCTCAAACAATGAGTCTCCCTCTCGAGAACTCCACAAAAAAGGTCAATCAAATAGAGCACCTCAAACAATGGTAGGGCTCAGAAGCCTCTACCCAATACTTCAAACAATGGTAGGACAAGACACCACTACCCAACAATGGTAGAGAAAGAAATGCTCTACCCATCACTCCCCCTTTCTCCCAAATGGTAGAGCTGTTGGGAAACGTGAATAAGGTGTCTATTCCATAGCCCAAGGCTCTCTTATATAGGAGAGTAGCCTATGGGTAAATTACATAAAGAGACTAACAAGAAAATAAAATAACGAAGATACATAATAACTAAAAATGCGTCAACACTCCCCCTCAAGATGGAGCATAGATGTCAATCATGCTCAGCTTGGAAGCACACTTCTGGAATGGACCTCGTAACAATGCCTTGGTGAATATATCTGCAGTCTGGTTCTCTGAAGTAACATGAGATGTGGCAATGAATCCTTTCTGAATCATATCACGTATGAAATGACAATCCACCTCAATGTGCTTGGTCCGTTCATGGAATGCAGGATTGTTTGCAATGAACAACGCAGCCTGATTATCACACTCCAAGTTCATAGGAAGTGGTACATCTAAGCATAAATCTGTCAGCACCGCTTTCACCCACATCATCTCTGTAGTGGCCTGGGCCATAGCCCGATATTCAGATTCAGCACTGGATCTAGCTACCACAGTTTGTTTCTTGCTCCTCCATGAGACTAGTGCATCTCCAACATAGACGGCATACCCTGAGGTAGACTTCCTATCCTTAGGACACCCTGCATAGTCTGCATCTGCGCATGCTGAGACAGAAATTTCCTTTGCTTTCTTGAATAGCAGACCTTTACCTGGAGAAGATTTGAGATATCTAAGTATCATGTGTATTGCATCCATATGCACCTGACGTGGCTGCTCCATGAACTGGCTCACACGGCTCACTGCAAATAATATATCTGGCCTAGTGATCGTAACATATAACAATTTTCCTACCAGTTCTCTGTATCTTCTCCTGTCAACCTCCTCTGTGTCATCATCGAACAGCTTCATGCTGGGGTCCATTGGTGTCGTAGCAGGTCGACACCCTAATATACCTGTCTCACTCAATAGATCTGTGACATACTTCCTCTGTGACATGACCAATCCATACGGATTTCTGGCAAATTCCAGCCCCAGAAAATATCTAAGGACTCCCAGGTCCTTGGTGACAAACTCGGTCCCCAGCCTTTCCTTTGCCTGCTTAATGCCCTGGTCATCATCACCTGTAATCAAGATATCGTCAACATAGACCATGATTACAACAATACCTCTTGCCGTCTTATGTACAAACAAGGAATGATCAGCATTGGAGCGTTTGTATCCTTGTTTCTCAAAGAGGTCTGACAGCTTCTGGAACCATGCTCTGGGGCTCTGCTTAAGGCCGTAGATGGCCTTATGTAGCCTGCAAACCTTGGAACACTCCCCCTCAACAGCAAAACCTGGTGGCTGTTGCATATAAACTTCCTCCTGCAGATCACCATACAGAAAAGCATTCTTCACATCTAGTTGATAGAGCGGCCAGTCTCTAGTAACTGCAACTGACAAAAGTATCCGCAGAGTGGAATGACGAGCTACAGGGGAGAACGTGTCAAGGTAATCTACCCCATATGTCTGTGTGAATCCCCTTGCAACTAAGCGTGCCTTGTACCTCTCAATAGTGCCATCTGCATTATGTTTCACTGTAAACACCCATCTGCAACTTACTGGGCTGACATCTGGAGGTATAGTAACCAAGCTCCATGTACCTCGAGACTGAAGAGCCGCCATCTCTTCCTCCATCGCTCGCCGCCATCTAGAATCCTGCAAAGCCTCATAATGGTTCCGTGGAATGTCTGTAGCTGAAAGTGACAATGCAAACGTCCTGAAGTGTCCAGATAGCCTCTCAAAGGATATAGCTGCTGATACTGGATATTTGGCACAGCTTCTTTTCGGCTTGCGTAGGGCGATTGGAACATCCAGATCCTCTGTGGTATCACCATGCTCCTGTAATGTATCCTGCTCAGAAATGTCGTTAGATTCATCAACATTAACATTCTCATCACATACCATAGGCGAGCTAGGTGACTGGTCAGGACCATGAGCTTGAGGCGGCCTGCGGGTGTAGTGGAATGGTAGTGGGGATACTGTTGGTGGCGGTGGTGGTAGGGATGGTGGTGACGGTGATGTTGTTGGTGGTGCCATGAATACGGTCTCAGGAGATATAGGTGGTGACTGCATGTTCCCGGATTCTGAAAAATACATAACGGATTCAAAAAATGTAACATCTGCACTGATCATATACCGCCGACGCACAGGGTCAAAACACTTGTACCCCTTTTGAGTTCTGGAGTACCCCACAAAGACGCACTTGACAGCCCTAGGAGAGAGCTTGTCAGAGCCAGGCGACAACTGATGGACAAATGCGACAGACCCAAACACACGAGGGGTAAGAGTGAACAGATCCTTGTCAGGATAAACGAGTGAGAAAGGAATCTGTTCATTCAAGACAGACAAGGGCATACGATTTATAAGATAACATGCAGTAAGGACTGCATCACCCCAGTAGGAATACGGAACATGACTCTGAATGAGAAGTGACCTTGTGACATCAAGTAGGTGACGGTGTTTTCTTTCTGCAACCCCATTTTGTTGAGACGTATGAGCGCAGGATGTTTGGTGAACAATTCCTTTAGAGGAGTAGTAGTTGGCTAGACTGTTGGTACACAATTCTAATGCATTGTCACTTCTCAGAATTTTGACAGTTGTGGAGAAAACATTCTGAATTTCATTTAGAAAGTGAATAATAATATTTCCAGCTTCAGATTTATTTTTCATTAGAAATACCCATGATGCTCTAGAGAAGTCATCCACAAATACAATATAAAACCTGTGCCCCTGATGATCGGGAACACGACTCGGACCCCAGACATCAACATGGAACAACTCAAACTTGGAGTTACTACTCCGACCTTGACTACTGGGAAAAGATGACCTGTGATGTTTTCCCAACTGACATGCCTCACACTGGACAGTTGTGTGAGAAAGACTATAGGGTAGGACTAGACGCAACTTCTGAAGCGGTAAATGACCGAAACGCAGATGCCACAGGAGAGGAGATACTTGTTCTGCGGGAGAGGCTGTGATTCCGGCAAACGGGGTCTGGTTCAGACGATAAAGGCCTCCTTGCTCATAGCCATGACCAATCACGTTGCCCGTACGGATGTCCTGAAAAGTCAAAGAAGATGAATCAAAAATAGCTCGACAATGGAGATCCTTCGTAATCTGACTAATCGATAACAGATTCATGGAAAAATGCGGTGCATGCAAAACATTCTTGAGCTGCATAGAGGATGTCAATCTAATCTCCCCCTGACCCGTGATAGGGGAATGAGTGCCATTGGCAATCACTACTGTCCGTCCTGGAGGAATCTGAGTATATCCTGTAAGCAGACTCTGGTCGCCACATAGGTGATGTGTAGCGCCCGAGTCCATGATCCACGGCAATGTATTTGATCTACTACTGTGAAGAGCAAGTGTACTACCTGAAGTACTCGTAGAGGCAGAAGCAGAAGCAGCGGCATCAGTATGAATCTCTGTCTGCGGTGCTGGGCCAGGTGGTGGTATAATACCCCTAAGACGGGCAACCAGATCATCAAATCGTTGATCCAAGGTAGATGCAGACGGGGGCTCTATCTGCTCAGCGGCTCGTGCAGATGCAGGAAATCCATGCTTTGAGTAGCATGTGTCTTCAGTATGGCCAACTCTGTGACAGTACGAGCATGTTGGCCTAGTGCGGCCACCCCTTCCTCGGGGAATACGTCCACGGCCCTGGTACTGAGAACTGCGGCCTCTATTGGCTGCCATGGCTGAGGGATTCTGAGTAGTGGCTGCTGAAGGTACAGTAATCCTGCTCAATCTGTGAAACGCTTCCTCCATGGGAGGAATAGTCGAGTCCGCCGAAATCTGTGAACGTGCTGCCTCATACTCTGGATCGAGTGCAGCGAGAAACACACCCACCATCGTCGCATTCCTGTATGTCTTCTGCTGTTCTGGTGTGGCGGTAAGAGGCATGAAGCTATGGAGCTTCTCAAACATTCCTCTCAAAGATGTATAGAGAGAATGTAATGGGCGGCCATTCTGCTTAATTGTGAATATATCATGTTGTAGTTGCAGGATCTTCGTCTCATTTTTCGCCAGAGAATATGTCGCTGCTAGGATATCCCACATATCTTTGGCTGTGGGCTGATGTAGAATGTCATTGGCGATCTCAATAGCCAATGTGCCAGATAGCCACACCTTTGCATATGCGTCGTCAGCCTCCCATGAGGCATGAACTCCAGTCTTCTCTGCAGGTTCGGGCTCTGTGAGAATATGCTTCTTGCCCGTGGACTTCATCATACTCATGAACTGCATTGCCCACAGTTCATAGTTCGTACCATCCATCTTGACGATTGGCGCTGGACCACGAAACGCGCCCATAGATGGAATATCAGCCTTGCTTTCTGACATACTGGAAGACTGGAGTGACCAAGAGACAATAATCTTTGTCTACAACGACATAAACGGGATTAGTTGCATGTGTAGACGTCAAGCAACTAACCCCATATATATCACGATCTGAGCCCTAGAGTTTTAGGGCGTGGATGCTACACGTTGCGCAGAGGCTGCGCGCAAAGTGCGTGATCAGGGGCTGACTGGGTTCACGCGAATATCTCGTTCAGTGGCTGCGCGCGAAAAGCTGGGGCTGAAGATCGTCGCTGGAGATCGGCGCGAAGTGGGTGCTCTATGCGCTCATGCGCTGGAGATCGGTCAACGCGAGATGCGCGCTGGAGGATCGTTGAGGAGCGCCGCAGATCAGGAGGCGCTGCAGATCAGAACACCGCAGATGCGCGCCGGAGATCAGGCGATGCGCGCCTGCGCCTGGAGATGTGCAGATGCGCGCCTGCGCCTGCGCCTGGAGATGCGCCTGCGCCCGGAGATGCGCAGATGCGCCTGGAGGGGGGGCGGCGACGCCGATCTGCGGGGAGAAGAGAGAGAGAGAGAGAGAGAGAGAGAGGGCCGGCGGGTAGGGTTAGGGTTAGGGTTTCAGGAACTCCGGTCTAGGACCGTCGCTCTGATACCATGTTGGGAAACGTGAATAAGGTGTCTATTCCATAGCCCAAGGCTCTCTTATATAGGAGAGTAGCCTATGGGTAAATTACATAAAGAGACTAACAAGAAAATAAAATAACGAAGATACATAATAACTAAAAATGCGTCAACAAGAGCAACATCGTGCATGGAGGAGGGGGGCTTTGCGCATGGAGAAGGTCGTTTGCTGCTGGAGCTTGGAGCGGGGTGCGGCGGTACTTGGGCTCGGAGCGGTGACGTGCAAAGAAGATGAGCCGACCTGAACCTGGAAGTAGTAGTGGCTACTGCCGCGGATGTAGGTGCGCCAGGAGATGTGTCTGGAGCTTTGCGATATACGGGGAGGAGAAGCTCCGACTAGAGCCTCACAATTTACTGTAGGTCGAGGGCTGTTGTGCGCGAGAGATCGAGAAGCTCCTCCTGGAGCCTCGTCATTGCCGCCATCTCAAAAACTAGGGTTCACCAGGAATCGCAGAATAGAAGAAAATCTCTGCAGAATAACTTGTTGGAATCGATGGATGAGAATTTAGAGTAGATCTTGAATACAAAACTTCAGAACAATCTTCACGAACAAATCTTCAATATCAACATCGAATCTCGAACAGAAATAAGAACATGAAAACGTCGAGAATCGAACCCGCTCTGATACCATGTTGAAATATGAAATGCGGAAGCAAATCAAAGCAAGAACAAGATAAAAGGAAGACTTTGATTTTACATGGAACCCTGCTCCCTAAGGAGATGGATGAAACCACGGGAGAACCGCCTCAAAAGGCTGATATTCTATTATGTTTCTCAAAGGTTACAATGGGCGAGGGGCACTTTATATAGCCCCATCAATGTGACCAAAAATCACCACTTCATGATGTGGGACTAAACACAACCTACACAAGATCATTCTTCAACGGAACTAAATCACATTCCTTCCTCGAGAATGGCCAAATCATGTCCCTTCCACATGATCGACAATGTATCTCCTCAGGGAATCCAAACAAAAGTATAGTACAAAACTCTACTCTACTCTCTCACCCTTTCTCTCATAATTTCAAACCCCAACCAACTTAGGAGAAAATCCAAATTTGGATTAAAAAATTGTATTTCGTTTTTTTTCTTGTCATTTAACATCATTTTCCCCTCTAGTTTTTTTACATTTTTTTCTATTTTTCCACCCTTTATTCAATAGTCCTTCCATTTTGTGAACTTCCTGCTTTCTTTCTTTGCATGAAGCATGACCCTCTTCGTATAGCATAAACAAAATACATATATAATTAAATAAATAAGGATAATCAGATAAGCTCAAAGAGATCACATATCCCTTTTCTTCTTTACATCGAAAAGGTATCGAAGGAGAGAACCATAACCCTATAGAGAGTGTTGCTCAATCATTTGTCATAGCGTGTTGCTTTTAGACATTGTGCCTCTAATGTTCGAGGAAGCATTGGCTTGATTGCCTCCTTCTCCTTGTGCACCTCCATTTACCAACTCTGCCTCATGGGAGCATCCAACATCGCCACCACTGGCTTCTCACATGTACGCCACATCATGCGAACGTTCATCACCTTCACTACTGTAGGCATCAATTACCTAAGACGGCATGCACGCAACATATGTTGTCTCCGCGGTTTCAGTAGTTGAGAAGGCCTCGTGCACACCTTACAATGATTGTGCAGCTCTCATTGCCTTCTAATGTTAACGTGTTGCATCTTCATGACATTGGGACATATACACCTTATGTATAAGTCTCAAAGGCTTATACACCTTATGACACTGGGACTCATATAATCATTTAGAATGGAACTAATTTGATGTGATAACATGTTTGTGAAAAAGCAATAAGAAAGAATGAGATAATTTATTTTTTATCAAAGGCAGGATCTCTTAATATGAGTAAAGTCCTAAGCGTCGGCCTTCCAATGATTTTGCAACTACCTTTGCCTTGGAATGGTAGTATGTTGCATCCTCGCGACATTAGACCTCATATACCTTGTGCATCACCTCACTCAATCATTGAGAAAAATATCTTAATAAAATAATTGAAACATGTTGAAATCATACTAAGCCATATTGTGATATATCGGCAATAAATCAGTATCGACAGGTGACTGATATATCGTCGATATGGACGATATTTTCCCTTCCAAGGTCATTTTTTTCACAAAATCAGTCTGATTTGGGCGATATGGCATTGATATATCGACGATATATCGTATCGAAACGATATTGATACCGATACTGATACCAATATTACCTACGCTGGCTGAAATATGAAAGGTGGAAGCAAATCAAAATATGAACATAAAAATGAAGAAGACTTTGATTTTACATGGAACCCTACTCCCTAAGGAGCGGGATGAAACCACGAGAGAACCATCTCAAAGGATTTATTTTGTATTCATCTTTCTCAATGGATACATGGAGTGTGGGGCTCTTTATATAGCCTCACCAAGGCACCAAACTCCAACCATCACACGATATGAGACTAAACATATGAGCCACCAAAGACATCCTTCAACGCTCCTCAAGATGGATTATGAAATGCTCAGCTTGGACAAACACAAAGAAGACACTCACTCACAGAATACAAGACACTGTGGACAATATCAACTCAATGCATACACAGTCGGTTGTTGTCGAGGATGTTGCTTCTCATGCCATGCTGGTGAGAAGGAACTGGAGGATGGACTATGAACTGGCTCGAACAAAAATGAGTTTCCCACCGAGAGAACTCTGGCCCGCTCCATCTCTCTGAAAGGGCCAAACAACAAATGAAAGTCGTGGGAATATCCATGCACAGTGGAGTTCACGGTCACTGGAGGATGGAGCAAAAACATTGAAACTCCCACTGCGAGAACTCTAAGTACTGGGTCACTCTAATATAGAGTACCTCAAACAATGGTAGGGTTTGAAACCGCTGCCCAACGCTCTCCCTTTCTCCCATACTTGTCGAAAATGGAAGGATACTCGATCAAGTTGGGAGAACAAATGAAGGGATCAAACAAAAAACTTCAACTTTTTTGTGCTCTCTTTTTTTTGCACAAACCATTTTTTTAGCCGTTACTTTTTTTCTCGATCATATTTCTCATACGTTTTTTCTTTTTTTTCAAAACCTTTTTTTTCTACTTTTTTTAATCAGTTGGGCCCAATCTTCCAACTCCCTTTTTTATTGATGCAGATCCTCCCCCTCTTTTTTTGTAGCTACAGCCCATTTAAGCCTAAATTTTTTTTGTAAAGCAGAGATAATAATCCCCGTTAGGTCTCGGCTACCCTTTCAACCACGAGGGCTAGGGTTCCTCGTAAGAGCACCCATCTCACGAAGGGCGCCACTCTCTCCCTCCTGTTGGAAACTGTCGCCACCTTAAGAAGATAGCACCATCTAGAGACGCGCAGGGGGGTAGGGGGTCGCCAAAGCTGAAGGTGGGATGTGCAAGGGGATGATCGTCATCGGCATCCTTGCGCCTTGGGATGTCTAGAGAACTAGAGATGAACCCTCCTTCGCTCGAGGGGCATCGCCTGGTGTTGGGGACTTCATAGAGGGGCGGTGCTTGGTCACTAGTGGATGGATGTGCCGCCACATCTTCCCGATTGGAACAGGAGCGTGTGGGGAGGAGCAAGTGCTGGACAAGTTGAGGAGCTTAGCTCTGGAGCCGCCTAAAGCTTCGATCTAAGCGTGAGTCAGTTGGAGGGGTAGGGTCGCGCGCACCCCCAGAAGGCTGTGGAGATTGGCGATGCCACCCCTTCTCGATCTTCTTCCTCAAGCGCGCGACCTTCCTCATCCTTAATGCATCTCACTTGAGAAAGGTCTTTGGTCTTTCTTTCTCTTGCTTTGGCCAACCTGAATATATCCTTCTGACCCTCCTTAGAATCGAGATTTTTATAAAAAAAACTTCATAATCTTTTGACTTAGCTTCGCTTACAACCTTCTTTGCTTCCTTCTTCGCTATTTTGTAGTTTGTGACAGTTTCCGTTGTTCTGTCCTTAGACATAGCTTTAAAGCATGCTCTTTTAATTTTTAGCTTCTCTTGCACCCCTTCACTCCACCACCAAGCCTCCTTTTGACATGGCAAGGCATTCTTGACATCTAACTAAAAAATCGACCAACTCTTTATGGAAACAACAATGATAATCATATAAACAGATCCCATCCTGGACACTTAAGAGAGTCTTAAAATAGTCAATGCCTTAAATCTGAGTAAAACATTTGGCTACTAATCTAACCTTCAATCTGCAAAGAGAAACATCAATGGGACATGACACAAGATCCCAGGTACCCCTTGAAACAAGGAAATCCATCTCCTCGTCCATAGCATGATTGCACCCTTGATCCTGAAGGGCTATATGATAATCACTTGAAAGAGGCATCACCATAAGAGCATTGTTTTAAACATCATGTCACAGTTAGATAATCCAATAGTAGAAGTAAAGTGTTATATAGGGTGTAGACTACTACAGAGGACATCATCTTTTAGACTCCCTTGGAGCAATGGGACACTCAATGGAAGCTAAATGGTCGTTCCTTTCATAGTCATCCGTATTTGCATCAGGTGAGGGATTCTTTTTATCGTATTTATCAACCTACAAGTCAGGCAAGGGACTATCTTGGGCACTTGTTTATGCCTCATTTGGCAATTCTGGTGTGGAGGAGGTAATCGAAAGGGACATCCCCAACATCCACATTAAAAACGTGTTTTTCTCAAAAGATGAACCATCTGCAAAAGCAAAACAGTGATGGCCAACTTATTATAACATCTTTACCACTTTTTGGTATCTAAAATACCCCAAGAAGACACATTTGATTGCACGATAAATCTTATTTTTGACAAATTGTGAATAAAAATAAGTGCAACCATAAACATATAGAGGTGGTGGAAATGACTTATCATCGGGATAAAGCAGTGAGAATGGAGTAGCACCATGAAGGAGGGAACCCGATTAATCATATAAGTGGCAACCAAAATACCATCACCCCATAATATTTGGGGGACCATTTGAATGAGGAATATATGACTATCTTAAGAAGATAACGAAGTTTCCTTTATGCAATACCATTCTGCTGTGAGGTATAGGAACATGATATATGATGTATAGTTCCCTAGGAATCAAAGAAATTGACTAAATCTTTCTACATAAACTCAAGAGCATTTTTGCATAGAAATATTTTAATGCGGGCTGAAAAAGAAGTCTTCTCTACAAAGAAAGTCTTGATAATACGGTTGATCTCTGATCATTCCTTTATTAGGTAGCATATGGAATCCGACTATATTCATCAATAAACAATGAAATCACTTATGTCCTGCAAGAACATGTATTGGGCAAGGACCATAAACATACTAAAAACAAGGTCAAACTACCACAACCTTCGTGGCTCAATTCTTCAAGGAAAGGATGTTATGTGATTTTTACCAAACTGGCAAATCTCACATTCAAATAGCTCCAGAGAGCATATTTCAAGAAACACTTGAGAGAGAGCACTAGCAGAAGGATATGCAAGTAGATGCTAGAGATAAGGATATGTAAAAATGGATACAAGACCGGAGAGAATTCACGATAATATAGTCCATATTTTTCATGACCAATATTAAAAACCTGCAAAGTATGGATATCATAGAAGTAATAGTGTGACTAATCAAATATAATCTTGTAGCCATACATAGTCCATGAACATATGGTAGATGTAGAGGGAAATCCAAAATAAAGTATACACCAGAGAGTTCAAGTCTGGAGGAGAAACCCATTCTGCCAATAGTAGTAATATGAGAAAGAGACCCATCGGCAAGTTTAATTGATCTCATAAAAATAGATGGTTGAGAAGAAGAAAGAAAGTTACCATCACTAATCAATTGGTTTAAAGTCCCTGCATCAATAATCCACTAACTAATAGGAATGGATGCAATAATAGCCATAGTAGTAGCAAGTTGAGAGGGAAATGAATGAGATGAAATTCCATTAACCCTAGAGCTCTCTTATATAGGAGAAAAGCTCTATGGGTAATTTGCATAAAGAGGACAAACAAATACTAAATGATAAAATTACTCTAACACTCCCCCTCAAGCTGGAGCATATATATCCAACATGCTCAGCTTGGAACAACAAAGATGAAATGGACCCCTAGCAAGGGCCTTGGTGAACATGTCTGCAACCTGCTCTCCTGATGATACATGAGAAGTTGAAATAAGCCCTTTTTGAATTAAGTCCCGTGTATAATGGCAATCCACTTCAATGTGCTTCGTCCTCTCATGGAAGGCTGGATTATTGGCTATGAACAAAGCTGCTTGGTTATCACATTTCAGATGCATGGGAAGAGGAACATCAATAGTTAAATCAGTTAAACCCACATCATCTCAGCACTACCTTGGGCCATTGCCCTATATTCTGACTCTGCACTAGATCTAGCCACTACAGTTTGCTTCTTACTCTTCCAAGCTACTGGTGAGCTGCCAACAAATACAATAAAGCCTGAAGTTGACTTTCTATCATTAGGACACCCAGCATAGTCTGCATCAGCATAACCTGTGACAGATATCGAGGTATCTCTTCTAAACAGAAGACCGGTGCCTGGAGACGACTTCAGATATCTCAAGATCATAAAAACAGCATTCATGTGAGCCTGCCTGGTTTGCTCCATGAATTGGCTTACCCTATTAACCGCAAAAGCTATATCCGGTCGGGTAATAGTGACATACAAGAGCTTTCCCACTAGCTCTCTATATCGTCTCTTGTCTACCTCCTCAGAGTCATCATCATAAAGTTTGACATTAGAATCCATAGGAGTAGCAGCTGGTCTACATCTTGCCATACCTGTCTCAGATAAGAGATCCGTAACATACTTCTTTTGTGTCATTACCATACCTTGCCTGTTTCGTGCAAACTCCAGCCCCAAAAAGTAGCGAAGTGTACCCAAATCCTTCATAACGAACTGCTCGCCAAGAAACTCCTTGGCTGCTTGAATGCCCTGCTCATTGCTGCCTGTAATAACAATATCATCAACATACACTAAGATGATCACAGTACCTCGCTGGTCTCTCTTTACAAAGAGAGTATGATCTGCTGTAGATCTGACGAAACCCTTCTGTTCAATCAACTCCGAGAGCTTCTGAAACCAAGCCCGTGGACTCTGCTTCAGGCCATATATGGCCTTATTAAGACGGCACACCATACTAGACTCCCCCTCAGCAGCAAACCCTGGCGGCTGCTGCATATAGACCTCCTCCTGCTAGTCACCATATAAGAAGGCGTTCGTGACATCAAGCTGAAATAGGGGCCAGTCGCGGACAACAGCAACTGCAATGAGAATCCGTAAGGTAGAATGACGGGCTACTGGAGAAAACGTCTCCTGATAGTCCACCCCATATGTTTGGGTGAACCCACGAGCAACCAACCTGGCTTTGTATCTATCAACCGTACCATATGCACGATGCTTAACAGTAAAGACCCATTTGCTTCCGACAATGGACGCACCTGGTGGAGGATGCACAACACTCCACGTACCACGTGACTGCAACGCCGCCATTTCCTCTTCCATAGCTAAACGCCACGGGCTGCTCTGTAGGGCCTCCTGATAAGACCGTGGGATGTGTACTGCCGATAACCCAACAACAAACTTGCGAAAGTCCGGGGACAAACGCTCCAACGACGCCTGAGAGCAAAAATCCATCCCATATTTGGGATTCATTGTCCGAGCACGCTTCTGCCGTCTATGAGCAATAGGTATATGTAGGCCATCAACTGGAGGAGTGACAGTACCATCGGTACCCTGTACATCAGTACCCTGTACATCCATCTGCGCATTCAAATCACCTGTGCCATCAGTAGAACTCAAATGATCAGTACATACCTCGGGCGTGCTGGATGATGGAGGAGGCACATGAGCAGAGGGCCGTCGTTGATAGACCTGAGGATAATGAAGAATAGCTGGTGGTGGCGGTGGTGTAGACTGTGGTGGTGGTGGAGAAGACTGTGGTGGTAGATTAGAGCATGGAACAGATGGAGGTGGAGGCGGCACATAGATGTCATCTCCTTCCTCTGAGTGAGTGCGTCTGTTACCTGTAGGAGAAAAATACATAATGGACTCAAAAAAGGTGACATCTGCACTGACGTAGTACCTTCGTTTCACTGGATCAAAACACCGATATCCCTTCTGGGTTTTGGAATAACCCACAAAAACACATTTGACAGCTCTGGGAGAGAGCTTGTCAAGACCAGGAGAAAAACAATGAACAAATGCAACAGACCCAAAAACACGCGGTGTTAGGGAGAAAAGATCCTTCTCGGGAAACGCAGTCAAGAACGGAATCTTCTCCCCTAATACTGTCGAAAGCATACGATTAAGAAGATAACAGGCAGTGAGAACCGCATCCCCCCAATAGGAGTGAGGGGCACGGCTCTGAATCAAAAGAGTTCTGGTCATATCCAACAAATGACGATGCTTCCGTTCAGCCACCCCATTCTGTTGGGAGGTATAAGCACACGACGTCTGATGCACAATCCCATGAGACATAAGAAATTTGGACAATTGGGTATTGCACAACTCTAGAGCATTGTCAGACCGTATGTACTTCACTTTAGCAGAGAAAATATTTTTTATTTCAATAAGAAAAGACTGAATAAACTGACCAGCATCAGATTTATTTTTAAGAAGAAAGACCCAAGATAGTCTAGAGAAATCATCGACAGCAACAAGATAAAACCTGTGCCCTTGAAGATCAGGGACACGACTGGGACCCCAAATATCAAAATGTAGCAGCTCAAATAGACCATGATGACTTGGACCTATACGACTCGGAAAAGACGACCTGTGATGTTTGCCAAGTTGGCATGCCTCACACTGAAAATTAGACTTGGGAGAAATCTGTGGAAGAATATGGACCATCTTTTGCAACGGAAGATGGCCAAATCGAAGATGCCAAGTGTAGGGTGACATCGATCCAGCCCTCATAGGAGAGACACCAGCATAAAAAGATTGCACCAGTCTATAAAGACCCCCTTGCTCACGGCCAGTCCCAATCACTCTGCCCGTTAATATGTCCTGAAACACAAGAGTAGATGGGTCAAATATAGCACGGCAATGTAAATCTTTGGTGAGTTGACTAATAGACAGCAAATTCATCGAAAACTTTGGTGCATAGAGAACATTGGACAGTCTCAAGGTAGGAGTCAACTGCACCTCCCCCTGACCAGTAATAGGGGAATATGTACCATCAGCTATCACCACCGATCGTTCAGATTGAGCAGGATGAAAGACACTAAACTGACCTCTGTCACCACAGAGATGGTGTGATGCACCTGAATCCATGATCCATTCTGATAGATCCGCCTTGTAACCCGTAGTAAAGGCAATGGGTGCGGAACCTTTGAAGGCACCCACAGATGGAAAATCTACCTTGTTGTCTGACATGACGACAACAATAACCTGCAACTGAGGTTACATGACTAGACGAGAATGTCTACGTGTACACAGATGAGGGTCGTCGTGTCCGTAGACTGACACCACAACGCCCTTCAAATCACCATTCGTGACTAGCGTACACGCACCATAGGGTGGCACGCTAAGTATGACATATATGCACTGGGATGCACAGGGCTGCACGTGCACTGGCTTGCACAAGTATTCTCACAGTGCACTGGAATGCACAGTGATGCATGTGGCGTCACTGCGCAGTGCGCGGGGATGCACTGGAAAGCGTTCGGGGTGCACACAAGGAGCACTATGTGCACGCACCCCACACGCGAGATCCTTCACGAAGATGCTGGCGCGAGTGTTGGTGCAGGGGATCCTTCACGAAGACGCGGACGCGAGAGGGTCACGAGAGGATCGCGATCGCGAGAGGTGCCACAAATGGTCTTTCGCGCGCTACAGGTGGTCGTCCCGCGTGCTACAGAATCGCGAGAGATGATCGCACGCGTGAGGACGCCAGACGATCCAGTTGCGTTGATCGCCTGCGTGAGGGTACCGACGAGGCGACCGACCAGGCGAGTTGCTGGCGAGAGGGCACCGACTAGGCGAGAGGGCACCCACCAGGCGAGAGGACGGCAGGCGAGTTGCTGGCGATGTTGGATCGACGAAGGCGACGCCGATCTCGAAATCGAGAGAAAGAGAGAAAGGGCGGCGGGTGGGGTAGGGTTAGGATTAGGGTTTCATGAACTCCGGCCTAGGACCGTCGCTCTGATACCATGTTGAGAGGGAAATGAATGAGATGAAATTCCATTAACCCTAGAGCTCTCTTATATAGGAGAAAAGCTCTATGGGTAATTTACATAAAGAGGACAAACAAATACTAAATGATAAAATTACTCTAACATAGTAGCAAGTCCGACAGAAACAATAGTAGCCATAGCAGGAAATACATAAATAGTGTGCTGAGTCCGATCCATAGGGTCATTTCTGCGAGGATGCATAAGATGATGGTAATCTTCAATAGATAAGGATGTCGGAAAGCAGAGTGAAATAGTTGAGGCAATAGATTTTTGCCTTTAGGAGAAGAGTTGAAGACCCCGTTACTCATTCATACACAGTGAGATCAGAGAACGCACGATCTACTGGAGTAGAGTGACATTGGAGGCGGTGGAAATGCTCCTGGAGATGACAGCATGATCTGCTGAAGCAGAGAAAGTATACAGCATGTCCCTTGAGATCAGACTATGGTTTCAGGTCGTAGCTTTAGAGATCAAATCGTAGCATCAAATTTCTGTAGATGGCAGATCTCTTGATATCAGGCCATGATTTCAGGTCATGGCTACACAGATCAGGTTGTAGCATCAGATTTCCGGCAGCGCTGTCAGATGTGCTTTCCAGTTTATGCGCTATCATGGCAGATCCAGCACTGCAGATGCATTGCAGAAGAATAGCACTACACAGTTAGCCCTCGAGAAGGCCAGTTTTCTTATGATATTAATCCTACTTTAGGTAGCAAAGCAACAGATGCAGGGATTTGCAACGGTGCCCTGCTGGCCCAACAAGAGAGAGACCTCATGGAGGTAGCATTTCTGATGCACAAGCTATATACCAAGTTCAGGAGGTCGTTTGGGCGGTATCCGTGGAAACTTATTCCACGGAACCCCTAGGCGAACTTATAATTTGTTAAATACCCTAAGGGTGCATTTGGTTGGTGGGTTAAAGCGGGTTAAACTGGTAGAGGGTAACCCGTTTTTGTGTTTTGGTGTTTGGATAGAGGGTTAAACTGGGGGTGAGTTAGAAGTAGGTTTGGGGTGATATGATTGTATTGAAGTTTGAAAAAGTGAGTAGTTATTGTGATGTGATTGTATTGAAGTTTGGAAAAGTGAGTAGAAGTGGAGTAGTTTATAATTTTTATATGATATGATAGTATAATATATTATTTTTTGATAGGATTGATGATGTAAAATTAATTTATTTAATTTTATAAAAAAAAAAGGAATAAAGTGGGACCCACGGTGAGAGAGGGGGATGTGGGTTAAGGGGGGTAAACCCCCCTAACCCGCCGGCAACCCTTGTGCCGAAAGGCACCTAAGGAAGCCGTCACTTCAAGTCACGGCTTCCATTGGGGTTTATTTACATGGGAAAAAAACGCATGGAAGCCGCCTCATGAAGATGCGGCTTCAGTTTTGGCCAAAGCCGCCTCTTCAAGAGGCGGCTTCCATGTAAATAAATTACATGTAAACAAACCTCAATGGAAGTCGTGACTTGAAGTGACGGCTTCCTTGGGGTACTTAACAAATTATAAGTTCGCTTGGGGGTTCCGTGGAATAAGTTTCCACGGGTACCGCCCAGGCGACCTCTTGTCCCAAGTTCAGCAAATGCGAGTTCTGGCTCATGGAGGTAGCATTTCTGATGTGGTCTTTTTTGCGCCAGGATTTCCCTTGATCCCACAAAGGTCGATGAAAAGACTAGTATAAAAGGGCTTTCCAGGATATTATCTAGTTCGAAGAAGATTATCAATATGTAATGAAGAAATAATGGGTACATAACAGTTTGTTGTGCTGCCATATCCAGAAATTTATAGTGGTGTATAGTGCTACCACCAGGCACTGCCCTAAATCAGACGATGCCCAAAATCCCGGGCATGCAGATGGCCATGAGATGCCCTGGACAGCGGTTGTGATGCCCAGAGAAAGATTATGGCTGAGCTCGTTGCATATGCACGGAAGCTGGAGAGGTGGTTGAAGGAGGTGCACATTGGTGAGCCGCTATTGCAGCGGCAACCAAGATGATGCAGAAGGTGGCAGGTAGAACAGGCAGAAAGCTCTGATCTAAGGTCGTCGTTCTAATACCAAGTGAAAAAATAACATGAAGGAATGAGATGGTAATTTTATGGAAGAGTTATGGTTTCGTATATTGAACAAAATCCTACAACCCTAATCACCCAAAAGACGAAAATACAAAAAAGAACTCAATAGGACTACTAAATATAGAAAGCATAAATATAGACAATGTCTCAATATATAAAACATCAATAATGTTGGACTCTGAAATAAGATGAACTTGCAACAAACACAATAACAAAACTTGGGTTCATATGGTTTAAGATGATCATGATGACCATCTACTACATGAGAGGAGTGACTTAAAAGCTGTGTTTTCTCATTAAATCATCTCATAGAAACTAGTAGACAAAACCATACATATATGGACCCTACAGACACCAACTCTCTCATAATAAGTGATCTAGGGACAAGCACATGGATATTTATTTGTTATGGCAATTGATATTGAATGCTGAACCCTCAGCGGATTGCAAACACAAACAAATACCAAGTGTAATTTGGCCAATCACAAATTATTGTAAATAAAAACAAGCACGTATCAACGCAACAATTTTAGTGAGGTACCTCGCCAAATACCTATCTCAACCAGATCCAACATGAGATTTCACAACCAAAACCCCTGATCCTACACTATACAAGTTGCTTGAAGAATAAGCAACTAATCATTTTATGCTTGACCATTCTCGAGACTACTAGAGTGCAAACCTCTCTTCCATATGGAAGAGGAAAATTCGCGTAGGGGGCAAGTATACGGTTGAAAAAAAAATTATTATGTACCGTAGGTAAGCCGCCTCTTGAAGAGGCGGCTTTGGTTAAGAAAGAGCCGCCTCTTGAAGAGGCGGCTCTGTTCAAGCATAAACCCTAAGCGCAGCCAGTGCCCGACCCACGCGTACACAGAACCCGCCTCCGCCGAAGACTCTCCCGCCTCCTCCAAGCTTGCTCGGCCTCCCCCTCCCGTCGCCCTCGGCTCTCCGGTCGTCTTGCCAACATCCGTTGGCCTCGTTTCCGCTATTCCTCTCCTTCTCCACCTCAAGGAAGGTATGAAATGTCATTGGTTTAGGGTTTTGGCTACATGTTTAGGGTTTAAATGATTGTTTGAAATATTTTCTTCACTCTAATACATTGATGTCGACGTAATGGTATGTAGGATGTCTCGAGAAGTTCGTTGTTTCTGTCACTGTGGGGGTACAATATCGAAGTCTAGTAAAGACGTGACCTATATAGGAGGTCGTATGAAAACCATCAAAATTGGTCACGAAATGTCATTCTCGGGACTGATTGAGCACATTAAGTCCGTCTTCAGGTTGGATTTATCGCAAGGACTTGAGTTACAGGTATTTCATAAAATGTCCCAAGATGGAGCAAGTTTTTATATTGGGTGTGTCGAGTATGATGATGATGTCCAAGAGATTGTCGAATATGCTGAGGAGATGGGTGTTGCATATCGGCCCGTGATATTTACGGTCGTTGTCTCTATACCTGGATCCGGACCTCAAGTTTCTGTACCGCAAGGTGGATCCATACCTCCAGTTTCTGCTCCCATGGTAAACATGGATCCTGTTAATGATTCGGAACTGGACAGGTTAATGGAACCCTCGCCACAGAATACGGATGATGAGATGGAAAATGATGACAATGAGGAGGAGGATCATCATCTTGGAACCCGTATCGTGTCTGACATTCCATTTTTGAACATGAGAGGTGGTGATGGCTATATTCTGAATGGCGAAGATTGCATGAATTGTGATGATGGGATTAGTCTGAGCAATGAGTTGAAAAATGGCATGCTTTTCAAATGCAAAGCCGATTTGGTGACGCCGTGAAGGTTTTCCACATTAAACGTCATTACAACTTCACAGTACTGGAATCAGACAAGAAGGTATGGGATATACACTGCAGCGAATGGGCTAGAGGCTGTTTATGGAGATTGCGTGGTCATCGTAGACCAATAGATAGACAGTTTGTTATCTCAATGGTTGAGAAGCCGCATATTTGCTTGAATCGTGCTGTTAATCAAGACCACCCTCAGCTGGATTGCAACTTCATGGCACTCAGATTCCTGAATCAAATAAAAATATCTCCATCAGTCAAGGTTTCATTTCTTCAAACATCAATTCAAGATGATTTTGCTTCCATGTGAGTAGAAGAAGGGTTCGAGACGCAAGAAGGAAAGGCATTGAGATGGTATACGACGATTGGAAGAAATCTTACAACGAACTTCCCTATCTTTTTAAGGCCTTTGAGGAGGCTATTCCTTTTTCGGTTACAGATATTGACACAACAACAGTGAACCAAGGGGAGCTATTTGAGAGGGCCTTCTGGGCATTTGGACCTTGTATTGAGGCATTCAGACACTGCAGGCCCAAAGTGTGGATGGTACACACATGTATGGAAGGTATAAGCAGAAGATCCTTATTGCTTGCTCAAGCGATGCAGCTAACCACATTTTACCGTTGGCTTTTGCGTTTGTCAACGAGGAGGATGGCCCTAGTTGGGCGTGGTTTCTGGAGAGGCTACGTTTGTATGTCTTCCGTGATCGTGCTAAACCTATTTGTTTGTTATCTGACCATGCTCCTGGGTTACGTGCTACACTCAGATACCCAGAGGTTCAATTTGTTCCACCATACGTACATTGACGCTTTTGTCTACGACATGTGGGTAGTAATTTCAATGATGCCCACAAAAATCAAACTCTAAAGCGAATGGTCATAAGGGCGGGAAAAGTCTATTCGCAAGCAAAATGGCAATTTTACATGGACAAACTGAAGGAATACGACGAGAATGCTGCAAGGTGGTTTGACACAGATGATTGTCCAAAGGAACGTTGGACAATTGCATTTGATGGTGGCTACAGATTTGGTTACACAACCACAAACTTTTCTGAGAGCTACAATGTCGTTCTTAAGGATGCAAGAAGTCTGCCAGTTGCGGCATTGGTGTTAAAGACGTACTACAACTGCATTAGCTACTTGTGTGACCGTCAGGACGAGGCGCATAATTGTATTTTACGAGGTGAGAAATATAGGGAAAGATGGCATGCAGAGTTTGGCAAGGGAAGCCCTTGGGGGTAAGATGGCATGCAGAGTTTGATATCTCAGCGGAATCTACACATGTGGTTCGGCCATATAGGGATGCACTTGACCTACATCAAGATGAGCAGGTATTCAGTTAACACGTTATTACGATTTATTTTCAATTATACCGGTTTTTTTAATATTTCTAATTTAACGCAGGTGGTATGGAGGCCATATACAGAGGAGGTGTTGTCCATGTTACCATTGTATTGCCGTGGCAATGAGGAGTTACATGTGGCTCGTGTCCCCCTGATTCATTTTTGTATTGTGGAGCTACACACACCGGACAGAGTCCTTTGACAGTTTGGGGGCATTCAGGAGGTTCCAATGGCTTGCGACACGTCATCCCAATTGCATGCAATCGATCTCCGAGGGAAGAGCAACGTCGATTGGACGGAGTTCCATGCAGTTTATATTAAACTATGGAACATCCGTAGGGACTACGTGGTGTCAATGACTCCCATTTCATTGGGAGGACCAGATACGACCGCCAAGTACTTGCCATGGTATCGTCGAATTACAAGACGTTTCATTGGATGACATGGATGCACACTCGATTCCGCGGTAAGATAGCATTTACTTAAATTACATATTGTGGTATGATTTAACATGTTCTGACAATAATTGCTCATATTGCAGATGTCTCAATTCGAGGAGATTGTTCGACTTTGCGATGATGGTGCTCCACGTATTAGAGAACTTGCTGTTGAAGTAAGTTCTAGGATACGTGAATCTATACAGCGACAGTTTTGAGATGGTCCTACCGACGAGCTTTCACAGGAAGATGTCGAGGCAGAAGCTACATCTCATCCCTGTTCACGTGCTCGAGGACGTGGACGGGGACGTGGTCAACGACAAAGGGGAGAGAGGCCTTCTGGCGAGGGAGATGTCCCAGTAGATACACAACAACCCCCTCAGTCTGGCATAGAATTTGAGACCCCAATTCCTGAGTGTGGGACATCCAGAGAGCCTACAACGTCGCCTGCACCACGGAGGGATCGAGCGGAGCACAATGCAGGACCTTCACATCATTCACCCCTCCCGTTGTCCTTCTTTGGAGTTGAAGGAACCGAGATGACCAACATCGATGACATAAATCGCAACAGCCAACTGCATGGATTTGACCCTAGAGCACCGGAGACCACCATGGCAGATGAAAGATCGGTCAAATTACAATACAAAAGGAGGAGGGAGCGTAGACCATAGAATGATATGTTGGCAATTTTTTGTAATGTAAAGCAAGCATGTAATTTATAGTGTTTGTAACTATTGTCTTGTCGCTTGCGTTATGCACCTTGTATATGAATAATTTACTTTCTAATCTATGAATCTTGTCTTTTAAAGTTGTTCTAATATCATATTTTGTATTACATATTGTGCATGCACTTCGCCAACGTATGAATTTTTTTTAAAAAAAAGGGGAAGCAACAGCACTGCGAGCAGCAGAGCTGCTGCTTCTCTTTTTTTTAGGTTCTGGCGAACAGCCGCCTCTTCAAGAGGCGGCTTTGATTGATAGTCGCTTCTTCAAGAGGCGGCTTAAGTAAAAGCCGCCTCTTGAAGAGGTAGTTTTTTCTTAACCAAAGCCGCCTCTTCAAGAGGCGGCTTACCTACGGTACATAATAAAAAAAAATCGACCGTATACAGTTAATAACTTTAACAAGTTGCCCCCTACACGAATTTTCCACCTCGAGCTGCTATACCCATTGCATGATGGCCTCCACATAGCAGTGTATCCCAACCAAAAGAAGTATGTTAAATATAGAGAAAATGGGGATTGCACTCAGAATTGCATTCAGAAACTCCAAGCATCCCCCTGGAGAAGCAAGATGTCTTCCATCAAGACAGCTTCTGCTCCAATCTCTCAATAACAGCTAATCAACCTGTCGCAGGCATCCACGGACAAGGGGAAGACCCAAATAGGTGAAAGGCAGAGATTCCTTAGGGGTGTCAGACCATCGTGCAATCCTCGACCTCGACAGTGAAAAGGCAAAAAGGAACAAGGACAAACTTCGATCTATTAATTGACAGATCTGAAAGCTCCTAGAAAATGTCAAGAATTGCACATCCTTCTGACATCCATCACCCCCCAAACGCAACTAAGATAGTTCCATCGGTGTACTACGAGACAATAATGGAGATGTCACTCCAGAGATATCCAAAAGTGCCCCCTCTAAGAAAAACCCGATTCACCAAAATAGCAAGAACGTCTGCAGCCAGGACAAAAAGGAGTGGGTTAAGAGGACACCCATGTCGCACCCTTGAAGTGGTTGGAAGAAGCATTGAGAGTAGGAGTGTTCAAAAATATTCGGGTCAACGGGTACCCGGTTTGATCCGTTCATTTTGACCCTAAACTCTCGGGTACCCGTTTAAAAAGATGGGTCGGGTACCCGCTATGCCGTGACCCGTGCCCCATATAAAAAACCTGACGGGTACCCGCGGGTACCCAGATGGAAGCTTCCATTATCAATTGATTCACAAAATGTGAATGATTAGATACAAATACGAATATAGATGTTACATTATTTTTATCTATTTTAAAAATATAGATATGGATGTGGATACAAATATTGGTGAATATGGAAAATATATTGCCAAATCATTAAAAATAAATGCCGATATGAAATAGATATAAATTAGATAGGAAAAATAATATAATTAAAATTGTATAGGTAAGATAAAATTTATATGTATGGGAGGGCTCATATATGTATCCATTTTGAAATCAAAATATATATAGTTGTCAACATTTGAATTAAGATATATGATAATGAATCGGATACGATCCAAATCGATATACATACATCATGACATCCAAACATGATGATAATGAATACAATTGAATGCGAATTGTATCCCATACGCACACGCTCATGCGCACACGCCCACCCACATGCGCACGTGCGCTTGCGCTCGTGCCCACGCCCATGCCCACGTGTGTGCGTACATGCCCACACCCACGCGTACACGCACACGCGCACACATGTGCATGCACACAAGCACACACACACCCGTGCACACACATTGCGATAACCAAATGCAGTGATAACTAATACAATTATTTACGAATAGTAATGTATACTTATATATCGTTTGTCATGTTGTCCTCCGATTATATATATTTACATCTTATTTATCCGTATTTGATCCGTTACGTGGATGAACCTACATGAATGTATCATTATTGGATCCGTATTTGATTGTATTCCTTCCAATTTCATATATTCATATAGTTTACATTATCCACATAGTTTTATTTATCCTCATTAATTTATTTATCTATGTTTATATATCCCTATCGGAATGCATTCCGTACCATTTAGATTTGCATGTCTCGGCGTTATCATTATGAATATGATATAGATATAGATATACATAGTTGGATATATCGTTTGCATTTTTATACTTATCACCTTTCACTAGAAGTGTCTCTCTTTATCTCCACGGGTACCCGCGGGTACCCAATATCCATTTGCATTAACCGGGTACCCGTTACAATTGGGTACCGGTTGGAATGGGGCGGGTCGACCCGTGATCTAATGCCAATAGGGCGGGGCGGGTCACGATCAAATGGGGCAAGTACCCGCCCCATGGACACCCCTACTTGAGAGGGGCTCCCTCTCTCTTGGGTCCCGTCACCTAGCCTCCACCTTCCAAACTCCATCACACCTCATCCCAACACCACTGCCAGCCGCCATTTCCTCATAGCCGACCACCAGCATCGCTGCATGCACCTCCTCTCATCATCATCGACCTCCAGTGCTGCCACATGCATCTCCTCTCCTCGCCATCAACCTCCAGCACCGCCGCTTGCACCTGTCCTCATCATCGTGCGCCTCCAGCACTGCCCTCAGCAGGCTCTAAAACAACCTCTAGCTTGTTGATGCTCTTTGCCATCCAGTCCAGCACCTCCAGACCGTTACTGACCTCCAGTATAGCGTCCAGGAGCAAGAACCCAATCTGTCCAGATCTCCCAGCCCTTTCGTTTAGGGTACTATCTTTCTACCAAGAAGTTGCTGCACTATTTCTTTTTGAATCTTACTGTGATTGCTACTTGAAGAGGTCGTCATGACATAGGTTACATGATATGTGATTACTTTTGTTGAGATTATTTCATGTTGCTTCAGATGTGACTGTTGGTTTAGTCCTCAAGTTGTGAAATATGTCCTAGTAGTATATTCATCTACTCACGAAGGGGAAATGAAGAACCCCTTCTTTGGTACCATTACCAAATTGGATGGTACAAATTATGTGTTGTGGTTCCAGTCACTTCTGAATGGAATAGAGGGACACGACAAGGAAAACATCATCACCAAGGAGGAACCAACCGAGAAGACCGGCACGGATGCAACAATCAACATGGAAAAAGGATAATGCCATGGTCAAGGCGTGGAGTATGAGTAGTTGCGTCTCGCATATCGCAAATGATATTGTGCATTACAAGACAACTAAATGTGTGTGGGACAGTCTTTGCAAGACGTACTCGGAAGAGATGAACTATGCTAAGATCCTTCAGACATATGTTGATGTCTTACTTGAAGCAAAATGGTCGTCCCCTTGCCCAATTTTATTCGGCATTGAATTCCAGGTTTCATAGATTGAACTCGTATATGCCCATTTGTACATGTCCTACGCAGATTGCCTTCAGGAATCAACTGATGGTTGGGGTTTTTCTTGGAGGGTTAAGACCCAATAGATGAAGCTGCTAGAGCATAGATAATCACTGCATTTGAGGTTCTATGCATGGAAGAAGCCTTCAGCAGGTTCAGTATGTTGTCTATATCTCTTTCAACAAAGGCTCGGGCTAAGACCCCATCAGCTATGGCCATACCCTCAGGTAGAGGTCGAGAGGCTTTCTTTCGAGGTAGGGGACGCGGTCGTGATTACGGGCACAAAAAGCTCTCGTGCACTTATCGTGGCCGCATGGGACACACTGAAGATCGATGTTGGGGGAAGTATGGAAGATCCTCGATGGCTCATTAGGCCATCCCAGGACATGAGGACATCTCGTCAAATATATCCAAAGTAGATTATGAGGATTTGATGCAGTTATTGAGACAGCATGGGGTTGCATCGCAACCATCTTTGTTAGGAGCAGGAACTACCACCGATAGTGCAGCATTTGTTGATCCCTAGTGTATACCTACATTGTGCTATGCATGTAAGAACTTGTCTAGTTCTTCCAATTGGTTGGTAGACGCAGGTGCAACACGACACATCAGTGGCAACAAAAATCAGTTTTCAACATTCTGGAATGTCGTACCAGATTGTACCATTGTGGTGGCAGATGGCAGGCAATCCCCTATTGTCGGACAAGGGAAGGTTCAAGTGGCTCCAAATATACGACTTAATAATGTTCTTCTAGCTCCTGAGTTTCCTATGAGTCTTTTGTCTGTGTCCAAAATTATTAAGGAGCTTAATTGTCAAGCTATTTTGATCCAGAGTCTCTTGTCTTTCAGGTAATGCTAACAGACCAAGTGATTGGATGTGACCGTGAAGAAGAGAGTGTGTACCATTTGATGCGGTCTCTTTTTGCGGGTCACATTTCTACATCTATTGGGGAGTCGTCTGCCTGCACATGGCACTTGTGTCTTGGTCATTTGCCTCTATCAAAATTAAGAAGAACCCTTCCTCAAATTCTTGTATCCACATATCTGCAGTGTGAATCGTGTCAACTTGGAAAGCATCATAGGAGTTCTTTTCCAAGTCGTCGTGGCCGTGTCAGCAAGTCTATTTTTGATTTAGTACACTTTGATGTGTGGTTCCAGATCGTTTGGGTCATAGAGTTTATATGTGTTGATGTTGATGATTTTAGTCGTGTTTCGTGGGTTTTTCTTATGAAGTCAAAATCTGAAGTCGGAACTGTTATGAAAAACTTCTTTATGGAAATGAAAGACGTGTTTGGATTTCATGGCAAAACTATTCGTACAGATAATGCTTTTGATTTGCAATCAATACCTTCGCTCTTTCATGACTGAGCATGGGATCATCCACAAAACATCGTGGACATATGCATCTCAACGGAATGGTGTGACTGAAAGGAAACACCGTCATATCCTTGATGTGGCTTGCACTTTACTTGTTCAAAGTACAATCCCTCTCACATTTTAGGGTGATACAGTTCTTACGGATACATATCTAATAAATCGTATGACATCCACCCTGTTCAAAATGCAACCCCTCTCACCTTTTGGGGTGATGCCTCTTTAAAAGCTACTCCAAAACTCAGAAGGGGTATCGGTGTTATGATATGGTGCATCGTTGTTACCATGTTAGTGCAGATGTGACCTTCTTTGAGTCTATACCGTACTATTCCACCTCTGGTTCTAAGATTGTCTCATCTAATGAAATAGAAATTGACGGTCTCCCTTTGCCTTCTCCTCAAAGTGATTCTCCACCCCAAGATATTGGTGTTACTGAGACAACCTTTTTTGGTTATTTTATACTCGTCGGATGGCATCACCTGCTTTCACGCTAGCACCTGATCTCGAAGTATGTTAAGATAAGAATATTGATGAGCTTGTATCTGAAGAAAATACATAAACATGCAAGTAGGCTGCTGAGAGGAGATTCAAGATTCCCAAGATTATTCACATCCGCCCATAGTTCTTCAAAAAAGAAAGCGTACATGTACACTACATCCCATTTCCAACCATGTGTCGACAAGTAGACTATTTGCGACATACAAGTCTTTTCTGACTGGCCTAACAGCTGTTATTGTTCCTTCTACGTATCAACAGGCATTATTGATTCCTGAATGGAAAGCTGCTATGAAGGAAGAAATGCAAACTCTTATGTCCAGAGGTACACGGCAGCTTGTTGATCCTCCACAAAATGCAACCACCAACCATGGTTGGCAGCTAGTGGGTACCACCAAACATCTTCCATGTGGTTCTGTGGAACGTTGTCAAGCTCGACTCGGTGACAAAGGATACACTTAGACTTATGGTCTGGATTATCTCGATACCTTTTCACCAGTGGCTCGCCTTCCTACGATGAAGATTCTAATTTCCATTGTAGTCCAGCTCTCATGGCCACTTTACCAACTGGATGTAAAGAATGCTTTTCTTTATAGGGATCTTAATGAAGAAGTATACATGAAACAACCACTTGGTTTTGAAACCAAGGGGGAGTATCAAAAGGTGTGTAAACTCTGCAAAGCCATATATGGTCTCAAACAAAGCCCCCAAGCGTGGTTTCAAAAACTATCGGACATTATGTCTAAGGTTGGTTTTCTTCACTCTATTGCAGATCATTCTCTATTCGTTAAGAAAACAGAGAAGGGAACGGTTGCTATGATGGCATATGTTGATGACATAATTCTAACTGGAAACGATACAGGTGGTATTATATATATTAAAAGATATCTTGAAAAATATTTTGTCGCCAAAGGCCTATGAGAACTTTGTTATTTCTTGGTCATCGAAGTTGCAAGGAATACGGGTGGCCCGATTCTTTCATAGAGGAAGTATATTATGGATCTTCTATAAGAGATAGGAATGTTAAGGCTAAAACAGCATCAATTCCTATGGATCCCAGTGCAAAATTGTATAAAGATTCTCATGTGTATGTTGATGCAAAATAATACATGTGTCTGGTAGGAAAACTCATGTATGTTACCATTACGATGTTGGATATCTCTTTTGCAGTTAACAGGGCAAGCTAGTTCATGGCCAAACCATGCCAAGTACACTGGGAGGCGCTCTTGATGATTCTGAGATACTTGAAATCTGCTCCAAGGAAAGGCCTATTGTTTACCTGTAGAAAGACACTTGATATTGTAGCATATTCTGATACTGATTATGTAGGGTTTCGTAATGACAGAAAATCCACTACCGGTTACTGCACCTATATTGGTAGTAACCTAGTCACATGAAGAAGCAAAAAGCAAGTTGTTGTAGCCAGATCCAGTACAGAATATGAATACATAGCAATGGCCCAAGCTACCACTGAACTAATGTGGATAAAGTCAGTTCTGAAGGATTTACATTTACCAGATACAAGCCCTCTCATAAATTGATAATGCGTTGTGACAATACTGTTGCAGTGTTCATTGCAAATAATCCTACCTTCCATGAACACACCAAACATGTGGGGGTAAACTGCTATTATAAAAGGGATATGATTCAACAAGGAAACGTCGAGATGGAGTCGATCACTTCAGAAGAGCAAAGAGTTGATGTTTTCACCAAACCTCTTGCCCGATCCCTATTCATTAGATTTATCTCCAATCTGAGCATGATGGCCATCTATGCTCCATCTTGAGAGGGGGTATTGGAGTATTTCTACTGTACAAACTTAAGCTTATAGTTTAAGTGTCTAGTTGTAGATGTTTCAGGAACCCTAGACTCCCCTCTATACAAGGGAGTGCTAATTAATGAGAAATAGATGCACATTTTTTCCTATTTTAGCTAAATCCAATATTGTGTTAATACATTAATTAACCCAAGATATCCAAATATCTGGGAAGCCTCTCCTGGTCATTAGACAAGAAAATGTCAATCGATGCTAACATAGGTTTTAGAGAAATCAATCTTCTAAAGAAGTACCTGCTTTTACCCCTCTACATTTCCAATTACCAATAATCTTGGAAGATAGTACAATTTTCCATCATGTACCTACTTGGGATAAATGCAGACTGAACAGAGGTAATTAGATCATCCAATACTAAATGCAGCTTGTTAGCCAAGACCTTCACAACAATAAGGTAAACAACATTTAATGATGCAATAGTATGAAGGTCCTCAAACCGCTCGAATACCTCCCTCCTTAAGAGTGAGAAAATAAATACCCTATCGATCAAACTAAATTCCCCCAAGCAAACTTCCATTAAATCTGAGCAAACGGTATCCTAGAACTCGTCAAAGAAGATGATCGTGAATTCATAAGGGTCTAGATCCCTACTCGCGTTCAGCTCTCAAACCACAACATGCGCCTCCTCCATAAAGAATACATTTGGCTATTCATCAATCATGCCAGGTAAAAGGAAAGGCGTGCCCAAATCCACCTCCAACTGCGGTGAGGGGAACGACGACCCACCCATGGAAAGTAGTCTATAATGGCACTGCCCACCTCCATACTTCCATCTACTTGAACCTCATCCACTAAGACAGAGTGGATATAATAGTAGTGGCGTCTTCCATTAACGATCGCATGGGAAACTTGGTATTGGCACCCCCTCCTTCACCCCCATTGTTGTCTCAACCTCTGCCTCCATTCAACCTCCGTCTTCTTGTTTTTCTCATGAATAACTCTCTGGAACCCTACTCTAGCCTCAAGCCCTAAAGACAAAAGATCATAACTACCCTCCTCTTAATCGAGACAGGCGTTCCTATCTTGCGCCTCTTAGAGACGCATCATACGGCTTCCATGCACATCCCTTTTATAAGTACGCAACCTCTTCTAAAGCGCCTCCAATCTGCTAAGCATATGATCGTGGATGATGTGTCACCCTGAAAGAAAGACCATAAATTAGTCACCATCTCCTAGAACTCCTCCTCAAGGATTCAATCCTTCTCAAAGTAGAAAAAAGATCAAGGGATGCTCTCACGTCTAAAGGCATAACAACGGCTATGGTCCAACGTAGACCATGGCAAGGCAGAAGTGTGGTCCAAGGGGAAAGTAGTCTACAACTCCACAAAATCCATGAAACGATCGAACCAAGAATGTGAAGCTGTGTTGCACCCAGTATAGCAGTAGTCAAAAGCAACCAACACCTCGAATTAGAGGGTTGCCCATGATTAGACAAAAACAAGGTGATGTTGAATTCACCAGCAACCAACCAGTGTGTTGGGGGGAAGAAGCATGATCGCGCGTAAATCCTTCCAAACACGAGGAAAAAGGGACGCATCTGTTGGGGGGCTATACATAAAATGAGATAGTTATACAATACCCATCATGAGCATTTCTAAGCACCACTGATACTACATGTCGGCCAATCAACTCAGCTTCTAGCTATAACATGTGCTAATTCCAAGCCACAAGGAGGCACCCGACTCCGCCCTCTACAGTAATAGCACTATACTCAGACAAGAAACGATAGCCCACAAACCTCTACAACTGATCCAACCAACTCTTAATCTTAGTCTCCTGAAGAAAAACCATCGCGATGCCACTAATTAAGAAACTCGTTAACCTCTCCTTTTTCCTATGAGTCTCCCAGACCCCTCGCATTCCATGATACAACATTTATTTAGAAATCAATGCTTGATAGCAGTCCAGACTACGCCAACATCTTGAGCAATACGTAATACGTATGACAAGCAGTTAAGATCAAGACTCTGCACCCCATGGGCATCATTGCCAACTCCAACGTGTTCCGAAGGGTCACGAGCCCTTGAGCAAGTCATGACCCCCAAGTGTAGGTAATGTTCGTGCCACTTGTCGGCGTAAATATTCAACGTGCCCACATCCTCACTGACAAGGGGACTTGGGGTGAGGTGGAAGACCACTCGTGTACTCCAGATATCGCCTTTTACGATGACGTGGGGCATCCCCTGTGAATGACGAGTGGGATGCCATCAAATATGAGGGGTAAGGAGCTTGGCCCAGGAGAGTTCACCATGCAGCTCGCACCTTAAGGAGATAGTTGGTGTCCTTTCCACCCTCAGCTCAGGGAGGGGCACTACACTAGTTGAAAACACCTTTGAAAGGAACCAAAGCTGGCTCAAGGGCAGGTGGATGTCCGTGAATATGGTGGGGCCAAACAATGGCATGTGTGCTGCCACAAGTTTTACAAGCACAGCGTGGAAGTCCAAAATGTCTGCTCCATTGGCCACTAAAGGGGTCATAAGAATTCGCGACATCTGGTTCGCATCCATTCCTGAAAATCTGCACAAAACATTGGAGGAGTCTTCTACACCTTGGGCGCAACTGAAGGCACAAGGATAGGCTTTACCTAAACTGGATCCTCTAAATACCTCATATTCATCGATACGCCTCCCAAGAACGAGGACATTGTTTGGGGATGGGGAGGTGGCTCCACCAACAATTCAACCCACTGCTTGATACCAAAATAGCCCCATAAAGTCTTCACAGCATCCCCTTCTATAAGAGAGAGACCATGACCTCCTGCTAAAAGTGAGGCAATTAGGATCCCACCACAAGAACTGGAGTTGCCATGACCAAGAGACCCTAACTTTGGATTGAGGGAAGTGTCAGCCACAACTTTCATAAAGAACCTCTTCTGCTCCCTATTGATCCCCACAACAACAACCCATGCCCTATAGGTCTCTTTACCGATAATGATGGTTGCGCCTGGATCGTGAACGACCCAACCTCCACCTTCCATATATCACTCATCCCATGCAAGCAGTCTTAGCATGTGCCTTTCATTCTATGATGGTTGATGCTTCCGTATCTAAAGCAGCAGGCAAACACACCAATCTCAGCATGCCGACTTAATGCCTTGCACTTTAAAGATTGGGGAATAGAGAGCCTCGATCATGCAGCTACTATGCCACTCAAGTGTTGATGCTAATGGTTGACTACATGTCAAGCCTCAAGTAACCCTTCCTCGCTCACTTTTGTAGCCCTCACTCACCCAAACCCTTCCCTTAAGATACCCCTGGTCTCCAAGACCTCCTCCTTGACCCACCCTTTGTCAGGACCTCACCACTCTCGCCTTATCATCCACCCAACAACACTCATGACCCCTCTCCACCATTGCACTACACATGCCTCCTCTGTCTCTCTCTCTCTCTCAATCACCCGCTCAAACCTTTCTCCCCCATCACTCCAACCCTCTTAACAACCTCAAATAAATATATACAATGCAAGGTTTGGACCTGTATCGTGGGACCTCCTCCAAAGGTACCACCACTTTATTCCTTAATCATCTCACATCTAGGGCTGTCAGAAAATTCTCAGGTTCGACATTTGCTCAGATTCGGTTCGCTAAAAGTTCGTTTCAGACTCAATTCAAAAATAAACGAACCGAACCTGAACACAAGTTTGGGCTCGATTAAATAAACGAACCGAACCTCAAAAACATAGGTTCTCTCATGTTTGGTTCGTTAAAAGTTCGATTATATACACATATGGATACATAAAAGTATATATACATACATATTGTATATATAAGGATAAAAAGACAGTCATCCACTCCCTAAGTCCCTATTCCTTATTCCTGAAATCCCCACAAAACCCTCCATTGTGGGCTACGACGCTGTCCTATTCTTAAACGAACCTTCAACGAGCCGAACTGAACCTTTACAAACTTTACCCGAGCCGAACCGACCTGATTATTGTTTTCATTTTATCGAGCCGAACCGAACCCGAGCCTGAAAGTATGCTAAACGAACCGAACTGAGCCTGAGTTGGTTCACTCAAGTTCGACCCGTTTACACCCCTACTCACATCTTGATCTACTTTGGACCAGTTTTTCCTTGATTTCCTAATAGACTTCTATGTCTAAATCATTATATAGATAGTTGTCTACCTACAAGTCGTAGTGGTGCTAGCACTCGACGTCATACTCAAGTTCCAGTGAAGTCTTTGCCAAGAGTTGCTTCTGAACTATAACCCTTGATCTATCACTACATCTTGATATGCTCCAAGAAGTCAGTAGTCCTTCTCCTTGATAGATATCCACATATGTGATGCGATGTGCATCTTTATTGGTAGAAGCATGATGACTTAAATTTTAAGTATCTTTATCTCTGAACTTATGTATGTTCATGAAGTTCTGGGATGTAGTATCTTGCAATTGTTTATGGATAATCCTCTGAATAAATGCAGACATGGCATTTCTCAACATGGTTGGGTATAATGTTGTAGTTGTCATGTATCCAAGCTGCTAGCTCGACCACAAGTATCCAACTCAACATGTACGCTCAAACCTCTGTCACAATAGGAGTTTGGCTCAATGTTTTTGCTATAAATTGACCTTCTTTAGGTGGCATAAAACCTATATATCCACCCTAATCGATAGCTCTAGCCTTCTTTCCGGTTGCAGGACGGATCCCCTTCCAATCGAAACCATTTCTTTCGACCTCGGTGGTCACAAAAATCTAGTCATATGGGTAATGGTGCATACCTTATGTTTAATGTAATCGTAGTTCCCCTCTAGTGTTGACCAGATAGACCGTCAATCATGAACTATCAATGGTTGAAATACATGATGGTATAATTGCCGATCAATAAGAGCTTAGAAATGAAAGGAGTTAAGGACCTTGAACATGTTCATCCCCCATTCCGCTCGAGGGAGACAAAAGCTCCTAATAAGGGGATATTAAGCCATCCCCGAGTATCGTAACAATATCCCATGTTGGTATGATGACTAGATTGATTGTTAGTCGATCCCACTGACACACACTACATGCCTCCACTGAAAGACTAGAATAAAAGAGCCATTTTGTCTGCCTCCAACACCTTACTATTCACAAGGGTACTTCCTCCTCACAGATTACTATTCACCCACCCCAACCCAGCCCAACCCAACCCAGTCCAACCCAGCAACCAAACATGCCCTAAATGGCTCTCAGGATGGGCAAGGTTTTACATAACGATACAAAAAACTCATGAAACAATAAACACTACAAGTTCAAAAATAGTGAGTGCAAAGGGTCTAAAATGACAAGGTATGCATCAAAACAGTTGTCAATAAACCCCAGTTGCAATAGTCGACTAACTAGATCCATTAGTCAAATTTGACTATGCGATGTTGGAGTTCCTTGACTAAAAAGGTTATGGTCAGTTGATAGTGAGCTCGACTGAATAATTGATTCGACTATTTAAACGACAAGTCGACCAACTATTTGCTCACCCCTAAAAAATTTTATGTTATCTATTTTTTGAGGGAAATGTTTTCTATTTTTTATTTTCAATGTATATATATTTATCCCAATATCACCATAAAATGGTGAAGCCTTCTCTCACTTTAAGTAGAGTCGGCTACATGGATTCTTGCTCAAATCCATGTTGAAAGATCTGACTATTTTTTACGTTGGTTGCCGGCTACCTAACGCAACCCCCACGATGGGGGATTTGAACCCTGGTTTTTTGGGTGGTAGACATACTGCACTACCACCAGACCTGGCATCACCCTAAATATCAAAAATCTATATAATTACCTTATTACAAGGCACTTTTATCTTGGATTCTTATTAATTGATAATCATATGTGTTATAAATATATAATAATATATGTATTAGAAATAAATTTATATTTAAAATAATTAAAAAATGCAAATCCAATAGCTCTGAATAGTCATTCAAATATTGATTATTCTTTATTCAGTGGCCCTTCTGACTGAATATCAAATATCATCTTTTGCAACACTACAATAAACTAGTATAACTGAACGGCAACAGTCGAAGCTTAGGCATCTTGGTCAATGCCACACTTCGATATAATGCCTTGGTGTCTACTAATATCACTCCCTAGTATATCACCAAGTATGCTACTAAAAGAATTGTTGTTGTAGGGGTTATGGTGCTCAACAATTTACCTCAACAACATCCTCTCTAGGCACTTATGCTGACTGGTCCACCACCTGGTAAGTAAAGTCAAGTTGTAGAGGGCTTAGGGTAGCTTTCAATCGATCTATTCATGCTTTCTTTCTTTGAAGGCATTGTTTCCAGAAGAGTTACAGGTGATCACGCCAATTATCACTTTCTATTTTCTAAATGGTTGGTTGGATGTCACTATAGAAGCTACTGGGGTGGCCAAGGGTGGACTTTCTATTGTGGTGTGTGTTGTGACGATTGCTAATGCTCCCACGGGTTGAATGGCAATTATTGGCGTCCTTGAAACGTGCCTAAGTCTGCCATTACATTGGAGAGTCCACATCATCTCTTGTTCTACACCGACTGTGATATCAACTAATTGTGCTAGAGTGGTTACAACATGGCCACACAAACTCTCTTATCCCATATTGGAGTCTGTCTCTAAAATGGGGGATGTGCTCGAACTCAAGCATAGGTTTTATGAAGTTGGACCAAACTAGCTCCATCTAGCTATATTATTATAGGTCATGCATGATGCTCACCGAATCCAACTACGAAACTCTTTGTGCTTCCAATCGCGACAATCAATGCCTTAAAAAACCTGGTGAAGTCTGACTACTTCCATAGCATCTCTAGTTGCTCCTTGGTTATCTCCCCCCACTAATGGCATACCTCTCTTGTCAGTTTATTAATTGTGAATTGAACCAAGTACTTCTCTAAAATGTCGTTGATCTCAAAGGTCTTCTTGACCACGCGTAACCAATCTTCGACGTCTTTTGTTTCTCTTGCAGTAAACTTTTCTAAGTTTTCTTTGCATAAGGTGTCCTAGTAGTATGCCTTCTTAGGATCTTGGTCACATGTGTATTGCATAGTATATCCTTAGGGTTTTCTTTCTAGTCTCCATACTTCTCGTGGCATCACCAATGCGAAATATATCCTTAGGGCTTTCGCTCTAGTCTCAGTACTTCCCGGTGCGTCATCAATGCAAAATATATCCTTAGGGCCTTCACTCTAGTCTCAGTACTTCATGCGACATCACCAATAAGCTACTCCAAAATCTCATGAAACTCGTGTGCCCCACCACCTCCATGTATTGAAGCTTCTCTTGGACTCCATGTGTTGAGGGAGTCTAGGTAAAAGCATGTGTATCCTCCCATCTATAGGGGATTAAGGGATACGCTTCCAAAACTACGTTGCTTTTCGAGTACTTGTTTATTCAGATATGTGGATCCGCCCATTGAGGGGAATTGTCTATTTCGAGCATGTCATATAAACCTCTTTAGATATAGGTCTTTTCTTCACCCTATGTACCACCACTTTTCCTACCATACAAGAAAGAGACCCACTGATGATGTCGAGGAGTAACCACTCAATGATGAACCTCGTAAATCATTGTTGTGGTTGTTAGTGCTTACTCGTTTGCTTGTTTGATCCATGTTTATTTAAGCAATACATATAATCCGGCATGATTTCGTGCATACATGCCCACCTTGTGCATCCCGGCATTCGCCAAAACTCCCAAATAACTCTGCCTATATTTTTTCTAATATTTCCATTTCCATAGTTTTCATCATTTTCACCCGTTTCCACGTCGTGTATAATCACCCCCTGAGGCCACTCCAATACCAAAAACACGAGGTGGTGCCACATTCATATTTCAGGTGCAGTCAAATGCCCTAAACACAACTAAATAAGCATAGTTGGCTGCCCGCTGGTGAAGCCACCTGCATTAAATATGAAAAGCCGCAAGCCAAAAACTGACATGTTCTTGAGTGATCCAAACAACTAAATAGATCACATGAAAGAACATATATCAAGATATCTACTATTTAGACCATGATGCCAAAAATTTCAACAAAAAGGACATAGAAACAATCACCCAAACAAAATCTAAACAAGGTTTCTTATCAGTGCAAATCACTTGGCAAAACTTTATGGGCTCTGAGATTTGACTCAATTACATGTATGAAGAAAACATAACAGTGATTGAGTACGAAACGGGAAATAACCGTAAGATCGAGGAACAGTTTCTTCAAAAGGGGGTAGTTTTTTTAGTGAATGAGCGCACGTTTGAGTTCGACGACGGTGATATCGGGAGGAGAAGACGCCGCCAAGTGGGTACCGATGTTTGTGTGGACGAAGACCGCGCGGTCCTCCTCCATGGCATGCGTCATTGCAAGAGGAAGAAGATGTAGAGATGGGACGAAGGCAGTTCGGCAAAAGCCCTTGCCAATTAATATTAACTGCGTATTAAAAGGAGTAATGGTACGATTGACCATATTCTAACTTGAAGTTGATATCGCGTCCCGAAGTTGTCTGGCAATCCAAAGCAAAGGATTTTTTACGTCCCCCGGTTACCGGCCTAAGAAGGCTCTTTTGGGCGGGAGACAACCCTGCAAGCAAGATTTCCGAGAAATCAAGATCGCGATATCAAATGCGAGGAACTCCTTCGTCTTATAACCGTTATGCGGGATTCCCGGAACACGCATCCCATTTGTCGATGCGGAAGAGGAGTAGGACCTCCACTGCTACTCTCCCCCGACGTCGAGGAGCTCTAAAATTTCTTGCGGGCCCATTCTTTGGTCGACGAGCTCATTAGTTCCTGGCTTGATGATTGACCGCAGCGGGCGAGGATGAGATGAAGTTGATCATACGAGGGTACGGAGCAGCTGAAGACGAGAGTCGCTTCGATCTTCGAAGGCTACAGCGAAATGAGACCTCTCATAAGTGAAAAAACTGGAAGATGGGAAAGAAGACCAGAGACGAGATCCGAGGGTAGAAGCGGCTGAGACCAAGGGGGCGAACCGAAGGGCTGAGCCTCAGCTTGGATTATATATTAGGGGCTCATTCCTTAGCTGAGATCGGCGGAGAAGGGAGCGAGACCTTCTTTAATATATAATTGTTCAGTGGAGCGTCAAGCGAAGCAGAGGATAGAGAGAAGTCCAGGGTAGGCAAGGACAAAGAGGAGAGTTCGCCACAACCGGCTATAAGCCCCCTCACTTAGCAAAGACATCAATTGTGGGGGCTCCCCTCTCTACCCTACCCCCGGAGGGCTATAGGTGGGAGGCTATCCCAATTATTCAGTTAGAATCAGCCCAGACTGGAAGAAGCTATTCTACTTCTCATGGGACTCCCGGGTTTGATGCCACTTTCTACTTCCCTCTTGAGCCTCCGAGCTTTGCCCCTATATTTCATCCGCATTAGTACATCGAAAGTTGTCCTTTCTCTCAGCGGAATGATGACTTCCCAGGCCGGATGGCGCTTTGGGCAGAGAAAGACCTTGAACGTCAGCAAGAAGTTGTGGAAGTAAATAGTCCGACCTTGATTCGCTTTTCTGAGTGAGTGCTAGAGCACGTTCCTCGAGGCTTGCAAGCAAGCTCTTTGGGCAGGTGCACGCGAAAAGCAAGGAGGCATTATTAGGACCATTATCATCATAGTTCGCTGCTTGTTTTCAGAAGAAAGTCCCTGGAGAGAAATTCTCTTTCTCGCGTTTGTCGTGGTCAAAGAAGCGGTCTAAGCCAACCACAATCCGCTTTGAGGTGAAAGGAGCGAGCAGGTCGAAGCGAAGGAGAGAGAGCCAAAGGGAGGGTCTTTTGTGGGGCGGGCTTCTTCCTCGAGTCCTGTCTTGATCGCGCACTCGACGAAAGAGCTTGACAAGCGGCTATGCCCTTCTTCACTCACGCGAGATTGTTGGATCGGGCTTGCGCCCATTGTCCACGATTCCCCACTGCTGCCCCCCGAGGGAGTCCGGGCCATGTCTCAGTCCCAGTGTGGTTGATCATCCGAAAAGACCTGAAAAAAATCAAATTAAAACTAATAAATGGCATCCCATCCTCATCATGGATCGAACTTGAGCCAAAACAAAAATACATACTAATAAAATTGATTTTACGTACATTTAATGCGATACACTTTAATTTTTTCTCTTGAACTATTAATGTTATATTATATTAGTCATTTACATTTCAAATAACACACACGGTAGTTATTTAGATTAAAACAGTTTATATGATGCTAAAATATGTTTTATGTATATCTATAAACAATGTAAATAATGTGAAAAAAATAATATAAAGCAGCTTTAACAATATAATTAGATTTCTGCAGAGTGAAGTTGCACTGATTGATTGATCTGTCACATTACAGTGCAGGTAAAGTTGATGTAATTTGAAGTAGGGATCTTTACCTTAAGAACTTTGGAATTATTGTAAATTACTTTCTCGATCTTCTAAACATTATTATTACTCCCTCGACCTCATAAATTTTCTAACACTTACCTCCACAGATCATGTAGTTAACTCTCATCTATTTACCTGTTAAATTTAATCAGATTTTGTTAAAAAGATATGCATATTGCCTTCCTTGTTTAGTTTATTAATAAAAAAAATTTCATCCTTCCCACTTCCTCCCTCACCTTCCTCATCACATCCCCTTCCCCATATGATACAAAAAAACCCAGTTACGTACCCCCCAATTACCATCACAGATCTGGGACCTCAATCGAATCACATCCCCAAATCATCTTCTTCAAGAACCCAACTACAACAATTGACAAGCACACCTTCATAGATCTAGAAACAGAGACCCAAATCTTCAATCATACCCAAACTCTTATCTATACCATATGCATATCCAATCGAATCTCCGTCAATGCCTTCCCAAGTCTCTCTCTCTCTCTCTCTCTCTCTCTCTTCTCTCTCTCTACGGCCAGATGCAGGGAGGTGAGTGGTTGGATGGCACGCAGGGTGATGGTGCACAACTGGTCACGTAGGCGGCGCACCGAGGTGCGGAACCACATAATGATGTGGTGGGATGGGAGAGCGGCGCGGGTCGGCGCACGACCGGGCATGCGACAGCCCACCAGAGTGCGGAACCAACGGGGTTCAGTGGGGCACAGGCGATGCGGGCTGGGAACTGGAGCGCGGCACCACGCAGCGGAGCAGGTCGACGCACAGGTCGATGCCGGGAGATGGATCAAACAAGGAAGGGGAAGAAGAGGGAGAGAAGAATGAATGAGAAAGAGAGAGGAAGAAATCCAACTGTTGGATTACCTCTGGTTTGATTAACTCATTTTTAAACCAAACAAGTTAACCCAAGATGTGTCAAGTTAACAATACGGTTCATAGGGTAAGACAGAGCAAGTTTATGAATTGAGGGGGTAATAATGATGTTTAGAAGATCGAGAAGGTAATTTACAATGATTCTAAAGTTCATTGGTTAAAAATCACTTTGAAGTATTCAAGTACATTCGAATGCGGCTTATCGAACATGATCCTTATTTGATTTAGTTTCCACTGAAAGTATTGCATTGTCCATTGAAGTTATATCATGTTAGCATTCATCATTACATGAGACTATATGTAATTTCATTGATTGTTATCTTAAACTGCATTTATTTGTATTGGTTTCTCATTAGGTGTTATACATGTATTAGCTTCAAATTTCAGTAACACTCTGCATACATATGCTTTAGTTAATTTACAATCTAAGTCATAATATGTTATCATCTCGGAATTTAATAATTAGACCTCTTTTAGAGATAAGTTATCATTTTCAAAATAAGTATGCTTAATACAGTAATTACTTTTGTTATCCGGCCATTAGGAAACTTGGCCCATGAACCGGCATAGTCCTGCCTAAACCAAACTTAGGTGTCTTAGGCCTTGAAGATGGACATGAAGTTTTGGAACCTCGACCCATTCTACCGGCCCTCTCGCAGTTTGGTCCAGGTATAATCCTCATTCCCTAATTATATAAAAAGGTTTTACAACCAATAAGTCTTTCTTTCAAAAGGATTTTTTGCATCACTAACCTCGATAAACTTTTCCAATTAGACATCACCTGTAAACTTCATATTTATCACACAACCTATGCATACTTTCTAACTCTCCATGACCCTTACAATTGATTCCCATCCATTTTACTATTGAATGAAGCAGAATTAGAGATGCAAACTGTTGAACACAGATACAGATATAGGTGTTACCATATACATATCTATTCTTATATAAAAATATGTTGTGATACAGATATTGACGGATATTAAAATTGTTGGGAATGAACAACCGGATACGGATGCGGATACGCAATCGATCACCACCACGGAAGCACGTGAAAGAAATAATAATCAGATATAACAGTAGTCGGTCACCTCTCGCGACCACCGGAGAAGAAGGATACCTATAAGAGGAACGAGTACAACTCTCTCTATTACCTCGCTCTCTCACCTCTCTCTTCTCTCTCTCTCTCTCTATATATATATATATATATTCTCTTGTGGTATTCCCTCTTGTTGCGGTGTAGAGGCAGTTCCTCCCCCCCCCCCCCCTCCCCCCCCTATATATAGCTCAGTTACAACCCCATAGTCCTATTCTCAATAGGACTATAAATAGAACACAACTCAACTACTATTAGGATTAGGAGTCCAATCCCGTTAGGATTCCTAATCCTAATTTGACTATAATCTTAACAATATCCCCCTTGAGTAGAATTCCATAGTGATATCTTCATCATCTTGAGTCTACACTGGCCATCCTTGTCATCTGCAGGTCCCATTAGTAGGATCTCACCAACTCTAGGTGACGTACCCGTCACTGGGCATCCTCGATATACCCCTGAAGGATATGGGAAAATCCTCAAGCGCATCACGGAAGCGTGAGCGTCGTATCGGATACGACGGAGAACGACTAGTCGAACTAGTTGTTCGGTGCAGCGGAATTTAAAATTTTTTATGTGATGAAACCATATGATCCAAAACGACTCTCGGATCGTTTTATCTATAACCACAACAAGTACAATGTAATACCTCTTGAAGCATGGTTGATCGAGTCTCTAAGAAAAGATACCTCTTGTCTGAAGTCCGGTCGTCAGAGAGATTGCTTGCGAGCGCGGGGATGAACCGCGTAGTCCTCGCAATCCAACAAGATGATCCAAGCACGGTTGCTCCTGATCTCGTCGTATGAGATCAAACGTCTCCTTCGTGAGTGTAGCACTCCAAGAAGACGGAGAACCGCAGAGCGTCGAAACGGCGGTGCGGTGGCATAGGCGACGACGAAGAACTCCTCTAGGGTTTGGCGGTCGGCCACCAAATAGAGGGAGAGAAGGTTGGTGTGTGGAGAGAAAAGAGAGAGAGATGTGCTATCAATAGCATGTACTAGAGAGCATAGGTATGCCTCTCTATTTATAGGATTTTGGGATCCATGGATCTCAATCCATGGGACATATAAAATCAATGGATGAGATTGATTTATGTCAATCCAATGGTCAAGATTATTGTTGGTAAAAACCAACAACTTGTGATTTATTTTGAATTAAAATATATTTGATAAAATCAAATATAAATTAATCCTAAATTACACCAACAAATAAGGAGAGAATATACATGGAGATTACATCTCCCATGTATAATCAAGGTGGATGGCCACACATTTCAAATAGGACATGGGTGCCACCTACTCCCTTCCATATGGAGGCAATCTCATGAGATTTCATGAGATTGCATATCTCCATGGAAATCTCTCATTATTTATGTCCAACAACTTTTGTTGGGATTTATTCACCAAAAATAATTCACAATTAATTTTGGGAATATTGCAATCTTGACATTGGAAATTTGTGAATCACATTCACAACCCAAAACAAAATATAATTTACATTTTCAACTAATTAGACAATGTGTATCCAATATACATTAATAATTAATCAACAAATATAAATTATAATTAGCTCTCTCTAATACATTATAAATCACATTTATACTATATTATGAATAATTGGATATTACAATCCACATTATTCTTATCCATAATAATTAAATCACATTTAATTATATTGGATAATTCCTCATACATCATGATAATTAAATCACATTTAATTATCAATTTCTCAATGCTTAGATCTTATGGAATTATTCTTGAACCATTCAAGAACAATGCTATTTCTCCTCAGATACTTGGAGATAAGGACAGGGCGATTGTATTGTTCCACGTATAGTGACTTGGATATTGAGATCACATCTCAAATCCAGATCCCATGGACCTCTCATAGATGCTTGATTAAATCAAGACCGTAAACCTAATCTTCTCATTGCATCCGAATCTCATTCAGATCAATGTCCAGTACATAGACTAAGATTAGGTCACTTCTCTACTGAGAGGAGTCACTAAAATCCAGACCTATTTCATCACTCCCTCGGAATGGAAGCGTCATGGTTATACAATCATTTATGATCAAATCACCCTCAGGTATTCCCAATACCTGTACATCCTGCATACTGGAAGACTCATGATCATCCTGAAGATATAGATCACTTTTACACTATCATTTCATGGTCTGATCACTAAGTTTCTCAATCTTGGTCCTTGGGATATGGTACAGATCATATGCTTTCACAAAGCATATATCTTACCATCAAATTCATGTCATGCTTCTAAAGCATGACGACCATGCATGGAATTTGATAAGTCCCAATACCTCATGAGTGAGCTCATGTCTCCCGGTTCACAAGTGAACCTGTATGATTCCTTTGAGAGATCGTATTACTCATATGCCCTTACATGCACACCAGCTGGTCGGTGTATAGACCTTGGTTAGGTCATCAACCTATTGGTCTGCCAAATGTACACACTCAGACATATAGCAATACATCTGTCTCTGGTCAGAGGATGTTTGCCTGTGATGTGACAGTATTCATCATAGGTCTTTGGTAATCTTTATCTCGTTAAGTCAACCCATTGACTCAACTAATCTGATACCTCTGTATCACTATTCCCATACAGAGGACCTGCATCGAGAGGTCGATCGGATATCAGCCTACCGAGAAAGGATTGCCATCTCCTTCTCAGGCTGGAGATCACTAGTTGTCAATCATTGATGATGCTTGATGAGTCCTCTATCTAACTCTTTAGATATTCATCCAAGCATCAGCCTCCATGATTCAATCAATGAATCAACAGCTGTATGATTATCAAGTTGGCCATGGTACATAACCTATATTGTACAGAGGGACCTTATAGTGCATTCATTCAATCAATTTCAGAAAGGGAGTGAAACATAGTCAATAACTTTTGTTGATAAATCATTTATTATAATAACATTTATTGTAGGAATGGTTCGCCTCGGGCTCACATTGCTAACAATCTCCCACTAGTGCTCAGAACCATTCAGGAACAATCCTTAAACCCATACTCATTACATGCTGGTCAAAAACCTTATGTGTCAGAGGTTTGGAAAGAGGATCAACAACGTTGTCAGCAGAGGCCACCTTGGTGATGATGATATCACCACGCTTTTGAATCTCCCGAATGATGTGGCATTTCCTTTCTACGTGCTTGCTCTTCTGATGCCATCTGGGTTCCTTTGCCTGGGCAACGGCTCCCGTGTTATCACAGAGTAGCGGGATGGGAGTATCAGAGGAAACTACGCCAAGCTCCAGCACGAAATTGCGCAACCACACCGCCTCCTTTGCAGCATCCGATGCAGCAATGTATTCGGCTTCTGTTGTTGAATCTGTTGTAGTGTCCTGCTTCTTGCTTCTCTAGCTCACAGCACCACCATTCAACAGGAACACAAATCCTGATGTCGATTTTCGATCATCAATATCTGATTGGAAGTCAGAATATGTATATCCCAAGACTTGAAGATCACCATCTCCATAGACCAAGATGTAATCTTGCGTCCGTCTTAGATATTTAAATATGTTCTTTACTGCATTCCAGTGTTGTTCTCTATAGAAGGATTGGTAACGACTTACCACTCCCACTGCATGGCAGATATCTGGCCTAGTGCACATCATGGCATACATTAAGCTTCCTACTGTTGATGCATAAGGGCATCCAGCCATGGCTTTCTTTTCCTCAACAGTTTGAGGAGCCATTCCTTTAGACATGTGGATTCCATGTCTTAAGGGTAGGAATCCTTTCTTGGAACTATCCATACGGAATCGTTCAAGAATCTTCTTAATGTATCCATGTTGTGACAATCCCAATATCCTCTTCTCTCGGTTTCTGAACAACTTCAGACCCAAGATGTAAGAGGCTTCTCCAAGATCTTTCATCTCAAAGGTATGGGACAGCCAAATCTTCACACTGGTCATCATCCATGTACCATTCCCAATGATAAGGATGTCATCTACATAAAGCACGATGAACACAATGGCGCTCCCACTAAGCTTCTTGTACACACAAGGTTCATCAAGATTCTGCACAAAATCGTAACTCTTTATGGTTTCGTCAAATCTGATGTTCCAGCTACGAGAAGCTTGCTTGAGCCCATAGATGGATTTCTTCAGCTTGCATACTTTGCCATCCTCAGTTATGAAGCCACGGGGCTGCTCCATGTAGATATCCTCCTCGAGGTATCCATTGAGGAAAGTCGTCTTGACGTCCATCTGCCAGATGTCGTAGTCAAGATATGCAGCTATGGCTAGGAATGTCCTGATGGATTTAAGCATAGCTACAGGAGAGAATGTCTCATCATAGTCGATGCCTTCTCTCTGTGTGTAGCCCTTGGCTATGAGCCGTGCCTTGAAAGTCTCTACTTTCCCATCAGGTCCTCTCTTTCTCTTGAAGCACCATTTACACCCAATGGGTTTTACCCCTTTAGGTGGATCCTCTAGGGTCCATACACCATTCTTATGCATGGAGTCAATTTCTGACTTCATTGCCAGCATCCATCTATCCATGTCATGATCCGCTAGTGCTTCATCAAATGAAGTAGGATCATTGTCAGTTTCACTTGACACATGGAATCCATACCTTTCAGGTGGTGCAACCACCCTCGAACTCCTTCGAAGAGGTATGGGTGTTTCATCTTTATTTATCTCTTCAGTTTCTGGCTCAGGAAGCTCAGAATCCTCAGGGGATTCAATGAGTTCTTTTACTTCATATTTATCTTGACCCTTAAGGAAATCATTCTCCAGAAATTTCACATCTCTAGAAACAAAAACCTTTTGAGTCTCAGGATCATAGAGTTGGCATCCAATACCATCTCTAACATACCCAATGAAGTAACACTCATGAGAGCAAGATTCTAGCTTACTTGCGTCCACGTTCTTCGCATGGACCAAGCAAACTCCAAACCCTCAAGTGATTAACACTAGGTTTGGTTCCATACCATAGCTCATGAGGAGTCTTAGGTACAGATTTGCTAGGAATCTTATTCAGGATATATATTACAGTCTCTACTGCATATCCCCAAAAACTAAGTGGTAAATGTGCTTTGCTCATCAGTGAACGAACCATATCCATGATGGTCCTGTTGCGTCTTTCAGCAACACCATTAAGTTGGGGAGTTCCAGGAGGAGTGAGATTGGAAACAATTCCATTCTCTTTGAGGTATTTCTTGAATTCATCTGAGAGGTACTCGCTACCTTGATCTGATCGAATTCGTTTAATCTTCCTATCGGTTTGGTTCTCAACCAAAGCCTTGAATCCTTTGAACTTTTCAAAGGTTTCAGATTTATGTCGTAATAGGAAGACAAACCCGTATCGCAAATGGTCATCAATAAACGTCAAATAATATCGATATCCATTTCGAGTCGTGGTACTGAAGGGGCCGCATACATCAGTATGTATTAGGTCAATAATACCTTCGCATCTTGTAACCTTGTTACGAAAAAGCATCCTGGTCATTTTTCCTTGAATGCAATTCTTGCAAGTAGGTAAAGATTGAACCTGTAGAAAATCTAAAGGTCCATCCTTTATTAGTCTATTGATCTTATCAACAGATAAATGACCAAGCCTTTGATGCCAAATCTCATTCGAAATATTTTCATCCTCCCTGGATCTTTTAGGGTTTTTATTAGTGGTTGTTACATTCATAATACATTTATCAATGCACAATTCATAGAGTCCTCCAGAAGTCAAAATGCCATCTGCAATGTATTTATCATAACGATTTATGACTAATTTATTACAGAATAGGAACGAATATCCACTTCTAACTAGCTTAGATACAAATATTAATTTCCTTCTGACTTCAGGTACATAAAGACACTCTTTAAGTACTAGGACTCTACCACTAGATAATGATAGCCGACAAGTCCCGACGGCGACTGCTGCAACACTTGCATCAGATCTTATCTGGATGACTATCTCCCCTTCTTCAAGTTTTCTAATTTCCTAAAATAAATACAACAAATTGCATACATGAACAGAAGCACCAGAATCAATGACCCAACTTCCTTCTCGTCCAACGAGAAAACTAGTTTCAATGACAAAAGTAGATTTCATACCTGCTGACGAGTCGCTAAATACGGTGTTTAATTTGGTCACGTTGTAATACGTGTACTTAGCGATTCGGTCAGAACCGAGAGAAGATCTCCGTGAAGAGTGTCTCGGCTTAATTTATATCCCGGGCAAGTCCGGGGTCGAACACAGGGAGGCAAAGGAACAACTTAGGTTTTAATTCAAGAACTTAGGTCTAGATTTCAGTGCGGTATTTTTTTAGATTTTTTTTAATACAAAAACAAATGCCAATGCAAGATGCGGTTGAATTAAGACACTAAGAAAGCATACAAAAAGGCCAAATTAATTTTAATATTAAATTAATCCAATTCGGCCAAATTATTTTTTCCTAGAATTCTAATCCATAGATGAATGCAAGGTACTTTTTTTGGAATTTTATGGGTTAAAATGCAATAACTAAAAATGCACACTTTTTATGGGTTTTCTCGCAATTTATCACACAAACAGAAAGTAAAAATTATGAAAAAATTACTGGAACTAAAACATGATGCAAGGAGACTATCGTAATTTTTTTAGAATTTTTTGACATCATATGAATTTTTTATGAATTTTTTAGCGGAAACAGAGTGGCAATGAGTAATTAATTTCTTTTAAATCCACGTTATCAAACTAGTCAAAGATCAAATATCTCAAATAGATATTTTTATGTGCAATCCAGGAGAATTGAAATTTTGTGAAAAGCATGTATGTGGATTTAATTAAAAATCAAATACTAATTTCACTCTATGATTTATTTCAGGCACAAGACAACTCCATTTTAGATGAAATTTGGATAGAAAATTAATCACATATAAAGGCATCACATATAATTCTTGTGGAATTTTTAGAGCAACCGTGTGTGAGATATAATTTTAATATCACTGATTGGGTAAAATATCTAATATTTCAGTTAGACAATTTTAAATAATTACCCACAACTCACAAAAATACAAATAAATACTCAGATGACAGAAAATAAGTTGTTCCACATAATGCTATTTTTCTTTAAATAAAAAGATGCCAAAATAAGGTCCAAATTAATGCATGAACACAGGGGTCTTTGTGCAACACAGAAAACAATATTTACAAAGCAAATATATACAGGGACTTGTTTGTAATTATAAAAACATGAAAAGATAAAGGTGCAATTTTTACAAAATAAAAAAAATTGAGAAAGGGAAAGGGACCTTCTTCTTCCTCACGATGGGGATGAACCCAAATGAGGGGTTGGTCGGCGGCGGCTCCAGGGCTGTGGTCGACGGCGCGGGGCGGCGTCGCTGAGGGGCGGTCGGCGGAGGGCGGAGAAGGCCGCGCGGGGGCCTTGGCGCGCGGTGGTTGGCGGAGCCGCGGCTGGCTTCTGGAGGGGCTGCGGTCGGCTGATGGGGCGGAGGCAGCTGCTCGCGCACGACCGCGCAGGCGGCTTCGCGGGCGGCCGCGCGCGAAGGTGGAGACGGGCCGCCGGTGGCGGGCGGCGGTGAGCCGCTTGGAGATGTAGAAGGGGCGGCGGCGGTGGGTTCTCCCCCACCGCTGCTGCGGCTTTTTTTTTTTTTTTTTTTTAATTTTTTTTTGATTTCCTTTTTTTCTGCTGTAATGAAAAGGGATTTTTTTGTTTTAATTTTGTTTTATATAATTTTTTTAAGTTTTCTTTAAACAGGAAGTAGAGGATGTGGGAAAAAAACTATGATGATGGTGGTGAAGATGATAAAGTAAACAAATGGGAGAAAGAAAAAAATGGTGCGATGGTGGTGGTGGAAGGGATGATATGTGGTGTACTAAAAAAATTGCAAAAAGACCAAATAAACTAAAATGAAGGGAAAATTTTCCTACGATGATACGGTCGCCTATGAAGTGCTCTCGTGAGCACGGTCTTCGCTCGAATCGCCGGCGTGCGATGAGCTCGAGCAGCACGCGGTTGCGGCTGCGATGTTGGCCAAAAAGCCAACGGATCACACCGGAGAGAGGGCCGTCGTTGCTCGACCGCAGTTGTGTCGCTGTCACCGATTCAACTCTGGGAACTTGGCTCTCCTCCCTTAAAGATGGATCAAAGGTAAAATTGAGGAGAATGACATGTATATAAAGATGATGGAATGGGAGGTTATTAAAGTGGTGGAGTTGAATGGGAGGTTGTATTATTAATGGAGTTGAATGGGAAGTTGGGAAAAATAGTGGAATAATGGAGTTGAATTGGTGGTTATTGTAGAGAATAGAAATTAAATAATAAATAAATAAATAAAGTTGTCTACTTTAAATACAATAAAATAAAAAGAGAAGAGAAATAGTGGAGAATTTACAATGGAAGACAAACAACATGTACACATTTTTTTTACTTTTCTAATATGTAATTTTTTTATCTTTTTAATAAGAGATGTTTCCAACAGAAAAATATAATAAAATACTATAATTAAAATACAAAACAAGTATGATTTTTTTGTATTTTTAATAATTAAGAAAGATACAATAAAAAATAAAGAAAGTATGAATATATACATAATGTACAATGTACATCTAGGTCCCAAAACCCAACTTTTACAAACGAGCTCCGATTTTAATGAAATCACTTCCATTGGATAGATAATTTTCTAACTTGTACTTTAAAAGTGAGTTTGGTGAATTTGGAGTTCATACGGAGCGGGAATTTAGCTTGGAAGTTGGACTTTATGGCTTTTTTCTCTTTGGGATCTAGGAGCATTTATTTGAGATGAAATTAGTTTTGTATTTTTGTATTTTTATATACATTTTTATAAACAAGTTAGAGAAAGAATTAGGCAAAAATGAGTTGAAATGAATTTATTAAAAATATACGAAGTTTTGGCCTATTTACATGTGAGAAACTCCTTTGATTTTTTTGCGGCTTTTTATTGTTAGTTTATTTTGTAGAGTCTAATATACAATAATTAATGTATTTTATTTACAAGAGTCATTTTGTTAATGTATGGATTTTATAGACATTTATTTGAAATTTTACTTGGGGATTTTGCTAAGATCAAGATATTGCGATGATGAATCGCGGATTCATCACCCCCCTATACTTAAACTTTGCTAGTCCTCGAGCAAATAAAGAATGAATAAGTTGGGTTAACCCCTGACTGTGCATGTGAATACAAGACTTGATCCGTTCAAGAACTCTCGGTTTTAGAGATCCTAAAATTCTAAGCTGAACCAAGCTCTAGTCAAAAGGTATCCAATTTCCCTAATCATCAGACTCTCTTTGTATACATATAAAGTAGGGATATGACTTTAAGTGTTGACCGCAGTTACAAGAGTAGAGTCACAACGTCACCCAAGGTTCCAGTCCAAGAGACTCTCCTAAAGACCCGATCCTCAACACTAGGGAATAAACCATTTCTTGCATCCAATCCACCGTCTCTTTAGTTGTCAGACTTAAAAGTGTAGATGGAAGGCCAGTTGATGAGGGCATAGGATTCTGTCATTTCTTCTCTCCCTCTCATTGGAACAAGGATTCTCTCGAGTGCCTTATTACGCAATGCATTTTTTTGGTGTTGATCAGTGCGTCCGTCAAGAGAAGTTGGAGCCGTCTGCACTTGTTTTCCTGGGAGTACACCGGGGTGTGCCTTTTTTGAGTACCTATCGTACCTTCTACACCCAGACTTGTAGCATTTACGATGCAGAGCCCTTTTTTGGTGCAAGCCCGACTCCTGGTCCTAATAGCGGTGGTCCAAGTGGACACTTTGAAATGGTTGGGAGCGCTCGCCTTTGGTGGAAGCTCTTTTGATAATTGACTTTGTGGAATGAGAGCTTTTCTTTGACATTTCATTGCTTTGTAGTATTTGTGGCTAGCTCCACTGCTTTTACCAAGAGTTGGCGCACACTGATCAACATTTTTTTATTTTATCACACCCTGGCACATAGGTAAATATCAAGAGATAGTATAAGAACCATGTTCTCATACTGGCTAAATGTGCTGACACTCAAATTTCATGAAGGCTTCATTGATTTTATCCCATCCTCGAGCATCATCAAATCAAGTCCAAACTCAAATCCCTCATCCCAGTTCCTCAAGTGAAATTTCAACTCATCTCATCATAACTGCAGTCGTGTATGTGAGGTGCTGATCATATTCTTTAAGGTAGAGACTAAGCATGCAATATAGCACACAAATCTTTCAAACTAGGGAAATGTGAATAATTAAGTCAAGGTCCCTAATGACTAAGGCTGGTTAACTCAAAATATCAAGACCTCATAAACCAAGTGTTCTTGAACATCACTAGTCTTGTGTGAAAGTGAATTATGTCAGGGATTAAACCAACTTATTAGTTAGTTTTTTTTAATTAGTTTTTTTATGAATGTTTTTTTTTGTTTGTTTTTTTTAGAATTTTTTTTTTCAAAAAAAGTTTTTTTTCAAAAAAAAGTTTTTTTTTCAAAAAAAAGTTTTTTTTGACAAACAAAGGCAAAGAAGTTTTTTTAAAAAAGTTTTGTGTTTTTTTTTCAAGAGTTTTTTTTGAAAAAGATAGGTAAATAAGAAAATACTCTTTTTTTTAAAAAAGGTTTTTTATTATAAAAGAGGTTTTTTTTAAAAAAGTTTTTTTTCTAGGAAAAAAGTTTTTTTTTAATTTTGTTGTTTGTTTTTTTGTTTTTTTGTTTTTTTTATTTTTTTGTTTTTTTACCCACCCCATAATTATTGTATAATATATACAAAAATACGTGAAAGTACAAGGTATGGGTAAAGTATATATGTAATATATACATGCCCCCCTATACTTAGCTTGTGCTATGTCCTCATGGCACTAGGTGACAAAAAGACATAGCTCGTACTAAGCGTAGGAAAGCTAAAAATAATAAAAAGTATAGAAATCGATCCGCCCGCCCCCCTATACTTAGGCTCTGAACAGCCTAAGTGTAGAAGAAGAGCAAAAATGGGGCGGACGAGGTCAAGAGGAGAAATGATGAGTAAATACACATGACGGGCATCGGTCCCCCCTATACTTAGGCTTTGGTCAGCCTAAGTATAGGACAAGAGTAAGTGTGAGAACCGATGTGATCTCGAGAATATACAAAGAAGGGAGAATATGTACAAGAGTGATTGCATCTTCTAAGAGGTTGAATCTTGATGCTGCATCTTCATGAAGAGTAATAAGATGTATCTGCTCTGTGCTCACTCTGTATGAAGTTGATGACCTCGACTTGGCCTAACTGCTCTTTCGAATCAACAAAATGCTTCAACAGTTGTCCATTCACCACATGAGATTGTGCACCATCTGTGAGATCAGCTATCTCTACACTTCCATTCTCGTGCACTTTCTTAACTACAAAGGGACCCGTCCATTTAGATTTGAGCTTCCCATGAAACATCTTCAACCTGGCATTGAACAACCATACCTTTTACCCAGGGACAAAGTCTTTGCACCTAATGTGCTGATCATGCCATCTCTTTACTTTGTCCTTATAAATCAAACTGTTGTCATATGCCCTGTTTTGGATTTCCACGAGCTCGTTCAAGTTCAAGTCTCGGCAAAGCTTCCCTAGGTGACAACTCCAATTAATCTTCTTAATTGCCCATTCGGATTTATGAATCAATTCTGCGGGCAAATGGCATGGCTTGCCATAGATCATTCTAAATGGTGAAGTACCCAATGGTGTCTTGTAGGCTGTCCTATAGGCCCACAGAACTTGGTCCAAGAGTTGAGACCAGTTCTTCCTATCGGGACGAACCAATTTCTGCAAAATACTCTTCACCTCTCTGTTCGAAACCTCTGCCATGCCGTTGGACTGTGGGTGGTAAGGACTAGTAACTCTATGCTCAAATCCATAGTCCTTAGCTAAAGATCTCATATCTCGATTCACAAAGTGGCTACCCCCATCAGATATCAAAACTTTTGGCACCCCGAACCTAGCAATAATATGATCTCTCACAAACTTACAAATAGTTTTACTGTCTGCGGTTCGGGTTGGGATAGCCTCCACCCACCTAGATAGATAGTCAACCGCCAACAATATGTACTCATGTCCTTGGCTGTTGGGAAAGGGACCCATAAAATCTATGCCCCATGCATCAAAAACATTACAAATAATCATCGGTTGCATAGGCATCTCATCTCTCTGTCCAACTGTCCCTCCCATCCTTTGACAGATCGGGCACGACCGTACAAAATCAATGGCATCTCTAAACAAGGTCGACCAATACAATCCACATTGAAGTACTTTGTGAGCGGTTCTCTTTCCCGAATGGTGTCCTCCAGCCTCAAGTGAATGACAATATGTGAGGACACTATGGTATTCCTCCTTAGGAATACACCTTCTCCAAACACAATCCGGTCCTTCGAAGAAAAGGAAAGGATCGTCCCAGTGGTATCTCCTCGAATCTGACTTCAGTCGATCAATGCTACTCCTAGTCCAACCATGGGGAACCTGCTTGGAGACAAGATAGTTCACCATGTTGGCATACCACGGGAGTGAGTCAATAACACAAATTGACTCATCTGGAAAGGTCTCTCTAATCTGCTCATGATCAGGAGAATCCTTAAGTTCAATCCGAGAAAGGTGATCAGCCACAACATTCTTCACTCCAGGTTTATCTTTTATCTCCAAATCAAATTCCTGGAGGAGTAAAATCCACCTAAGAAGACGCGCCTTCGCGTCCTTCTTTTCCATTAAGTATCGAATGGCTGGGTGATCAGTATAAATTGTCACCTTAGAGCCCAAAATATATGATCTGAACTTCTCTAGGGCACATACTACCGCGAGCATTTCCTTTTCAGTCACTGTATAATTTTTCTGTGTAGGATCTAAAACTTTGCTCGCATAGCGAATCGCAAACGGAATCCCCTCTCGCCGTTGTCATAACACAGCTCCTATAGCGAAATCTGAAGCGTCAGTCATGATCTCAAAGGGGAGAGACCAGTCAGGAGCTTGTAGGATAGGCGAGGCACAAATATCCCTTTTTAAGAGCTCAAAGGCCTCCAGACACCTGTGATCTACAACGAACTCTGTGTCTTTCCCCAAGAGCTCAGTCAGTGGGCGGGCAATCTTTGAAAAATCTTGAATGAATCTCCTATAGAATACAACATGCCCTAAGAATGACCGCACTGACTTCACGTTGGTAGGTGGATCGAGTTTCTTGATCACCTCCACCTTGGCAGGGTCAACCTCCATTCCCCTTTTGGAGATGACATGCCCCAACACGATACCCTCCGTCACCATAAAGTGACTCTTCTCCCAGGAGAGTACCAGATTCACCTCTCTACACCTCGTGAGGACTCGGTCCAAGTGCGCTAAACATGTATCAAAAGAATCACCATGGACCGAGAAGTCATCCATGAACACTTCCAAGAATTCTCCCACCATCTCGGCAAATATGGCTATCATGCACCGCTGAAATGTGCCCGGGGCATTGCAGAGCCCGAATGGCATGCGCCTGAAAGCATAAGTGCCGAATGGACATGTGAATGTGGTCTTTTCCTGGTCCTCAGGGGCTATGGCCACCTGGTTGTAGCCTGAGTACCCGTCAAGAAAACAAAAGAACTCTTTCCCTGCAAGTCTCTCTAAGCTCTGATCAATAAAAGGTAAGGGAAAGTGATCTTTCTTGGTCGCAGCATTCAGGCGCCTGTAGTCAACACAGACGCGCCACGACGTGGGTACTCGTGTCGCGATCTCTACCCCCTCCTCGTTGGTGACCATCTGAATTCCCGACTTCTTCGGGACAACATGAAGTGGGGCCACCCACTTGGATTCAGAAATAGGGTATATAAACCCTGCTTTGCACCATTTCTCAATTTCATTCTTCACCACTTCCCGTAGATTGGGGTTAAGTCTCTTCTGAAACTCACGGGAAGGTCTCACGTTATCCTCTGTAAAAATGTGGTGCGAGCAGAGAGCGGGGTTGATGCCCACGAGATCCGACACTGTCCAGCCTATTGCTTTGCGGTTCATCTCTAAGACCTCTAACAACCTAGACTCCTGTTCTAAAGTCAAGTCTGAGCTAATGATGACAGGATATCTCTCTTTGGGTCCCGCAAGAAAGGCATACTTAAGTGTAGGAGGTAGTGATTTCAGTTCTGGCAATGTGGTATCATCAAGCAGATCTGGCTGAACTGAATCTGAATCTGATTCCGTGCTGCATGAAGGTGGGCTAATCTGAGTAGTACTCGCCACCAAATTAGAAGTATCGGGAGTCAGATCGTCAAAAATATCCAAACAATCGGCAAAAGCCACGTCCGACTCGTCATCTATGTCCCATGATTGTTCTGAAGAGGATGGAACTGACAGATCTGGATGGATCTCTATGTCATCATGAGAATAGGTTGATGCATCTCTAGTAAGATCAGACAACACCTGGCAAACTGCATCATGCACTATATCCTCTCCAGATGAAAGGGTCTCGCTCTGTCCTGAAGGAATCTGTCCCCAAATCCCAACTGTGCTAATCAAACTGCAGCCTGCCTCTGAAGATGAGTACTCTGTGCTACTCTCTGAATCGGGTCGCTGACACTTGGTTTGCTTCATCTCAAGGTTCACTTCTCCGCCTGGAGAGCAGAACTTCATCATTCCCGTACCATAATCGAAAGCTGCGCCTGCGGTCCTAAGGAAGGGTCGCCCGAGAATGATCTGAGATTCTCTCCAATGATTGGGGGTCTCCATGTCCAATACTGTGAAGTCCACCTGATAGTTCTGCCCCTCAATCGAGATAACGACGTTCTTCACTTCTCCCTTAGGTCTCTTCATCGAACGATCTGCGAATTGGAGTAAAGCTCTAGATTTGCGAAGTGGTCCCAACTCCAATTTCTGATATAATGCTAAGGGAAGTAAGTTGATTGAAGAACCGTTATCTAAGAGTGTGCGTGCAAACGCAATGTCGTCAATACGACTCTCCACATAGTGAGCACCCATGTCTCTCTTTTTCTTTGGCAAAGTCTGATTCTTGAGACAATAGGTTGTGGCTACTGATAAGACATGTGTCTTTATATTTCGGTTATCTTTCTTCCTGCTAACCCTTCTAGGTGTGCATCTCACCTTAAGGTATTTTTGGAAGGCAGGATGGTTAGCCACATATTCATCAAATGGCACCTTAACTGTGATGTTTTCTTTACAAAACCGTGCCATATCGGGGTCATCTTTCTGAATCTTTTTGATGCACTTTCCTGCCGTAAGAGCACGGGGGAAAGGGATTGAAGCTAGGGAAACAGAGGATGAAGAATCTGAATCATGAACTGAAAGATCATTCTTTGCATTAACGGAAACAGAGTTCTTCATACAAGAATCTTTTTGATGCAACATGGACTCAAAATCTAAACTATCTACTACAGGTTGTGGAATAGAAGATGGAGTGGTATCCGCCACAACCGGAGATGCAAGGTCCTCCGTAGACTCAGAAGAATATCCATGCTGACGATGCTGCATACGTGTTCTCCTCCTCCTCTCAGCTCCCTGAATAGAAATCCTCGAATGGTGCTGATGGGGCTCTGAAATATGATGCCTCTCCTCCTCGTCCTCTGAAGACTCCTCAGGTAGAGCTCCAGAGATGCCCCTCCTCGTGTCCCTCGCTCGGTCAGGTACGACCATGGTCCTTCCGCTCTTGAGTGACATGTGGTTAGCCTCGTCACACGAAAGAATCTCATGTTCAGATTTAGGAGATGCTGAATAGTATACCTGACCAAAGTGTTGCTGAGAACTAGAACGGTTCAGGCTATTTGGGTTAGCCTGAACTTGGGCTGGGATCGAGGTAGAGGGTGCAGTCTGCTCGTCTCGCCATCTGGACAGGCGGTTGACATCCACCCGTAAGTCCTGAACCTCGTTCCTGTAGGAACGTAGCTCGTCGAGTATCTGCTGCTGAATATCCATGGTACTAGACGATGAAGGAAGTGGATAAGACTGGGAAGAAGAATGGGAAGACTGGCCCTGCTGGCCACTGTACTGCCTCTGCTGCTGCTGCTGGGGTTGCGGGCCATGCTGGCCCATCTGGTAATGGCCCTGTCGGCCATACTGCTGGTACTGCTGCCTCTACTGCTGGGGTGGATGGAATCCAGGGCTCTGCTGTGAAGGAGGTGGTGCGGAGGTGAATGCGGTGTTGTGAAAGGTCGGGGAACGCTGATAGGTCTGTCGGTCTCCCGTACTTCCCTGCCTGGCAGGGTCCTGAATATACCATATCCCATTCACCTCCCAAACTGGTGGAGGCTCCTCCTGGACTGTCTCTGCTACTGGAGGTGGCTGCTGGAAAGAGTGGGTGTAGGATTGGTCCTGCTCCCACGGCTGGGGTTGCCCTGACACCAACTACTCCTGAACATGGTGAACTCGGTATACGGGAGCAGAGGGTGCAGTCACGGCGGGTATCTGTATCTTAGATACCTTCTCAGTCAACTCCTCCATCTATTTTGGAAGTTTGGAGACGCTCCGGTCTAACTCATCAATCCTCCTGTCGATCCTCTCGACTACAGTAAACTTGTCAGCAAGGAGTCCCATGCTAGGGATCACGTCCTGAGAGAGATCGACTACAGCTGCTTTTCCCCCTCCAGATGAGAGTGAACTGGGGGATGGTGTATAGGCCCTGCTGGCCATCTATGAGCGGCTAGTTTCAGCCATCTGCTCGAATACCCTCCAGACGGTATCCGCTCCTCGTGATGTATAGCTGCCTCCACAGGCAGCGCTCACTAAACCCTGCATCTCAGGGTTGAGACCAGTAAAGAAGGATTGGACCAAGATGTTGTCATCTAATCCATGACAAGGACACTTTTGCAGGATGTCCTTGAATCTTTCCCAAGCATCACAGAAGGCTTCATGGGGTAACTGGGAAAAACTCGTAATTCGCGTCCTCATCATGTTAGTTCTACTCAACGGATAGAACTTCTTTAGGAATAGGTCCTTGAACTGGGCATAAGTGGTGATGATGATTCCAAGATTCTTCACCCAGTAATCGACTTTTCCACCCAAGGAAAATGGAAGAGCTTTGAGCCTAATATAATCCTGGCTAACATTATTATGTTTGAGGTTAGAACAGATGAGCTCAAAGTCCCTTAGGAATGCATATGGCTCCTCAGAAGCATTCCCATCAAAATGTGGCGGCAAGTTCAGAAAATGCGGCTTCAATTCAAAGTCAACAGTGGGTTCGGCCGGACTCAAGTAGTTATGAATTTGATATTGTCCGGGGTTATACGCCGCATCCATTGGTAGTTGGACCCCAACATTTAACTGTCCCAACTGAGCTCTCAGTAATGCTTGTTGCTGCTCAGATGCAGCTAATCGGGCAAGTATCATTTTCATTGGGTCTTCATGGTTCTCTTCTTCCTCTTCTTTCTTCTTTGGCATTTTACTCGAATCTTCTTTATGTCCTGAATCAGCAATGTTTTCTTGATTAGAAGAGGATTTATGAATCACGATATTCTCACCAAGGCGATGGTCTTCCTCGGTGAGGTGGGAAGAGAGAAAGGGAATGGTTTGAGAGTAACCATCCCGAGAGTGAGTGATCCTGGACTCAAGAGGGTCATGAGTCCAGGTTGGTCCAAGTTGCGCTTGGACCTTTGAAGACGTACTTTTTGAAGGGTTCAACGAGAGATTCACAAAGTCCGAATAAATATCCCCCCAATCAGTCATCTTCGATGTCAAAAGAACCGATTAGATCACGATAGTCAATGAGGCGCTAGTTCTACGGTGCACGTAAATGTGCGGAGTGACTCACACAATACAAACGCAATTCAAACCCTCAATTTCACCAACTCACACGTGATGGCCGTAAGGGTTCGGCTGAATTATCTGGTCAATTTTAGTTGGTGAGAATACAATCTTGGAAAGATTAACGAGCTGTTAGGTGCCCGTATTTTCCTACAGACTGGCCCGGTTCTTTAAATCTGACGAGTCGCTAAATATGGTGTTTAATTTGGTCACGTTGTAATACGTGTACTTAGCGATTCGGTCAGAACCGAGAGAAGATCTCCGTGAAGAGTGTCTCGGCTTAATTTATATCCCGGGCAAGTCCGGGGTCGAACACAGGGAGGCAAAGGAACAACTTAGCTTTTAATTCAAGAACTTAGGTCTAGATTTCAGTGCGGTATTTTTTTAGATTTTTTTAATGCAAAAACAAATGCCAATGCAAGATGCGGTTGAATTAAGACACTAAGAAAGCATACAATAAGGCCAAATTAATTTTAATATTAAATTAATCCAATTCAGTCAAATTATTTTTTCCTAGAATTCTAATCCAGAGATGAATGCAAGATACTTTTTTTGGAATTTTATGGGTTAAAATGCAATAACTAAAAATGCACACTTTTTATGGGTTTTCTCGCAATTTATCACACAAACAGAAAGAAAAATTATGAAAAAATTACTGGAACTAAAACATGATGCAAGGAGACTATAGTAATTTTTTTAGAATTTTTTGACAACATATGAATTTTTTATGAATTTTTAGTGGAAACAGAGTGGCAATGAGTAATTAATTTCTATTAAATCCACGTTATCAAATTATCAGAGATCAAATTATCTCAAATAGATATTTTTATGTGCAATCCAGGAGAATTGAAATTTTGTGAAAAGCATGTATGTGGATTTAATTAAAAATCAAATACTAATTTCACTCTATGATTTATTTCAGGCACAAGACAACTCCATTTTAGATGAAATTTGGATAGAAAATTAATCACATTTAAATGCATCACATATAATTCTTGTGAAATTTTTAGAGCAACCGTGTGTGAGATATAATTTTAAGATCACTGATTGGGTAAAATATCTAATATTTCAGTTAGACAATTTTAAATAATTACCCACAAATCACAAAAATACAAATAAATACTCAGATGACAGAAAATAAGTTGCTCCACACAATGCTATTTTTCTTTAAATAAAAAGATGCCAAAATAAGGTCCAAATTAATGCATGAATACAGGGGTCTTTGTGCAACACAGAAAACAATATTTACAAAGCAAATATATACATGGACTTGTTTGTAATTATGAAAACATGAAAAAATAAAGGTGCAATTTTTACAAAATAAAAAAAAATTGAGAAAGAGAAAGGGACCTTCTTCTTCCTCACGATGGGGATGAACCCAAATGAGGGGTTGGTCGGCGGCGGCTCCAGGGCTGTGGTCGACGGCGCGAGGCGGCGCCGCTGAGGGGCGGTCGGCGGAGGGCGGAGAGGCCGCGCGGGGGCCTTGGCGCGTGGTGGTCGGCGGAGCCGCGGCTGGCTTCTGGAGGGGCCGCAGTCGACTGATGGGGCGGAGGCAGCTGCTCGCGCACGGCCGCGCGGGCGGCTTCGCGGGCGGCCGCGCGCGAAGGTGGAGGCGGGCCGCCGGTGGCGGGCGGCGGTGAGCCGCTTGGAGATGGAGGAGGGGTGGCGGCGGTGGGTTCTCCCCCACCACTGCTGCGGCTTTTTTTTATTTTTTTTATTTTTTTGATTTCCTTTTTTCTGCTGTAATGAAAAGGGATTTTTTTGTTTTAATTTTGTTTTATATAATTTTTTTAAGTTTTCTTTAAACAGGAAGTAGAGGATGTGGGAAAAAAAACTATGATGATGGTGGTGAAGATGATAAAGTAAACAAATGGGAGAAAGAAAAAAATGGTGTGATGGTGGTGGTGGAAGGGATGATATGTGGTGTACTAAAAAAATTGCAAAAAGACCAAATGAACTAAAATGAAGGGAAAATTTACCTACGATGATACGGGCGCCTATGAAGTGCTCTCGTGAGCACGGTCTTCGCTCGAATCGCCGGCGTGCGATGAGCTCGAGCAGCGTGCGGTTGCGGCTGCGATGTTGGCCAAAAAGCCAACGGATCACACCGGAGAGAGGGCCGCCGTTGCTCGACCGCAGTTGCGTCGCTGTCACCGATTCAACTCTGGGAACTTGTCTCTCCTCCCTTAAAGATGGATCAAAGGCAAAATTGAGGAGAATGACATGTATATAAAGATGATGGAATGGGAGGTTATTAAAGTGGTGGAGTTGAATGGGAGGTTGTATTATTAATGGAGTTGAATGGGAAGTTGAGAAAAATAGTGGAATAATGGAGTTGAATTGGTGGTTATTGTAGAGAATGGAAATTAAATAATAAATAAATAAATAAATAAAGTTGTCTACTTTAAATACAATAAAATAAAAAGAGAAGAGAAATAGTGGAGAATTTACAATGGAAGACAAACAACATGTACACATTTTTTTTACTTTTCTAATATGTAATTTTTTTATCTTTTTAATAAGAGATATTTACAACAGAAAAATACAATAAAATACTATAATTAAAATATAAAGTATGATTTTTTGTATTTTTAATAATTAAGAAAGATACAATAAAAAATGAAGAAAGTATGAATATATACATAATGTACAATGTACATCTAGGTCCCAAAACCCAACTTTTGCAAACGAGCTCCGATTTTAATGAAATCACTTCCATTGGATAGATAATTTTCTAACTTGAACTTTAAAAGTGAGTTTGGTGAATTTGGAGTTCATCCGGAGCGGGAATTTAGCTTGGAAGTTGGACTTTACGGCTTTTTTCTCTTTGGGATCTAGGAGCATTTATTTGAGATGAAATTAGTTTTGTATTTTTGTATTTTTATGTACATTTTTATAAACAAGTTAGAGGAAGAATTAGGCAAAAAGGAGTTGAAATGAATTTATTAAAAATATACAAAGTTTTGGCCTATTTACATGTGAGAAACTCCTTTGATTTTTTTGCGGCTTTTTATTGTTAATTTATTTTGTAGAGTCTAATATACAATAATTAATGTATTTTATTTACAAGAGTCATTTTGTTAATGTATGGATTTTATAGACATTTATTTGGAATTTTACTTGGGGATTTTGCTAAGATCAAGATATTGCGATGATGAATCGCGGATTCATCACCTGCTGGGGCTTTACCTTTGTCGACCGACTTCAGGTAATCCGGGCAATTACGCCTCCAGTGCCCCGGCTTTTTGTAGTGGTGACAGACGTCGGTTTTCTTCGACGCCATTAGAGTGGATGCATTGGAAGATGAGCCAACACTTTGTACCTTCTTCTTTCTCTTCTGGATCGGGCCCTTCTGAGAACCATGTTTCCGACCGCGCTTCCCTCTGACCTGTGCAACCATTGCACTGCCAGCGGGACCATCTTTCTTCATCACGTCTTCCACAGACTTTAATGCAGCAAGAAGCCCAGCATTTGTCAATTCCAGCTTGTTCATGTGGAATGACATCACAAAGTTATTGAAAGACTTGGGAAATGATAGCAGAATGAAATCAGATTGCATGTCTGCATCTTTGGTTGCCCCCAGAGTCTCCAGCTCCGATAAGTACCCAAACATTTTGAGTACATGTTCACGCACCGAGGTCCCTTCCTGCATCTTGCAACGAACAAGTTCTTTCATAACGTTGTACCGCTAGGTGCGGTTAATGTCACCAAACATATCTTTCAGATTCTGCATAATCTCCTGGCAAGTACTCATCTCCACATGTTGTTTCTGAAGAATATTAGAGAGAGAACCCAAGATGTAGCATCTAGCCAAGACATGATCTTCGTCATACTTGTCATTGTATGCTTTTTCTTCCTTAGATTTAGGGTTTTCATGCTTGTCTTCTGAGAGCACATAACTTATGCACTCAGCCAAGAGTACAAGCTCCAAATTACGGATCCAATCTGAGTAATTCGATCCGGTCAACTGGTTGACCTCCAGAAGCCTGCTCAGTGGGTTCATGGACTTCATTTTCTGAAATTGAGAATGCACTATATTAGAACATATAACCATATATTCAAATTTATGATATTTGATTAATGTTTTTAAATCAAATTATTCTTGTATTGTCAACTTTGAAAGTTCATTCCCTTAATCACTTTTAAAGTAAGAGATATACTTACTACTATATCTCAAGCAAGAATTGGGATCTCCTCTTTTTCTTTGTTACATCCCAATAATATGAGAAAATGCAACTCAATAAAGAGAAGCGGGAACACATTCCGCCTTGCAAGTCCAACTTGCATTTCCCAATTCGGTATTTAATACCCAGGCCCACCACCCCTAAGGTAATGTTGACCTGTCATTAATTGAACCAACCGTCAACGGGAATAGAACTCGCTATGCGCAATCCAATATCGCCCCAATAATATGAGGATCCGATATTGGGGTCACTATGCATACAACCTTACTCTTTCAAGAAGCAAAGAGTCCGATCCAGATGCGATTGCATATAAGAGCTGTCACTTCGTACATGCGTCTCCTATATACAATCCTTGGCGACGGAAACCCTTCGCCTTGACGGGAGACCATGGATGTCACTTATGTGATCCTCCACCTCTTATTCAAATTTAATTAATTATCATGAATCACATTCATATAATTAATTCTTCCAAGGGAATTATCAACTCTATTCATAACAGAGTATTTTAATTGGACATAATTAATTCAATCATATTAATTTAATTATCAATCCAATTCAATCAATCAAACTTGATTGTTATACTGGAATATATATATATATATATATGGTATTATTCTCAAAGTACGCATTAATTCGTATTTTAATAATTAGAAAATACATCTTGATTTCTTCGGCATTATCAAGTCCCTACCCGTTGTCATGGCCAGTACAGGCGAGAGTGGGACGGACCACATACGTTGCAACCCGCTACCCCAGCGATCTCCGACTAGACACCATATCCGCCTCGGAAAAGGATAATGCCAAATAGATCAAGTTGTACTTGAGATGATCATCGGTTCTTCAATCGAAATTATACCATATAGTAATCATAACATTTTTGATTATAAGGAAATTTGCTAGACAAATTCCCAATCCTATTCAAGCAAGGAGTTTGATGATTGTGTTTCCAATTATGATCTAGATCAAATCTAATCAATTTAACAATTAAGAAAATAATCATATTCCAATATTTCTCAAATATTTTCCATAATTATTTCTTGAAATTAATTGACAATCACATGATTCTTGATTAGGACTGTAATTTCAGCAGTGACCCCTACTTAATAAAATTAACATATCTCAATCATATTAAATCCAAATTAGACAAAATTAATTTCCATAGATTGCTAATTTGATTTAGGACAGAACTCAAGTGGTATTTCATGCATTTCGAGGCAAGTCTAAACAGTAATTAACTCTTTAATCATGTTAAGATTTGCAGTTCCCGCAACAGTGCATACATGTTCATTAAAACAACCATATCTCGAGCAAACAGAATCCAAATTACATAAACTCAGATCCTATGGTTTCCTTATTTAATGAGGAACAAAATCCAAGTGTTAAATTCGTGTTTAAACAATTTAAACAGGGCCGAATTTATTCACTAAACAGAAGTGCGAAAATCAAATGCGATAAAACTTCGCGATTTCCACGAACCCAAGTCGTCCTAGGTTTGCGGATCGTATCCAAAACCTTCGATCTAAGGCTCTGATACCATTTGAAGGATATGGGAAAATCCTAAAGCGCATCACGGAAGCGTGAGCATCGTATCGGATATGACGGAGAACGACTAGTCGTACTAGTTGTTCGGTGCAGTGTAATTTAAAAATTTTTATGTGATGAAACCACATGATCCAAGAACGATTCTCGGATCGTTTCATCTATAACCACAACAAGTATAATGCAATACCTCTTGAAGCGTGGTTGATCGAGTCTCTAAGAAAAGAGACCTCCTGTCTCAAGTCCGATTGTCGGAGAGATTGCTTGCGAGCGTGGGGATGAACCACGTAGTCCTCGCAATCCAACAAGATGATCCAAGCACGGTTGCTCTTGATCTCGACGTACGGGATCAAACATCTCCTTCGTGAGCGTAGCACTCCAAGAAGACGGAGAACCGCAGAGCGTCGAAGCGGCGGTACGGTGGCGTAGGCGACGACGAAGACCTCCTCTAGGGTTTGGTGGCCGGCCACCAAATAGAGGGAGAGAAGGTTGGTGTATGGAGAGAAAAGAGAGAGATGTGCTACCAATAGCATGTACTAGAGAGCATAGGTATGTCTCTCTATTTATAGGATTTTGGGATCCATGGATCTCAATCCATGGGACATATAAGATCAATGGATGAGATTGATTTATGTCAATCCAATGATCAAGATTGTTGTTGGTAAAAACCAACAACTTGTGATTTAATTTGGATAAAATTTATTTGATAAAATCAAATATAAATCAATCCTAAATTACACCAACAAATAAGGAGAGAATATACATGGAGATTACATCTCCCATGTATAATCAAGGTGGACGGCCATCCATTCCAAATAGGACATGGGTGCCGCCCACTCCCTTCCATATGGAGGCAATCTCATGAGATTTCATGAGATTGCATATCTCCATGGAAATCTCTCATTATTTATGTCCGCAACTTTTGTTGGGATTATTCACCAAAAATAATTCACAATTAATTTTGGGAATATTGCAATCTTGACATTGGAAATTTATGAATCACATTCACAACCCAAAACAAAATATAATTTACATTTTCAATTAATTAGACAATGTGTATCCAATACACATTAATAATTAATCAACAAATATAAATTATAATTAGCTCTCTCTAATACATTATAAATCACATTTATAATATATTATGAATAATTGGATATTACTATCCACATTATTCTTATCCATAATAATTAAATCACATTTAATTATATTGGATAATTCCTCATACATCATGATAATTAAATCACATTTAATTATCAATTTCTCAATGCTTAGATCTTATGGAATTATTCTTGAACCATTCAAGAACAATGCTATTTCTCCTCAGATACTTGGAGATAAGGACAGGGCGATTGTATTGTTCCACGTATAGTGACTTGGATATTGAGATCGCATCTCAAATCCAGATCCCATTGACCTCTCATAGATGCTTGATTAAATCAAGACCGTAAACCTAATCTTCTCATTGCATCTGAATCTCATTCAGATCAATGTCCAGTACATGGACTAAGATTATGTCACTTCTCTATTGAGAGGAGTCACTAAAATCCAGACCTATTTCATCACTCCCTCGGAATGGAAGCGTCATGGTTATACAATCGTTTATGATCAAATCACCCTCAGGTATTCCAAATACCTGTACATCCTGCATACTGGAAGACTCATGATCATCTTGAATATATAGATCACTTTTACACTATCATCTTCATGGTCTGATCACTAAGTTTCTCAATCTTGGTCCTTGGGATATGGTACAGATCATATGCTTTCACAAAGCATATATCTTACCTTCAAATTCATGTCATGCTTCTAAAGCATGACGACCATGCATGGAATTTGATAAGTCCCAATACCTCATGAGTGAGCTCATGTCTCCCGGTTCACAAATGAACCTGTATGATTCCTTTGAGAGATCGTATTACTCATATGCCCTTACATGCACACCAACTGGTCGGTGTATAGACCTTGGTTAGGTCATCAACCTATTGGTCTGCCAAATGTACACACTCAGACATATAGCAATACATCTGTCTCTGGTCAGAGGATGTTTGCCTGTGATGTGACAGTATTCATCATAGGTCGTTGGTAATCTTGATCTCATTAAGTCAATCCATTGACTCAACTAATCTGATACCTCCGTATCACTATTACCATACAGAGGACCTGCATCGAGAGGTCGATCGGATATCAGCCTACCGAGAAAGGATTGTCATCTCCTTCTCAGGCTGGAGATCACTAGTTGTCAATCATTGACGATGCTTGATGAGTCCTCTATCTAACTCTTTAGATATTCATCCAAGCATCAGCCTCCATGATTCAATCAATGAATCAACAGCTGTATGATTATCAAGTTGGCCATGGTACACAACCTATATTTTACAGACGGACCTTATAGTGCATTCATTCATTCTATTTCAGAAAGGGAGTGAAACATAGTCAATAACTTTTATTGATAAATCATTTATTATAATAACATTTATTGTAGGAATGGTTCGCCTCGGGCTCACATTGCTAACAATCTCCCACTAGCCCTCAGAACCATTCAGGAACAATCCTTAAACCCATACTCATTACATGCTGGTCAAAAACCTTCTGTGTCAGAGGTTTGGAAAGAGGATCAACAACGTTGTCAACAGAGGCCACCTTAATGATGATGATATCACCACGCTTTTGAATCTTCCGAATGATGTGGTATTTCCTTTCTACGTGCTTGCTCTTCTGATACCATCTGGGTTCCTTTGCTTGGGCAATGGCTCCCGTGTTATCACAGAGTAGGGGATGGGAGTATCAGAGGAAACTACGCCAAGCTCCAGCACGAACTTGCGCAACCACACCGCCTCCTTTGCAGCATCCGATGCGGCAATGTATTCGGCTTCTGTTGGTTAATCTGTTGTAGTGTCCTGCTTCTTGCTTCTCCAACTCTGCGCCACCATTCAACAGAAACACAAACCCTATTGTCGACTTTCGATCATCAATATCTGATTGGAAGTCAGAATCTGTATATCCCAAGACTTGAAGATCACCATCTCCATAGACCAAGATGTAATCTTGCGTCCGTCTTAGATATTTAAATATGTTCTTTACTGCATTCCAGTGTTGTTCTCTATAGAAGGATTGGTAACGACTTACCACTCCCACTGCATGGCAGATATCTGGCCTAGTGCACATCATGGCATACATTAAGCTTCCTACTGTTGATGCATAAGGGCATCCAGCCATGGCTTTCTTTTCCTCAACAGTTTGAGGAGCCATTCCTTTAGACGTGGATACCATGTCTTAAGGGTAGGAATCCTTTCTTCGAACTATCCATACGGAATCATTCAAGAATCTTCTTAATGTATCCATGTTGTGACAATCCCAATATCCTCTTCTCTCGGTTTCTGAACAACTTCAGACCCAAGATGTAAGAGGCTTCTCCAAGATCTTTCATCTCAAAGGTATGGGACATCCAAATCTTCACACTGGTCATCATCCCTGTATCATTCCCAATGATAAGGATCTATTACAATACGTTCCCGGACACTCGCACAACTCAGCATTGTGCCTCATGATGTAGCACCAGAAATCTCTCATGACTAGAGATTGTATCTACATCCTTCAATAAAGCAAATCGCACTCACTTCTCCTTGGTGCATACTTATGCAGTAGAGATGTTGATAACCTGTCGCTCTCTCATCGTACTACTCGTCCTGGGAATAACTGGAGCTCCATCACCTGTCACAACTCTTCCCCTAAGCATATATACATTGCTCGGTATCCTCATCCCACGCATCACCACACATGTTCCCTTATTCGCTATGAGAACTCCCCCTTCAATGGTGACTCGATGTCCTCGTGACTCGATCATTCCCAGTATAATCAGATTCTTCTTGATTGTAGGAATGTGTTTGACACCTGTCATAGTTCGTACTACTCCATCAAACATACGGAATTGCACTAATCCAATCCCCTTGACGTGGTGAAGCTTTCCACCTCCCATCTTGACCATACCATCATTGCATACATGATATGTACTAAACTGCTCCCTAGATGAGCACACGTGATCTGAACATGTCGAGTCTAGAAACCATCTTAAAGATGCCTTCATCTCCCTAGAGTGTGGTAGCAAGTCTCCCTCGCAGACTGCGGTGGAATCCTCTTGGTCGGATTCAGAGTCACCAACCTTCTTCTTTCCTTCTCATTCTCATGTCTCGGATAATTGGCTATTTTGTCATCCTTCTTGTCACGATAGGAGCATCTGATTGGACTTCGTGACTTGGATCGACCTCTAAATCCTATCACTATTGATCTTAAACATCTACCCTCAATTGCCAGCACATAACCTTCATCATCAGTTGCCTCATTCTTCGAGACTCATTCATAAGCAGTGAAGCAATTATCTCGTAATATGATCGTAGGAAGATGAAAGGGAACTCGACGAGATCAGTGCCTTATCCTCCTCCTTGAAGAGAGATTCTCCTTCTGTAATCTTCTCCTCAAGTGTGAGCACATCTGTCAGAATCTTTTTTTTATAGTCTGAATCTTGTATAATTCATCCAAGTGTACTTCAAGCTTTGTCCCCTCGGTCATCTTTAGAACATAGATCTTCTTCTTAATCAATAGTTGGTTCGTCAAAGATTTAGACTTGTATCGTCTCTCGAGCTTTATCCAAATTTCTGATGGATCCTCCAAGCCGATGAATTTGCGTAGAGTGTTGTCTGCCAAGAATAGTTGTATTGTACTATTCGCGATATCCCTCATCTCCTTCCACTCTTTCAACTTCTTTGGCTTCTTTTCTTTATCCTGGAGAGCTTTCAGAAGTCCTTCTCGCGCGAGTATGTTCTTCACTCGTTGTTGCCATAATGTGAAGTCATTCTTTCCGTTGAAGGGTTCCACGGAGAACGATGTACCTGATGAATCTCATATTCATCATGCAAAAAGTCTTCTATTAAAACCCTGGCTTAACCATTCCAATAAAAATCACCATTAATTCTTTATTTTTATCCTGTATTATATTGTGTATTAATTAACCCTTAATTATTGTATTTAATTTCTCTTATTTTTCTTGTATTTATTTTATCATCAAAAGCCCCTAAAAATTAGGTAGAATAATTGTCTATAAATCATTGACCTTTAAAAAGACTAAAAAAATACAAAATCATCTTAAAGATAAAAATCGGTGTTTTTATCCCCCTTAAAAATACCCCCAAAAATGCTTTTTGTACAAATGACCTCTTTTGGCTTTTTGACCAACATGAAAGTTGTAGATCTCGTCAAGACGAGCAACTTTCATGTTTTGATTTTTTTCCTAATTTTACCTCTAATTATTTGTTTTGTATTTATCTTTGTATTTATTCTCTGGATTTTTCTGATTGGGCCACGTGGCGCCCTCTGGGCCGCCCACGTGGCATGCGCCTCCTCTCGACACACGGCGCCCATTTGGGCCGTTGGATCCACTCGCCCCTGCCTTCATCTGAACCGTCCACCGCCGCTCCACTTCCTAGCCGTCAGATCTAACTTCCAGATCTGATCTTAGCCGCTCACTAGCGCCTAAACCACAACCGCCCGATCTCGCTCATATCCCATGGTCTACCCGACTCCACGTCATCCCTTCATCCTAGATCGTTGGATCTTCCTTATCCCTCCATCATAACCGCTCATCACCGCTCCCACCTCAGTCGTTCGCTCAGATCGATGGATCTGATCTTAGCCGACCACCCACGCTCGCATCCTAGCCGTTGGATCGCAAGATCCAACGGCTCTCCGGTCGTCTCCTACCTCCGTAACCCCCTTCCCTCCAGCCATTTCACCTCGCCAACCCGCCTCGCCCTTCTATTTTTAGCCCTCCGCACCGACCACCCCTCGATCTCCTAACACCTCTCCCTCGTAACTCCTTCTTCCTTCTTTCTCGCGTAACCCCCAGAACCACCCTCCATCATTCCTCCATTAAACCCTCGGCCATTGAAACCCCCCTCCCAACCACATAACCGCCAAACTCCTCCACCTATATAACACCTCCCTCACGCTCCGATCAATCGGATCCACCATCTACGGGGCTCCGCCCTAGCTTCCCCCGTCCTCTGGTGACAGCAGAGGGCGGTTTTGTCGAGGCCACGATGGGCGGCCATCCCAGGTGTGATCCGTGGTCTCCAGCCACGTAGCGGTTGCCGTTGCGTGCCGCCGAGCACCTCACACTGACTGAGCGAGTCGTACGACGATCGGAGCGCCTTCAAGGCGCTCAGCCCAAGCCCATTGTCCACCGGGTTCCCCTCTCCGATGAGGTTCTTCCTCCTTTGCGTTTTTCTTTGAATTTCTCCTAATTTATTCACCTTTTACACCGCTCCCTACCACCACCTGACCTCACCACGACCTCTGCCATACCACCATCATATCCGCACTTAACCCCCGTGCGGCCGGTGACAGCAGCCTGGCAAACCTTCTCGCGGCGTGATCTAGAGCTCGATCTCTGTTGCATCTCCATCGAGCTGCTCAGCTCGCCACCCTCGCTGCGTGGCTTGAGCGATAATCGGAGCTGCTCCATAGCAGTCTAACCTCCGCGTACACCCCCCTCCGTTGCTCCTTCTCCCCTCTATTTCTCCTCATCCGGCCTCGCACAGACCGGAGTCCGCTCCCCCTCCATTCATCCTCCGCGCTTCGCCAAGTGCGGGCATCACCGTCCCCCCCCCCATTTTTCGCTGACCCTTTCAGGATCCACCGTCGCCTCTTCCTGCTCCTTCGAGCTCAACCGCCCCATCGCCCCTCGCGCTCCGCCCCTCGCCTCGGTGCCCCTTCGCCCACCGCCACCTGGGCCCACGACAGCCACCGCCCCTCGTGCCGTGTGTCGGCCGAGGAGCAGCCTCACCCCCGAGCCGCACCGCCCCTCGCACCATGTGTCGTCCGTGGAGCAGCCTCGCCCGTACCTCCGCCGTACTGCTCCGCCATCGTCAGCCTCCCCGCGCCGCCCCTCGCGCCATGTGTCGGCCGAGGAGCAGCCTCGCCCCCGAGCCACCGCCACCTAGGCTCGAGAGCTCCGAGCTTGAGGTTCCCCATCTGAGCCTTAGGTTCGGCTCCGAGCGTAGTGGAAAATTTGCAGAAAGGCCCCTGGCATTTTCAAAATTTGCAAAAATACCCCCGCTAGGGGTAAATTACAGAGGGGGCCCTCCAACTTTTATAAATTACAGATAAGCCCCTCCAGGGACCTCTTTGCAAGAAAAACTTTATGTTATTTACATTTTAGTCCCTAGAAGTTCATTTTAGCATATCTTTTTCATACGAACTCTGTTTTGAGCATAATATGTCATTTTGAAGCTATTTTCATACTCTACCATTTGGCATAACTTGTGAACAGATCCGAGGTTGTTTATTGTTAATTGTCATTTGAGGATTTAATTGATCTTATGCAGGCTCTGTTGACATTTTTTATTGATTAACTTGAGGAAAAATTGATCTATTGCAGGGGCATGTTCAAGGATAAATAATTTAGTCATTTCCTTGTTATTATCGGTCACTCATTTGAGGATTAAATTTTAGGAAAAATTAGCGGTCAGATCTCCTTGAAAATTCATTGTTGATCCCTTTATTTGTAGGGTTCTTTAGCTGGTGATTGATCTTTTACTCTACCGATTGGGTCTTCCTTGATAATTATTCCTTGAAATTATTCGATCTGTGATAGTATTTGAGGATTAATTGACTTTATTAATTGATGATTTAAATCATGAAAAATCACAGATCCTGAGCTGAATTAGTGTTTCCATTTATTTTCTTTGCATAGAATCCTCTTCATTGCATTGTTTATTTTCTCAACACAGAAACTAATCAACATTACTTAATTATTTATTTTGATTTAAGACCACGCAACTAGGAATCACCGTTCCCTGTGTTCGACATTGGTAAACTTACCAAGTAAAAATATTCCACAACATTCAAGATTGTGGTTTTTGATCAGACCAAATTTACCTCCTCTACTACGATAATTATTCATTTTTAAAGAGGCAAATTTGACGTTCATCAAATGGCACCGTTGCTGGGGACACGGCTTAACTTAATTATTGAATTTTGATTTTCTTTGTTGAATAATTTTTAGGTCCTCATTTCATGCATCATTTTTTGCATCATATCTGCTGATTTAATTTCTCTCAGTGTTCTAACTTTTCTTTTTTATGGCAGGGCCCATGAAAATCGAGGACGCTATATTCTCATGGAGGCGTGAAGTCGGGAGCTTCCGCTGAAGAGGCCACAGAAGAATTCGTGAAGAAATTCTAGGAACTTTTATCAGTCAGCCTGCATTGCATAATGTAAAAACACTTGCATTTGCATAGTTATTTCTAGTTCTTGCATGTTGTAAAAAAAGAAAAAAAGAAAAAGAGAGTAGATCACTTGATGATCTACCCCCCCCTACACACACATACACTTGCACACACACACACACACACACACTTCACCCCATCTCCTTCCCTCTGTAAATTTCACATTCTCTCGCTCTCTCTGTATATTGAACGAACCCCCCCCCCACTCTTGTATCATAGAAAAACACCCCCCTAATTCAAACCTTACTTAGGTTATTTGTAGCCTAAGTATAGGGGGAACCCGCATGCTCATCCCTCCCTCGTATTGTCTTCTTGTACTTAGGTCAATTTTGTCCTGAGTATAGGGGGATTCTCCTCCTCATTTCTGCTATATCACCCTATATTTGATCGAGCCTTGGCTTCATGGCACTTGTGCTATAAGGACATAGTAAAATTTAAGTATAGAGGGGTATACCGTACATTAGTGTATATTTACTTTAGCCTTAGCTCATGTTTTTAAAAACTTTTTAAATTTTATTTTCGGGCAGGGTTTTGATAAGCCTATGAACTGAGTTTTGTAAAAATCTTGTAAAAATAGTGTGAATTTGAGGGATTAATTTTTGTAAATATTTCTTTTCAAAAAAAATAAAAATTTAAAACCCTTCTTGGAATTAGACTCTGACTACTAGGCTTAGTAGACACTTTCAGTGAGGGAACCTCGGTCTCCCTTAGCAGAGTGGGTGGTTTAGAGGACACCGCATATGGCTCCGTCCTTAAGGATCACGGGTCTGTTTATCGGCCCGTACTTACACCCATACTGGCTGAGAGTGGATACTTTATTCATTTGAGCCTGGGCCAGTCATTGTCTCTTCAAAAAAAGGAAAAAAAAGAAAAAAAAGGAAAAAAAATTAAAAAACCCATAAAAATCTGCAAAAGTCAAAAATCACACAAAAAACACTAACTAAGGAGTTGGTGTATTCCTGACACATTCACACTCACTCAAGGCTTGAGGATTTTGAGGACACTGGATTTCTGAGATCTTGAGAGTCTGAGTTAACATGCCTTAGTCATTAGGGTTTTTAAACTTAAATATCCACACTTCCCTAGTTTTAAATATTTGAGCGCTATATTGCACTCTTTATCTCTACTTTCAAAAGAATATGATCAGCACAGTCACTTCCACAACTGCATGATTGATGAGATGAGTTGAGATATCACTTGAGGAACTAGGACTAGAGATCTGAGTTTAGATCTGATCTAATGATATTCGAGGATGGGATAAAGTTAATGAAGGTTTCAGAAAACCTGAGTGTCAGCAAAATCCTAGCTAGTATGTGAACAAGATTCATATGCTATCTCTTTGATATTTACCTATGTGCAAGGGTGTGATGAAACTTAATGGAAATTGTTGATCAGTGTGCGCTAACTTTTGGTAAAAGCAGTGGAGCTAGCCAACAAAAGAAAAGAAATGTCAAAGAAAAGGCTCTAAATACCAAAGTCAAATTACAAATGAGCTTCCACCAATGGCGAGCGCTCCCAAATATTTTCAAAGTGTCCACTTGGACCAAGCGCTAATTAGGACCAAGGAGTCGGGCTGACACCACAAAAAGGGCTCTGCATCGTAAGCGATACAAGTCTGGGTGTCGAAGGTATCTTAGATACTCAGAAAAGACACACCCCGGTGTACTCCCATAAAAACAAGTGCAGACGACTCCAACTCTCTTGACGGACACATTGATCAACAGTATAAAAATTTACATGTGTTGAGTAAAAAGGCACTCGAGAGAACCCTTGTTCCAATGTGAGGGAGAGGAAAATAGACACAATCCCATTACCTCCATCATCTGGTCTTCCATCAATATTTCAAGTCTGACAAACTAATGAGACGGTTGACTGAAGCAAGAATAGACTTATTCCCTAGTATTGAGGATTAGATCTAGAGGAGAGTATTTGGGACTGGAATTTTGAGTGATGCATCGACTCGGCTCTCATGAAATGCAGTACACTAAATTTCATATCCTTATATTATATGTACAAAAAGAGAGTCTGATAATTAGAGAAGTTGGATTCTTCTAACTAAGGCTTGGATAAACCCAGAATTTTAGGATCTCTTAAATTGAGGGTCTTCGAAAGATTGAGCCTTGAAATCTTCACTTGCACTGTCAGGAATTAATCTGACTCCTTCATTCTTTAGATGCGCGAGGACGAGCATGGTTTAAGTATAGGGGTATGATGAATCTCATATTCATCATGCTAAAAGTCTTCTATTAAAACCTTGCTTAACCATTCCAATAAAAATCACCATTAATTCTTTATTTTTATCCTGTATTATATTGTGTATTAATTAACCCTTAATTATTGTATTTAATTTCTCTTATGTTTCTTTTATTTATTTTATCATAAAAAACCCCTAAAAATTAGATAGAATAATTGTCTATAAATCATTGACCTTTAAAAAGACTAAAAAAATACAAAAACATCTCAAAGATAAAAATCGGTGTTTTTATCCCCCTTAAAAATACCCCCAAAAATATTTTTTGTAGAGATGACCTCTTTTGGCTTTTTGACCAACATGAAAGTTATAGATCTCATCGAGACGAGCAACTTTCATGTTTTGACTTTTTCCTAGTTTTGCTTCTAACTATTTCTTTTGTATTTATCTTTGTATTTATTCTCTGGATTTTTTTTATTAGGCCATGTGGCGCCCTCTGGGCCGCCCACGTGGCCTGCGCCTTCTCTCGACACCCGGCGCCCATCTGGGCCGTTGGATCCACTCGCCCCCGCCTCCATCTGAACCGTCCACCGCCGCTCCACTTCTTAGCCGTCAAATCTAACTTCCAGATCTGATCTTAGCCGCTCACCAGCACCTAAACCACAACCGCCCGATCTCGCTCATATCGTACGGTCTACCCGACTCCACATCATCCCTTCATCCTAGATCGTTGGATCTTCCTTATCCCTCCATCATAACCGCTCATCACCGCTCCCACCTCAGCCGTTCGCTCAGATCGATGGATCTGATCTTAGCCAACCACCCGCGCTCGCATCCTAGCCGTTGGATCGCAAGATCCAACGGCTCTCCGGTCGTCTCCTACCTCCGTAACCACCATCCCTCCAGCCGTTTCACCTCGCCAACCCGCCTCACCCTTCCATTTTTAGCCCTCCGCACCGACCACCCCTCGATCTCCTAACGCCTCTCCCTCTTAACTCCTTCTTCCTTCTTTCTCGCGTAACCCCCATAACCATCCTCCATTATTCCTCCATTAAACCCTCGGCCATTGAAACCCCCTCCCAACCACATAACCGCCGAACTCCTCCACCTATATAACACCTCCCTCAGGCTCCGATCAACCGGATCTACCATCTACGGGGCTCCGCCCTAGCTTCCCCCGCCCTCCGATGATAGCGGAGGGCGGTTTCGTCGAGGCAACGATGGGTGGCCGTCCCAGGTGTGATCCGTGGTCTCCAGCCACGTAGCGGCTGCCATTGCGCGTCGTCGAGCACCTCGCACCGGCTGAGTGAGTTGTGCAACGACCGGAGCGCCTCTAAGGTGCTCAGCCCAAGCCCTTCGTCCACCGGGTTCCCCTCTCCGATGAGGTTCTTCCTCCTTTGCTTTTTCTTTGAATTTCTCCTAATTTATTCACCTTTTACACCACTCCCTACCACCACCTGACCTCACCACGAACTCTGCCAAACCACCAGCATATCCACCCTTAACCCCCGTGCGGCCGGTGACAGTGGCCTGGCAAACCTTCTCGCGGCGTGATCCAGAGCTCGAGCTCTGTTGCATCTCCATCGAGCTACTCAGCTCGCCACCCTTGCTGTGTGGCTTGAGCGATAATCGGAGCTGCTCCATAGCAGTCCAACCTCCAGGTACCCCCCCCTCCGTTGCTCCTTCTCCCCTCTCCTTCTCCTCATCCGACCTCGCACAGGCCAGAGTCCGCTCCCCCTCCGTTCACCCTCCGCGCTTCGTCGAGTGCGGGCATCACCACCCCCCCCCCCCATTTTTTTGCTGACTCTTTCAGGATCCACCGTCGCCTCTTCCTGCTCCTTCGAGCTCAGCCTCCCCATCGCCCCTCACGCTCCGCCCCTCGCCTCGACACCCCTTCGCCCACTGCCGCCTAGGCCCACGACAGCCACTGCCCCTCACGTCGTGTGTCGACCGAAGAGCAGCCTCGCCCCCGAGCTGCGTCGCCCCTCGTGTCGTGTGTCGGCCGAGGAGCAGCCTCGCCCCCGAGCCTCGCCCGCACCTCTGCCGTACTGCTCTGCCATCGTCAGCCTCCCCGCGCCGCCCCTCGTGCCGTGTGTCGGCCGAGGAGCAGCCTCGCTTCGAGCCACCACTACCTAGGCTCGAGAGCTCCGAGCCTGAGGTTCCCCATCTGAGCCTTAGGTTCGGCTCCGAGCATGTGCCTTGGCGCCCGAGCCCTTGGTTCGGTGCCCGAACCTGAGGTCAGCCACCCGAGCCTCAGCCCCACCACCCGAGCCTCCTGACGCACGTGCTACGAACATGCGTAGTGGAAAACTTACAGAAAGGCCCCTGGCATTTTCAAAATTTGCAAAAATAACCCCGCTAGGGGTAAATTACAGAGGGGCCCCTCCAACTTTTATAAATTACAGATAAGCCCCTCCAGTGACTTCTTTGCAAGAAAAACTTTATTTTATTTATATTTTAGTCCCTAGAAGTTCATTTTAGCATATCTTTTTTCATATGAACTCTGTTTTGAGCATATAATATGTCATTTTGAAGCTTATTTCATGCTCTACCATTTGGCATAACTTGAATAGATCCGAGGTTGTTTATTATTAATTATCATTTGAGGATTTAATTGATCTTATGCAGGCTCTGTTGACATTTTGTATTGATTAACTTGAGGAAAAATTGATCTATTGCAGGGGCATGTTCAAGGATAAATAATTGAGTTATTTCCTTGTTATTATCGGTCACTCATTTGAGGATTTAATTTTAGGAAAAATTAGGGGTCAGATCTCCTTGAAAATTCATTGTTGATCCCTTTATTTGTAGGGTTCTTTAGCTGGTGATTGATCTTTTACTCCACCGATTGGGTCTTCCTTGATAATTATTCCTTGAAATTATTCGATCTGTGATAGTATTCGAGGATTAATTGACTTTATTAATTGATGATTTAAATCATGAAAAATCACAGATCCTGAGCTGAATTAGTGTTTCCATTTATTTTCTTTGCATAGCATCCTCTTCATTCCATTGTTTATTTTCTCAACACAGAAATTAATCAACATTACTTAATTATTTAATTTGATTTAAGACCACGCAACTAGGAATCACCGTTCCCTGTGTTCAACCTTGGTAAACTTGCCAAGTAAAAATATTCCACAACATTCAAGATTGTGGTTTTTGATCGAACCAAATTTGCCTCCTATACTACAATAATTATTCATTCTTAAAGAGGTAAATTTGACGTTCATCAGTACCCCTCGATGTAAATTTCGTCATCCGATTCTCTATCGTACCTCATTGTACGATCTGAAAAATCGGAACAGAGTCCCCTCAATCTGAATCGTCCAACTTTCCGAAGTGTGCAAAAACCCCCTATCTGGATTCTTGGATCACCTCAATCGGACTCCGGGTGCTCCCAATCTCAACGGTTCACCGTAACTGTTGGTTCTTCACAGCCTCTGAAGAAGGCACACATGTTGTGCCATGTCGTATCCTTAATGTTGAATATTTCTCTGATCTGCCACGTTGTATCCCTCGTTGTCGTCGAACCAAGCTTTGATACCAGTTGTTGGGAACTAACATCCAGATACATATGAGGATACGCAATCAATCCCCACCACGGAAGCACGTGAATGAAAGAACAACCAAATATAATGGTGGTCGATCATCTCTCGCGACCACCAGAGAAGAAAGATCACTATAAGAGGAACGAGCACAACTCTCTCTGTTACCTCTCTCTCACTTTTATCTTGTGGTATTACCTTTTGTTGTGGTGTAGAGGCAATGCCTCCACCCTCTCTATATATAGCTCAGTTATAACTTCATAGTCCTATTCCCAATAGGAATATAAATAGAATACAACTCAACTACTATGAGGATTAGCAGTCCAGTCTCATTAGGATTTCTAATTCTAATTTGACTCTAATCCTAAGAAAAATTATGTTGACTATCTTTAAAAAAAATATGCATATGTAAAATGGACTTGAATCAGACAAGAATAATATCAGAAGTACATTATATATTATCTTAAATATACATGTATTAGATGGCTTACACGTGATATATATATATATATATATAATTATATCAAATATAATTATTTCATGATAATTATATTAATAATGGTGGAAGAAGGTGTAAAATTATGTTAGATACAGCTAAAAATAAATATAGAATAATATTTAGATACAAAAATGGATACAAGAATGCATGCACAGATATTTGTGAATATCAAAGTAATGTCCATATCCATTTAAAAAGGATACCGATATTGATGTCAAAATCTTTATAAAATAGATATGGTGATGGATCGATCATCGATATATCTATATGTGTTCGCATCCCTAAACAGAATCCATAAAAAGATGAAAATTCTATGCTTATGTTGAATCAAATTTACAAAACATTTGAGATCGACAAAGAGGCAGCAACCATCTGTTGAGAAGAAAAAGGGCATTGTAGGTATTTCACCCTGAATGGGGTCCCCCCTCTTGTAAACCCTAACCCTAATCCTACATTATATAATGAGGATTAGGGGAGCCTAATGAATCACTGAGAATAGAATTATCTTGTTAACATGGTATCAAAGCCCTAGGTTCTGGCCTAGGGATCTACGCTGCCAGCCCCCCCTTCTTGGCTACATCGCCCTCTCCTTTCCCTCCTCCCCCGCCTCCTCACCCTTCCTCAACCTCACTCGACATCGCCCTTGGCTCGCCCACCCCGCCCGTACACGAAATCGCCCTCAGCCCGCCTCGGCACTCGGCATCGCCCCTCCGCCTCGCCCCGCCTCGGCCCGCACTCGGCCTCGCCCTCGGCTCGCCCCTCCTTCGCTCACGCCCTCACCCTCGGCTCGCCCCAACTTCGCCCGTGCCTCTTCCAGTGATGCTTCTTGCGCCCTCGGCCTGCCCCTCGAACACGCCCGTACTTCGCCTCGCCCTGCCCCGCCTCGTCCTTGCCTCTTCCAGTGGCGCATTTGACAGACTCTCAGGCGGATACCATCTTCCAGTGGCACATCTTCCAGTGGACCCTCCCGCGACTCTCAGGCAAATACCCCAAGGCAGCCCCAACGTCGATTATTTTCTCGCCGTAACTCAATCGTTCCCCCTCCAGCAGGACTCCATCTACGCGTGTGGCTCTTCTCTACGACGCCAACATCTCCCGACGTACTAATTAGGCCCCCGTGCCTGCTTCCAGTCGCCGTCCTTGTTCCCGATTATATGTAATACTACTCGATGTACATTGAAATGTAATAAAAAAATAATATAACGGAGAGAGAGATGCATAGTCGAAACAAATCGACGTAGGTGGCGCCAACGGCAGTACGTTGCGATCTCGCTGAAGTCTGATGACAGAAGATCCTATGGGGTCTGAGATACCTACATCGGAAATCAATGGAGGCAGTCATTCAAAAATGCCCTCTTTTGGAGCGATCTCAAAACTAGATGCCACGAACTACTCCATGTGGTCCAGACTTTTCCTAATGATAGTTTGAGGGTATGATAAAGAACATATCCTCCTCGAAGAAGAACCAACCAACAAGGTTGGAAAATACACTACTTGGGTCAAAGACAATGGTATGGTAAGCTCGTGGATTATGGTTAGTGTCATTGACAGGATCGCTCAGGAGTTAGTCTATTATGATAGCGCGCATGATATGTGGACGTCATTGTTAGCCACCTATGGACAAGAAAAGAACGCTACCAAAATGTATCAATCATTTCATGATTTGATGCATATGCACCAAAATGGTCGGCTGCTGTCAGAATATTTCTCCGCCGTCAAATCCCATGTTGCAAGTTACAATGTATGTGCCCCCTTGTGCACATTTCCTACAACGGCAACATCGCCAGCATATGGCAACTATGATTTTCCTTGGCGGCTTAGATCAGAGTTTTGCGGCTCCTCGAGATCAGATGATCACTTCTCCTACTCTTCCAACTATGGAAGAAGCATACAACACATTATGCCGACTACCGTCTCCTCCAACTTCTTTTACAGAAACTATGAGCCAAACAACGGCTCTCACAGCATCCGGACGAAACTTCAGAGGCAGCTACAGGGGCAGAGGCTGTGGTTGTCAATTGCAAGGAAGAGGATGATCACAAATACAGTGCACATTTTATCACAAAATGGGGCATACCAAATCTATCTACTACAACAAACATGGACGTCCAGGACCATCAGCTCGGGTGGCGACTACAGACATTGAAGGAGGCTCGATCGAATACCCACGAAAGGATTTTGATGATCTTATGCAACGACTATCACAAATGAATCCCGATGAAGCCACCACTTCAAAAGAGATTGCCGCCATCACCCAGACAGGTACGGTTATTGCATCAGCTAGCCATCACAATCACTCGCAATGACTTATTGATACGGGGACCTCCACCCACTTGTGTGGAAATCCTCGCATCTTCTGGCAACTTAGAACAGCCCAGACTGGAATGACTGTTCAAGTGGCTGACGAGCGATCGTCACCAGTTACAGGTGTTGGGGATGTGCACCTTACCCCTACAATCGAGCTACACGATGTTCTATTAGCTCCAGATTTCCCGCTTAGTTTGCTCTCGGTCAGAAAAATATGTAAAGAACTTCACTACCGAGCTATTTTTGACGCTACTACTTGTGTGTTTCAGGATATACCGACTAGGAGGACGATTGGTACGGACCATGAAGAAGGGGGTCTCTACCACCTTGATAATCCCTCTGCCATAGTCATCTACTCCAGAACCTCTATGGGCCAGTCATCCACTACCCTTTGGCATCAGCGTTTAGGACATCCTTCAGTACATAAACTTCATCCGCTTATTCCACACATATCCCCCATAAGTAATATGACCTGCGAAGCTTGTCAAGTAGGGAAGCATCACCGAGCCACATTTCCCTCCTCTGGTAACCAGCATTCAACTAATATTTTTGATTTAGTCCACATGGATATTTGGGGACCCACTCGGTATCCTGATCGATTGGGTCATCGTTACTATCTTGTCCTTATTGATGATTTATCTCGAGTTGCATGGGTATTTCTTTTGAAAAACAAATCAGATGCTACCGGTTTCATTACTCGATACATCACGAATATAAAACTCAATTCAGATGAACAATCAAAACCTTCCGCTCTGATAATGGACAAGAGTTCTTATCTCATGCCTTACAAAATCTTTTTTCTAGCCAGGGTATTGTACACCAGACCACCTGTCCCTACACTTCTCAACAAAACGGTGTCGCTGAACGTAAACATCATCATATCCTAGATACTGCACGTACGTTACTTCTTGCCTATAATGTCCCATCACTCTATGGGGGGGATGCGGTCTTAACAGCGACATTTCTTATCAATAGGTTGCCTTGTACAATTTTACATGAATAAATACCTATTGAGATTCTTCTTTTTGGAAAACCCATCTATCCTATTCAGCCACGGGTCTTTGGGTGTATTGCGTTTGTTCATCTCCATGCACCTGGCAGAGACAAGCTTGTTGCACGTGCTGTCAAATGTGTATTTCTAGGATATGCTGCAAATCAGAAAGGATACTGATGTTTTGACACACGATTACGTAAAAATTTTATAAGCGCTGATGTCACCTTCTTCGAGTCAATTCCTTACTTCTCAACTTCAACCATCAATGATCGCCCATCAAATTTTTCCGCTAAGAACCTCACTTTCCCGTTACCTGTACCAACTCCCCAATCATCTCCCACTACCCCTTCTGAGCCAGTGCCACCTCCTCAGGTATGTCCCCTACTCGAGATTTGGAAACTAATGATATTGCAGAGAATCAAGCGGACTTACCAATAGCTCAACGTCGCCAAGCTCGACAGTGTCCGTCTGTCTATCGCACCAAGCCTCGAATGGATTGAAACAAAGTCCTCGAGCCTGGTTTCACAAACTGTCAGAAGCATTACATGTGATTGCATTCACAAGACCGTCGTCTGATCACTCCTTGTTTGTCAAAAAAAGTTCAAAGGGCACAGTAGCAATGCTAGTATATATTGATGACATCATTCTTACAGGAGATGATTATGAAGAAATTGCCAGAGTGAAGAAGCATCTTGCAGAACAGTTTGTGATTAAGGACTTGGGACCATTACGATATTTCTTGGGGATTGAGATAGCTAGATCGAGGCATGGATTAGTAATGTCTCAACAGAAATATGCCACTGATCTACTGACAGAAACATGGATGCTTGGTTGTAAGCCAGCACACATCCCCATGGATCCTAAGGGCGAATCTTTGACAAAGGAGCAACAGAGGATGCTGGAAGATACAGACGTCTAATTGGCAAACTGCTCTATCTCACTATTACTCATCCAGATATTTCTTTGGCAGTAGGAAGACTAAGCCAGTTTATGGACTCTCCCACTATAATTCACTTTGAAGCTTGTATGATGATCCTTCGATACATCAAGCAGTCCCCTGGGAAAGGACTACTATTTCCTAAAGATGGTAATCTCAATCTTGTGGCCTACTCTGATGCAGACTATGGAGGATGCTTACAAGATAGAAAATCCACCACAGGATTTTGCACATATCTGGGAGGAAACTTAATCACATGGAAAAGCAAGAAGCAGGCAGTGGTGTCACGATCCAGTGCTGAAAGCGAATATAGAGCTATGGCACAAGCATCGGCTGAACTTGTGTGGGTCAAGTCCGTACTAACTGACCTCCATGTCAAGCCTAAGGATATTATGGAACTAAGATGTGACAACTAAGCAACAATGTACATTGCAAACAATCCCATGTTTCACGAGCGTACAAAACATGTGGAAATCGATTGTCATTACACAAGAGATCTCATACAAAAAGGACAATTACGCACACAAGGTGTTCTATCTACAGAGCAAACTGCTGATATATTTACAAAGCCATTAGTAAGGATCCAGTTCGAGAAATGTTGTAACAAGCTGAGCATGTATGATTTATATGCTCCAGCTTGAAGGGGAGTGTTGAGAAGAAAAAAGGGCATTGTAGGTATTTCACCTTGAATGGGGTCCCCCCCTCTTGTAAACCCTAACCCTAATCCTCCATTATAATGAGGATTAGGGAGCCTAATGAATCACTAAGAATAGAATTATCTTGTTAACACCATCGATGAGGGACTGTGCATGATGGTCTAGGGGACGCAACAGAGGGCTTCGGTAAAGCAAAGGTTGCTGGAGTGCTCCACATGTGGATGAATATCATGACAAGCGGGGAGGGGCAACATGGTAGCGCTCCACATTACGTAGGAGGAATAAGGATGAGGGATAAGGCATTGCTTATGTTTAACTGGAAGCATAGAAATAAGGGAGACTAAGGAGGAATAAGGGTAGTTAGGTGATATTTTCTGTTCTCTTATTAAATGAGGGATAATGAATAACATTTGTAAGTTAGTTAAATCTTTGTTGGTTGGCAAATAATTAGAGTATGTCCCATGCATTATTAATGGTATTGCCACCAATAATCATTCCCCGCTATAAGCACATTTCACAAGTTTTATTGAAAAGTTCATCCCTTTCTATTAAAATTCAAGATTTCATAAGTTCATACAAATTTATGATTCCAAATATGGTGAAAGAAGGTATAGAATTATGTTATATATGGCTAAAAAATTTTAAAACTATATTTATATATGAAAGCGAATAAACGGATACGAATATATATATGTTTGCGGATATCAAAATGATATCCATGTCCGTATCCATTTTTAAAAGGAATACGGATGCGATGTCAGAATCTATATAAAATGGATACGGTGACGGATCATATATGAATATATTTGTATCTGTGTTTCATCCATAGTGAGCACGATCGTGCATCCCCACCGCCATGCCCTATCTTGGGTCATCCCATCCACCAGATCTGATAGCCACGCAAACATCTTATGAGGACCCCATCGGGTCAATCTTCTAGAAACCTTGCCTCCCAGAATCCTCGCGAAGTGGCGCATATAGCACCTTAAACCCACGTCGCATGATGTTCTTTACAAATCCCGGATGGAATGGGAGGAATAAGCCCTCTCTTTGTACAACCCAAAAGAGGAGGTAGGAATGGAATAAGTGAATAGATGAATAAGGGCTTATTCTGATCCCTGTTCCCCCACCAAACATGCCTTGAGGAAGGTTGAGAGGCAGTGCAACAACAAGCCCTGGAGAAGCAGTAGCAAGATCGAGCGAGAGCGACAAAGATCTCATGGTAGCAAGCTGCTGAGGGGTAGGGGGTATCGCTGGAACGTGAAGGTTCACTAACGGGCGACGAGCTTAGTGAGAGATGGGTGGTGAGGAGGATGTTGATCTTCTCGTGGGTAGTGTTTATATGATGCGAAGCTCACATCTGAAAATATTATACTTGCGTTCTTGCAAGTATACTTATGTAGAAATGACTGAATTTCGTAAATGTATAAACTAAGAGTTCATGATGGTGATATTATCGCATCAAATTTTTTGATGCATATTATTACATCAATTATAAAGTATGAAAAATGAAATGGATAAAACATAAATCTAAGGCAATGTATGTTGATGTGCGTATGATAGAACAGAAATAACTTCTCTCTCATAGTAGATATTAGTTTATTTGTTACTTGCTATTAAGAGAGTGGTTAATATTCAGACATTTTGTTAGCCACATTGAACTTTTTCTTACTCCTATCTTTTGGAAATTTTGACATGTATCACATGTTAGAAATAGCATGATTATTTTTATTACATATTCTACGGATCTTACTAGGCTACCTGGTACAATTTTAGTAGAATAGGTTTGTACTTATAGCTCTCTTTTAGCTTTTATAGTTGATTTATACTCTTCTATCTTCTACATTTTTACCTGTTTCATGTACGTATAAATGTATTTGGATTATGGAGTCGATTTCTATTAAGAAGTGTTTAAATATTGAGAATCATGCTTTCTTATCATTTATATTTTGATTGCAAACATTATAGGTAAGTGTAGTTAATGTTGAATATAAGATCTTTATGCTACTCACTGATAACAATGCATCCCCTCTCTTTTGGAGTGCGGTCTTACACACTTCTTGCATCACTACTTGCATTCCTTACGTTGTTGATGCAGGCAACGGATCCTCTACGGTTACCTAAGAGGAGCCCATTGCCACATGCCTTCCAACTATGGAAGGACATATCGATATCGGTATCGATATAGGTACCATGTCGATACCGATATATCGTCGATATATCGGCGATATATCGACGCCATATCGCCGACATCGGGATTCAGCTTGTCTTTTTTGCATGTCGATACCCGATATTGGACATATCGGCGATATATCGATGACATGTCGATACCGATATATCGCCGATATATCGGGATACGGCCTTCCATGCTTCCAACAACATCACCATCACACCTCCATATAGTTGCGTATTCTAGCCTCCACAAACAACATATTTGTGCATTTCTACAATGCCATAGTGCGCTAATGTAGCTCTTGTATTATGTATGCAACTTCACAATGCTAATACTCTTGTCTACGTCAATATTGAATTGTAGTTGCGTTCATCAAGTCACCTCATCATGTGTGCCCAGTGACCTCTCTTTATCAAGGAAACGAGTCTTATTTACATACTATAGTGAAATCTGTTAGGAGGGTTAAACATGTGCAACAACTAAAATAAATATCATACGTAAGTTGAGAAACAAAGAACTAAAATTGTCTCTCTTCTAATGATGACAAAAAGTTGCTTGAGTTTTTAGAAAGATCATCAACATGAACAAGAATAAAGAGTAAATTTTTGCAAACACCCCACCCCCTTAATTGTCAATTTTTGTTCTCCTTAACAAACAAATAAAGCACACGTTAATTATGATTATCTTTTTTTTTTCAATTTATTACAAGAAAACTTCTTTTAAGCACATAACTCCATTTTGAAATAAATTAAAAAGCCACAAAAATACAAGTAAATAACTTACGAAAAAAGAAATAACTTTCATCAATAAGGAACTCACACAAAATGTTTGTGTGCACAAGATGAAATAAAAGATTATAACTCAATGATATGGATCATAATCACTATCAGAACCACGAGGGGAAGGATGAGGGTGAGGTCTCTTGATTCCATCTCAAATCAGGTGTCTAGCTAGTCTCAGTATTGTAGCCTTCATAGGAAGTCTCTTCTTATTCTTCCTTTTCTTCATCGTCTTCTTTAGTGGGAATCATAAGGCATTTCCCACGAGAGGAAGTGGCAGCAGATAGAAGAGGTCAACGAATCCAAGAGGACCTCCTTCCAGGAGGAGGAGGAGGACAAGGCTGCCTAGTTTGGAGGAGGATGAAGGCTTCTTCAACTTATTACCATCAAGATGGAGGTTGTAGAGTGCCTCGGCCTGAGTGTTGGCAAATTCTGTGTAATTTCATCCAGAGCCATGTCGACATTGTGGATTATCATCAAGTTGGCTTTCGTTGCATCTTTTGGAAGAGCAAGGAGATGGCATTGACCATGTCTTGTTGGCCAAAGGAGTCTCGACGGCGAGGGTGTATTCCTAGCAAGCCCGTCAAATCATAGTAAGATGGATCTAGGAAGACATGAGGAGGGACATAACCTGAGAAGTATGCAGTCGAAGTACGGTGGAAGGACCTCAGCCTAGAGGATGGAAAACGGGGAGGAGGGTTGTTGCTAGTATTACGATTAAACTTCATTACCTCAAGCCCGAAGAGCTTGACTTAAGTGATGCGGTGGGGGTCCTCTGGTTGGGAAATGGATAAGTGCTGAAGAATGTGGGGTATTAATATCTCGAGAGATAGTAAGTGAAGGGGAGTGGGGGTCAAGATAAAAAATGTAATGGCACCAATTGAAAGGGTGGCTATTTACAAAAGCGTAGATCAACGCAAGCATGTCATTGGTAGCATACGAGAGATTGATCACCTTATTCCTGAGAATTGAAGAAAAGATGCGGTTCAAAAAATGAGGAAGGAGTCAAAAAATGAGGGGCGATTTTCTCCATGACCTGTAGAGGAAGGGGGGTTCACATCAATCTTCGTGGAAAATCCTCATAAGGAGATCACCCATGGATGGTCCTTCATTGATACAACCAATAATGATGGAAATAACTCAAGCATACACGACAAAGGTATGTCGATGGATGGTGGTGCAAAGGTGATAGATAGTAGAGGTATTGATATCGACCATGTTTGTGTAGAATCCCGCAACATAAGTCAATGAGATGGAGTCTCTGAGGGAGTTTGGTGATCCAGGGTAGGATGGGTAAAAGCATGCGGTCCTTCTATTGTGGTTAAGGAGGTGTACATGGAAAAGAAAGTGATCCAGATAAGCTTGCCACAAGATCGGATGACATGTCAAGAGGGTGAGGTTGAAGTAGTGAACGAGACTATCCCGAGAGGTGAAGGATGAAGGTCCATAAGAGGAGAAGCAACAATGAGAGGATTTGGGTGCCATAGTAGGTCTAGGGTTTAGGAATGGATTTTTGTAACAAAGAAACACCAAAAACACATTTATGATTTTCTGGAAAATTAAAAAGAATGAGGAAGAAACCAAAAGAGTAGTTTCTAGTTACAACTTTGATCGATACCAGAGTTGACATGATCGATAAGGCTTGACCGATCACCTAGAGCGACTTAATTGATCAAGCGTAAGACCGAGAATTGGGGATGTGTGTTTCTCCAAATTCTTGTGGCCTAAACTTGATGAAGAGTCTCTATGGGTCAGTTACTATTTATAAAGACGAGAGGCGTCGTCCTAGGAGGGTTTGGTGGGTATTTAATGCCTAAAAAGTTGATTTGGCTGAACTTTACCTAAATCCATCAAAATATTGTACCAAAAGATGTGCACCAATTAGGAAAGGCAAGGATGTCCTGGGCATCATATTACATATCAACAAATCAACAATTTAAAATGTTCCGCAACTTATTCAAAAAGTTTGAAGAATAGCGCCAAATTGATATATCAATACCATTCAAATGATCGATCATGTATGATCCATCATGTACTTCCTATTGATCAATATATAAATCTTTTTGAGAGAAATTAAAATACGAAAATATTTGGCAAATGTCTCTTAAAAGACACGATCCTAATTCTCTTCTAATAAAGTTAATCTGAGGGGTCCTAATGGTTTAGTAAAATATCTGCAAGTTTCTTGTATATAGTAATATATTTCATACAGATTTCACCTTTAAAAATATTTTTCACAGAGAAAGTGATGTCTCACATCTACGTGCTTTGTCCTAGAGTGATTTATTAGGTTCTTGGTCAAGTTGATAGAACATGTGTTCTCACAAAAAAAATCAATTATTATTAAAGGTCAGAGAATCAAAGAGTGTTATTCATCCAGGGTAGATGGGAAGAAACTAAACAAGCTTCAATATACTCCACTTGATTGGGGGAAAGTGCATCATAGTTTTGCTTTCTATAAAACTAAGAATCTAGGACATTCTCTGTGAATTGACATGTATCACTAGTACTTTTCTGTCTATGTGACAACCGACATGCTCAGTGTTGGTAAATGCAAATAAATCAATGTTGTGCATTCTATGATAAAAAATCTAAATATAGAGTGAAAAGGGATATTGATTGATTATTTTAACATCATTAGGGTGGTTTCTCTAGTGTTAGATTGAAATTGTGTTGCTAAACACACGGTAAAAAGTATATTGGGCTGACTCATAGAGAACCCATCATACCACTATAAAGCTTCTGGTCAACTGGTTCACATGTCTCATATAGGTCCATATACATTGTCATAGCAATTGACATAGGTTTTCCTTTACATTTTTGATGAATTTGTGATTCATCACTCTAATTAGCTGAAAATAAAGCTTCATCCCGAGGAATTAGGCTCATTATATGTTAATATCTAAAAATTAACATTCTTGCACTTGTAAATAATTTATAGAATTGGCATTCATTTCTACATTCATATTCATATGCACATTTTAACCTAATTTCACCCATTTTTAATTATTTCATGCTAACTCCAATTGATATGAAACTGACTTCATTGTGTACATATCACTAACGTTAATCAATGGAAAATCCTAAAAAATACTAATTTATATATATATATATATTCAAAATAAACCCAGACCCTAATTTCAAGATAAAAAAAGTCGTAAACGTTGATCTCTCTCCCATACAGTGTCCAATTTCCCTTTACTCACTTTTGAATTAATGAACATTCAAATATCTACAAAACATGATCAAATTCAAAAGATCATTTATGAAAATTGATTTTGGGGCCTAACTGTGCATTGCACATTTTACTGATTTTGTCCAGTCATTTTGTGTGCATATTTGACTCATTTTGATTATTTTCTTTTCATTTTTTTATTTTATTTAGTGCTTTAACTGATTATATAAAAATCAAAATCCAAAAAATAGAAAAATAAATAAAAAGACAAATTCTGACTTGAGCTTACTGACCTAAGCCACATGTATATAATACACTTCCCTAATTTATTATAATGCTATCTTAATCCATAAAACTCCAAAAAAATTGGCATTCATGTCCATGGCATTGTTTCACGGCATATTAGATTTTTGCATGCATTATCATGCACAAAAAATCGATAAAAATTACAAAGCTATAAAAATTGATATTTTATATACATAAAATATCACCAAAGAAATCATATATTGCATAGTTCATTCAATTTACATTTGAGTCCTCCATGAACATTATAGCTTGTATTTCGATCTACAATTTTCATGTTGAGCATTTTTGCATTTGGATCCATTTGCTATTTTTAATTTGTGTATTTCTAAATTACTCTACACTGGTCAAAGTCTCTTTGTCAATGCCAGCCACATGGCAATCAACCATTGAGCCACTTCACACGCTAGTCACCCGCCCCTTGCCCCGGTCAACTTTTTTATAATCTTGTGCCCTTCTTCTGGATCATTGGATCACACTTGATCCAACGGTCTTGATATTCCCTGCCTACCTCCTCCATACTCCCTACGTGCTAAGCACGTGACTAACCTCAAACTCCATGCGCGTGCCTAGAACATGTTCTCCTCTCACCTCCTCCTCGCGCGCTCTGCACGTGACGACCCATCCCCTTCCTCTCTTCGCCGCTGCCTCTCTCCTCCCGACGTCGTACGAGCTCCTCCTACCCATCTCCTCCTATCTCCGTCGAGCGACCAAACCCTATCCCCCTGATGACTAGGGTTTCTCGAGGGTCGTAGGGTTTCACAAATCGAAACCGCAGTCGATGTGTTGACCACTCAAAAGACCCTAATTAATCAACAATTAACCCACAATACGAATCAAGTAACAAAAATAAAAATGTGGAGTTAAAATTTTTTATAACTCTACAACAAGTGTGTATAGTATAAGCACGTGTAGAGGTCGAACCACAGAGAGCAAATAGTAGATGGGGGCGAAATAATGTGTACAAAACTTATTCTTATTCTCTTATCCATTTTTATTATTGTTATGGGTGTTTTATTTTAGTGTTTTTATTTCCTTTTTTGTTTTATATTTTTTTATTTTATCTTTAATTTTATAATTTTATATTTCCTTTTTGGTATTTTTAGATTTTTTATATTTCCTTTTTCTTTAAAATAAAATATAATATAGCTATATATAGAGTATATATATATAATGTAAGCAAATATAATTCTAAGTCAAAATACATAAATTAAAATGTTTTTGGTTTTTATATCTTTTTCTAATGTTTTTAAATTTTTTCTAGAATTTATTGATAATTTTTATGGATTTTAAAAGTCAAAAATATCCCAAATCAGGGATTTAATAAGTATCTGAAATCGATTTGAATTTTAAAAATAGTAAATACGATCCAAAATTAATCAAATCAAATTTTATATATAGATAATTATGTAAAGAATATTAAGAAGCAGAAAAACATATTTTTGGATTTTTTTAAATATTTTTTAGATTTTTATGAAGGATTTTGGGGTTTTTCAATTTTAAGGAGTTTTCTTTTTCCATTTTTAGTGATTTTTTAACTATAGTTAAAATATGATAAAATAGATAATATGTATTTTTTTGGAATTCTTCAACACGTTTTTATATTTTTTGGTGTTTTATAAATTAGACAGAATAAAAATGGGCTTCTTTCGATTTTTAATAAATGGTTAAAATGCCTAAAATGTAAAATAAATATATGACGTGAAAGTACATGCTACCAGGCGTCTAATCTTATTTTTGCACGATTTTAGGAGCTAGGGTGCTATTTTTAATAAATGAAATCCAAGTACCAAAAATACATAAACTGACAAGGGCATAATTGAGTCCAGGAGCTCAAGTGCAATCTTCCCAAAAATATACAGCGTAGTTCAAATTTTATTAGACTAAAAGCAAATACAAAAAACCTTAGGGGCTTACATGCAATTTGCCCAGCTCACGTGGGACCACACATGAGCTGAGTTGGATTAGACGAAAATGTATTTAAAATAAGTACGAGGGCCTTTATACAAAATGACCATTTTATTTTAAATGTTAAATTCTATTTACAATATCAATAAATTAATAGAGAAAATCGGGGGTAGCAATTTACCCCCAATGCGCGGAGGCAAACGGTATGATGCACGCCACTTATCCATGTGTCGCACGCTCCTCTCTTGATGATGCTCTGTCATGGACGCTCAAGATTAGATCGTGCAGGACGATCTAGCCGCTGAGGGTGGATGGATCCAACAGTAGCTGGAAGATTTAGAAGCAGCTTCTTCATCCAACGGCAGGCGGGCACGGTTGAAGAACGTCAAAGAACTCGCCCAAGGCAAGCTTTGATCCGACGAAGCACCTGGCTACGGGCATATGCACGCTTGCAGATGGCCTCTCCTCATTCCTGAGGTCCTCCCGAACACGATGGTCACTTAAGAGAGCTCTGGAGCTCGACGGAGGAGCCCTAGATGGCAAGGGTACATGGAGGTGGTATTCAAGCTTTGAAAGTCATCCCAGATGTATCGTTTGATGTGGAACCTGCATAAATAGACTCACGGGTCGAGGGCAAAATGCTTCGACCCAGTTAGGTGCGGAATAGGTGAGATGGCGGTGAATGGAGGTGTGCTTCAGTGAGGGTGGTTGAAGAATCAATGGGTTCCAGATCATGAGTTGGTCTGGGTGCCTGGAGGTAGGCGAAGCGTGGAGAAGCGAAGAGTGAAGGAGATGGAGGTGGTTGCGGGGTCGGAGAACGGGCGGTTAACAGTGAAACGATGGCCGGAGCTCGAGAGCTCCGGCGAGGGTAACCTTATTAACCTGTGTTAATTAACTAGCTAAGCATGATATTAAAAGCAGAAAATAAATAGTGGATTAAAAATTACCTAGAAAATGTAAGGGACGCAGCTCTTATACATGGTCGGAGGCTAGGGAGCAGAGGTGCCCGACGACGGCCACCTTGGGTGGACCCCCTCTCCGCGAGCTCTCCAGACCTCAGGGGACTCCCCCTGTCATGAGGATACACAATAGGCCAAGGTCAAAGGGCTCTAAGACTCGGAAAGAGACCAAAAAACAAGAGGAAGATAGGAGGTTTTATTTATAGACAAGCGTGTGCACCCTTATTGACCGGTGGATTTGAAAGAATACGAGCTATGTACAACCATTCTACAGGGCCGACGTGGATCTGAGAAGAACAATGATGATATCTCATGAAGGGCTCGAGGATGATGAATGGATGGAGCGGCGGGGGAAAAGGCGAGAAGGCGAGCCGCTCAACAATCTGACAGGAGTCAGAGGACCTGGAGGGGGAGTTGACCGGGGGTCAACGGATGTTGTGCTCTGATTGGGCCACATAGGCCGCTAGAAGACAAAACAACCCTTATTATTCGAAATTGATTAATTATAAATAGTAGTTGATTTTATTAATTTTTATTATAAAATAAAAATATTTATTATATTATGTAGTATTTTATTATGATTTTTATTTATTTTTTGGTGTTATTTATTAATAGTTAATTATTAGGGGTGTATTTATAGGTATATTCATCTATATTCTAACTATTTTATTTTTATTTTGTATATTTTATTTTATTATTTTATTCTCTTATTTTATATATTTATAACTTTTTTGGGTATATAAATATATTTTTATTATACTTTGTGATGTTATTTGTATCTTTAAATAAATAGGTATATATATTATATAGGTATAAATATAGGTACTTCATCTATGTATTATGTACATTATTTTATTTTGATGTATTTTCTTCGGTTTTATTTTATCTTTATATTTTTAATAGAATATAAATAATATTTACAATGGTATAAAAATATAAACGAACAAATAGTAAAAGAATGAATTTCACCTTTATTTATTTACATGTTTTATCATAGGTATTTGCCTATGTTTTTATATAGACTTATTTTATGTTATTTTATTTTGTTTTGTTTTAATAGGTTCATATATTATAAATAATATTTACAAAATTCTAAAAATATAAAATTGAAAAAATAATAAAGAATAAATAAATTGAATATTTTATTCAGGTATACATTGAGGGTCCAAAACCTAACCTTCACACCTTAATTACAAAACATATGAAACCACCTTCATTAAAGAGCTTATTAAAAGTTATGTATAATTAGAGGTGATTTTGATACATTTTGAGTTTTTATTTGGAAGATATGAGTTTGTGAAGTTGGGCTTTTGACTTTTTATTTTATGTATAAAAAGTACATTGTATATTATTTTTATATGAAATCAATTCTGTATTTTTATTTACATTATTGTCAACAACTTTCATGTACAAAGTTTCTTTATTTGGTATATAAATAATAAAGAATAAAATAGGTGTCAAAAATGCTTTTCTGGGAAATAAAAGAATTAGGTTTTTATTGTATTTTTGGCCCTTATCTCCCCCTACTTTATTCCTTATCGGCCAATTCAATTATTGACTTGGTCTCGGGGTTTAGGTTCATAAAATACATTTGGTATTTTATTCCTTTTCTTTTCTTCTCTTTATTCTATAAATTTTGGCATTAAAAAAATATTATTTATACAATAAATGCAATAAATAATGAATGTTATTTTGTACAAACGCCATATACATGCATTAGCTAGGATTTTTAAGGCCAGAATGATAGAATAAAGGTGATGAAATGGAGATTCATTACCCCCCTATACTTGCCTTTGCTAGTCCCTAGCAAACACTTATGCAATAAGTACAAAAAGAATAAAGAAGAAAAGAAAAAGAACGAATTAATAGAATTAATTTTAATTATTAAACTTGTCTTCACAAAATCAAAGTTTGGAGCTCAGGTCAGACCTTGGTGTGAGAATGTGTGTGGAACCTGGTCGGGAACCAAATTTAAAACACAACAACCTTTGAGAGTCATAGAACTCGGTTCAAACCGCCTCAATAGCCTGGTCAGAACTAGCCTACACCATGCGCAAATCCTTATGACTATGAAGCTAACTTGTACGATGTAAGTGATAGTGGCTCTCCCCAATTGGAAAGACAAAAGAACCGACTTCTCCAGAATGACATCTCAATGATTCCCTAATCCAGCAACTCTTTCCTCAAGGAGCGGGGTATTCCCTTCTAATTTCAAGTGCATCCGACTCAAGAGGAGAAGGTGAAGAAAAGAATGGATGATAGCCAGTGTAGCTACCTATCATGGGAGGCATGACTAGTGTAGTCAAGTCATCTAGTTGCAGGCTCACATGGTATAACTTTGAGGCCCAAGCTTGCTTATTGACTATACAACATGTGTACACTCCGACAGACATTTTATTTTCAATCAGGCATGTCCATTTTTTTGGAGTTTTTTAATACTATATACAACAACATTTTTCATAAGGAGTTCTTCATCTTGAGCCAGAAGACTATCCCTCTTTTGAAGCAACACTCTCCTGTATTTAGACCTCACGGCAACTGGACGGGTTGGGGTGCACTTCCCTTTCTAGACGAGGATGAATTTTTCCACTCGTGTGTGTCTCAAACCAGAAAATCCAATCCCCTCACCACTCCAACTAAGTTGAGCCAAGTGAAAGGTGCAAGTGTCCAAGTTAGGTCATGGCCAACAAGAGTCATGCGCGCGCCACGAAAAATTCTATTTAGTTAGTTGAGATGCCTTGAACCAAGCCCTGAGTCTCAAAGAATTATGTCCCAATGGACCTGAAGTACCTTAAATCTAGTTCCATAAGGTTCCATTGAAGTTAGGTGCAATAAGGTCCAACCAAGCTCCAATCTTCGACTTTACTCAGACAAGTTCAATCATCAAGCTCAATCCAAAAAGAATGTGAATACTATGCAAATGTTATGCACAATGCAGAAAAATGATGCAATTTTTCAAAGATATTTTACAAATAAAAAGAATTTTGGAACAAAAATGTAAAACATGTACAACTATTTACATGGACGTGCCCCTTTTTTATTTATTTACAAGAATTAAACATTTAAAGAATTTACAAGTTTAAAATGTTATGTATTTTTATATGTATGTATATATACAACTAGTAAAGAAAATTTATTTATATATTTATGTATTTTTATTATTATATTTATTATTATTATTTTATTTTAATGATGCATATATTCCTCAAATTTATTTGAAAGCAATTTTGAAAACTATAGTACAAAATAATTTTTTTGCAAATATTTACAAACATTTGAAATCCATTTTGCAAAGATTTTTCAAATAATATATATAGATTTTTCAAAATATTTTTTAACCATTTTCAAAATCATTTGCAAATAGGTTTTCAAAACCTTTTATTTCACACAAAGAAAAGAATTTTTACAAATCAACACATTTTTACAAAGGTTGAAAACATTTTATAAAACGTTTTTCAAATGGATCAAAATATTTTTCAAATCATTTTGCAAAAATATTAACCTGATTTATTAATCAGTATATACAAGAATAATTTGAGGAAAAAATGCATTTTGTTATTAATTTAATGAATTGTATGTTTATATATAGTAATTGAGCCATATTTATTATTAATAATACGCAAGTACGAGTTATGTCTAAAGTATATACAGAGTATTTACGACCCCACTATACTTAGCATGAGATATGTCCTCATAGATTGAAATGAAAAAGAGAAGACCTAACTCGATCTGAGTATAGAAAAGCCTATACTAGAATGATGAATCAATGAAGAAATGAATCAGAAGTTGACCTTCCCCCTATATTTAGGATCAAATAATCCTAAATATAACAGATAGTACACAAGGTAGGGAGGGTCAAGGGTGAGAATAAACAGATCATAACTCGGTCTGTCTCCCCCTATACTTAGGGTGAGATATCCCTAAGTATAGAGGGGATCAAAGAATGAAAGAACTCGTGGTACGCACCCCCCCTATACTTAGGATAAAGTACATCCTAAGTATCGAAAACTGACAAAAAGGGGGCGACACCTCTTTGGTAGAAAAAGAAAAATGAAAATGAAAAGAAGAAAAGAAGAAAAGACATATTAATATAGATGAAAAGATCAAAGAGAATGTACGCATCACTCCCCATATACTTAGGGTAAAATATCCCTGAGTATAAGCAACGACAGGAGTGATGAAACAGAACAGAGAAAGAACAACACGGGGTGTACCCCCTATACTTAGGACAAGGTACGTCCTAAGTATAGACACACATATATGAATGATATGGGGTACACATGACATACGGGAGAAAGAAGGAATGTAAGACAAAACACATATATACAACAAGTACAAACTGGTGAAGTATAGGATGGTATCTGATAAGAGAATACCGTACTCTTGTCATCGACTCCCTGTGAGAAAGATAACGCAGTCAGAAAGCGAAAAGACACCCGGGTATGCAATCAGGTGGGTGTCGGCTACCAGGGAAAGCAGATCGAAAACTAAACCAGGACCCGGTAGCATGAAGGAGATCATCAGCTCATAAAATAGGAATGAGAGACCGAAGCCGATACCATAGGGCATGGAGGAAGAAGGAGCGGTATAGAATCCTCCAAGTCAATCAAAGTCTCTGGAAGGTGGGAAAGGTGAAGAACAAGAGACTCTCTATGCAGCATGATATCCGGTGGTCATAAGGTCAAAAGGTTGCAAGAACACACCGAACACCACAAGACATGGCTCAATCTAGCAAGGGTCCTCAAGGTGAGCAGACTCAGATGAGTCAAAGATCTCAAACATAATCATAAGACCCGTCTCTGTGCTCCAATAGACTGGACACACGACCAGAGAGGAGTTCGAGTACACATATCAGAAGACTCGGCTTCTTGCTCCAACAGAGAGGAAGCACCAGAAGTGAAATCAATTACCTACAAAATGGTGTACCCTCCCGTAGATAACCATCGGGGAGTGATACATACTAGGCAATGAATAATCAGAATAGAGCTCGCCCTTGCGAGGGTCGTCAAGGCAAGCGGACTCAAAGGAGTCAGATCCATCAGACGGATCATCAGAAGCACTCTCGATAGGCGACAGAATGGCTACCAACAAAAGAGACTATCAGATCGATAAAATGAGGCAGTGTCCCGCAGATAACCCTCGGGGAACATACTGCCAACTAAGCCGATCATAAAGAAAATGTTTCATTCTCCTGCAGCTAGTCCTCAGGGAGCATAACACAAGCTAAGCAGTGATGACCATGGGACAACTGGCATCAAATCTCAGGTCCCTCAAAATTGTCAATCAATCCTCAGTCGGAGGACATAAGATCATATGAGGGATAAGAAACAATCAGGTCAGTTGGACTAGATGAGTGATTTAGCCAAAATTCACGGAGTCTAAAAGTGGTGTCTCACACAAGGCGGAGACAACCGTCGTTGTGACGACTCACAATAAACTCTGGACTAAAGTCCACAATTAACCCACACTAAAGATCAATAAATTAGAAATAATGTGGAGTTAAAATTTATTTTTAACTCTGCACAAATGGTGTATAGGGACAAGTATGCAGAGAGTTCGAACACAGGGAGCAAACAGGGTAGTTCAAAATATTGTGCACAAGTGAGTGTGTGTGTCAAGTGTCTACAATAAGCAAGCAAAGAAAAGAAGTTTTTGCGGGTTTTTAATTAAATTTTTTTAAATTTTTTATTTAATTTTTAATTTTGTATTTTGATTTTTAATTTTCTGATTTTTATAATTTTATGATATATATATATATTTTAATTTCTTTTTGGATATTGGAAAATAAAGACAATGTAATAAAAGACAAGACAAAATATGTATAAAAATATGCAAAAATATCCAAAAATTCAGAAATAAAAGGTTTTTGAGATTTTTAGGACTTTTTACTATTTTTGTGATTTTTGGGGATTTTTCAAGGTATTTTTGGTATTTTTAAATACTGAAATAAGGCAAAATAGTGGAAAATGTGCTGGTTGTGAGTAAAATGAGAATTAAAATTAGCAAACAGCAACCAAAATTTTTCACACTATTTTTCAACTAAAGAGAACAAAATAAAGAACAAACAGGAACTGAGTTTGTATTTTTTTGAGTTTTCTAGGATTTTCTATATTTTTTTGAAGTTTTTGAGTGTTTTTAAATTTTTAGTGTTTTTCTTTTTAAATTTTTAATGATTTTTGGACTGACACTAAATTAGGTTAAAATAGACACTAGGTAATTTTTTTGGAATTTTTCGAAGTGTTTTAATATTTTTTTGGCATTTTCTAAGCTAGACAGTGCACAAAAAGTATGTTTTTGATTTTTAATAAATATAAAAGTAAAAGAAAATCAAAAAACTAAATTGATAGCGTCAAAGAACAAGAATCCAGGAGCCTAACCCTATTTTTGTGGAATTTGTGGACTTGAAATGATAATTTAAACAATTACAACAAGCATCCAAACAATTAAACATGCCTGGCAGGGGTATACATGCAATTTCCAAAACATCCAGGGGCTAGTTGCAAAATTTCCACAAAAATATAAACTAAATATTCAATTTCAAGGGCCCATCAACAATTACAAAACCCGCCTGGGTCTCGGTGTAAATTGCCCCCCAGGGCGCGTGACTCGCACGCACATGGCAGGGACCAAAATGCAATATTTGAAACTATCAGGGGGGTCGATGCAAAATATCCCAAAGTTTTACACTGTATTCCAAAATCTTGGGGCTAAACTAAAATAACTAAACCCCAGGGGTGTCCTTGCAAAAAGCCCACCACCTCATGTGTACAGGTCACGTGAGGTGACGTGGCGGAGGACCTAGATGTAAATAAAAATCAGTGCAGAGGCTTACATGCAAATAACCCAAAGTTTTTCAACTACAAATGAAAGTTTAAATACTTAAATAATAAATACAAAATGCGCGAGGGTTTAGTGTGCAAATGACCCTCGGCGCGCGATCCAACGACGATGAAGGTGCCACTTAGACACGTGGCGCGTTGAGGACGACCGATGACGCTTCGACGATGGTCAGCTGAGATTAGATCGCTCGAGACCGATCTGACGGTTGAGGCGTGACGCGATCCAACGGCGGAGATCAGAACTGGGGCGGCGGCTCGATCGAACGGTGGAGGAGCGAGGTGGAGGAACAGGGATGAACGCCGACGGGGCGATCTTCCCCGAGCTCGTTCTCGATTCTCCGGCGGTGGATGGGCTCCAAAATCGAGCTGCGGACTCCTGGGAGGTCGAGGAAGATGCTGAGTGGCTCAAGTACGTCGGAGATGCTTCAGAGTGCTGGCGCGAAGGCGGCGGAGCTCGGAGCTCCAGGTATCTCCGACGAACCTCGCAAAACGGCCCCCAGTGGCTTTGACTGTGCGTTGACCTGCAAAAAGGGGTGAAAGGGTCCAGGGCAAACTGCCTGGACCCCGCGGAGGCGAAATGGAGGTCGGATGTGGTCTGTGGACGGCGAAGAGATGTCGGCCGGAGGTGCGCTCCGGCGAGATGGAGTGATCAGGCGATTGGATCGATGGAACTCTAATTTTTTTGAGGGTTTTTCATCCTTAAGTTAACAGGAATAAAAGGCACGAAAGAAATGACAGGGAAAGGGCCCTCAATGGCCGGAGCCAGAGGGAAGAAGATACCTCGACCGGCGTACTCGCGGGAGGTGGTGGAAGCACCTCCGACCTCGGCTGCCTTGGCTGATGGCTTCGCGGTGGAGCTGTCACCTCCAGGAAGCTTTGGAGCTAGGATTAGGCGCGAGGGGTGGACCAGAGAGTGTTCAAATTCGAAATGAAAAATGGGGGGTCGTTATATTTGGGTTGACCCCTGACCGAGATGCTCCAAAGATCAAGGTGCAGCGAGCGCTACAGTGATCCATGGCCCGAGGTAATCACATAGCGGGCTAGATGGATGAACAAGGAAGAGAAATGCAGAAGGAATCGAGGCGAAACGGTGCAAGTCTCGGCCTAGAAAAATCCGCCAAAAGCGGTCAAAATCAGGCCTGACAAGGGATATAGAGGGTAGGGCGTCCAGTTGACCGAAGTCAACTGTTGACGCCTCCTGGTTGGTCCACGTGGACCAACCAGGAAAAACCCTGATAATTATTTTGAAAATTCAATTAAAAATAGAAAAAGGGCGAATTAATTAATGATTATAAAATAAAAAAATATTCGATATTTTATGTAGTATTTTATTATGATTTTTAATTTATTTTATGAAGTATATTTTATAAGTTTGCTTTTTAACCCTATATAGGTATAATACCTATGTATTTAAGTATTTGATTTTTATTTTATGTATTTCAATTTCATTATTTGTATTTATTATTTTCTAAAATTATAAGATACTTTTATGTACACAAATATGTTTTTATTTTATTTTTCTGATTTATTTTGTATATTAAATAAAATATAAGAGTGTTTTGTATAGGTATATGTATAGGCAGTATACCTATGTATTCTTTATACAAGTATTTTTATTTTGTATTTTCTTTGCATTTTTATTCTAATTTTAATGCACATATATATTATAAGTAATATTTACATAATTATAAAAATATAAAAATACAAAAATAATGAATAAATAATAAATTGAATATTTTATTCAGTACATGTATACAATATGGGTCCAAAACTCAACTTTCAAACCGTAGCTCCACCAAATACGAAACTACCGCCATTAAATAGCTTATTTTCTTCTATATCCAATTAAAGGTGAGTATGCTGCATTTGGAGTTTTCGTTTATGAGATAAGGGTCTGGGAAGTTGGCATTCTGGATTTTTATTCAGACCATAACTTTTTATCTGTGTATTATTTTTCTGTGAAATCAATTTTGTATTTTTCTTTATAAATTTATCTACAACTTTCATGTATAAAGTTTCTTCGTTTGATGTATAAAAAGTGGAACCAAAAATAGGTCCCAAAATGAATAAGAAATGAATAGAATGTATAGGTATTTTATCTGTATTTCTGACCTTATCTCCCCCTACTTTATTCCTTGTCGACCTATTCATCAAGATGCCTAGGTCTCGGGGTTTTGGATCATAAAATATTTACAATATTTTATTCTTTTTCTTTTCTTTATTTATTCAATAATTTTGGCTTTAATTACAGTATTTTATACACTATATAGATGCACATGCATGAATGCTAAGATGATGATATTAATGCTATTTACAGGCATTTGCTAGGGTTTTTGGTGCCAAAATGATAGAATAAAGATGATGAAATGTGGATTCATCATCCCCCTATACTTTACCTTTGCTAGTCCCTAGCAAACACTTATGCAATAAGTGCAAAAAAGAAACAGAAAGAAAAGAAAAAGAAGAACTTGGATTTTATTTGATTATCAAACTTGTCTTCACAAAATCAAAGTTTGGAGCTTAAGTCGGACCTTTGGAATTTTAGTGCGGGCGGAACCTTAATGAGAACCAAATTTGAAATCCAACAGTCCTTGAGAATCCCAAAACTCTGTCCAAGTCTCCTCAATAGCCAGGTCAGAAATACTTCAACTCATACGCAAACTCTTACGACTATGAATCTGACTTGTACAGTGTAAGTGATGGTGGCTCTCCCCAACTAGAGTGACAAAGAAACTGACTTCTCCAGTATGACAACCCAATGATTCCCCAATCCAGCAACTCCATCCTCGAGGAGCGGGGTATTCCCTTCTAAGTTCAAGTGGCAACCAGCTCAAGAGGAGGGGGTGAAGAGAAGAATGGACGGTAGCCAGTGTAGCTACCTATCCTGGGATGCAAGACCAGTGTAGTCAAGTCATCCTGCTGCAGGATCACATATTTGACTTTGGAACTCAAGCTTGCTTATTGACTTTGCAACATTTGTACACACTTGCAGGCTTTTTATTTTTGTACATGCCTGAACTTTTTTTTTTGAAATACTATTCACAGCAGCATTTAAATAAGGAGTTTTTCCTCTTGAGCCAGTAGACTATCCCTCTTTTGAAGCTTTATCGCAACCCACAGCCTCCTGTCTTCAGACTTCCTAATCACTGGACGGGTTGGGGTGCACTTCCCTCCCTAGAAGAGGACAAATGTTTCCACTTGTGTGCGTCTCATACCGGCAAATCCAATCCCCACACCACTCCAACTGAGTAGAGCCATGTGAAAGGTGCAGGTGTCCAAGTTAGGTTATTATCAACAAGAGTCGTGCATGTGCTCCGAAATACTCTACTTAGGCAGTCAAGAATCCATTGAACTAAGTCCCGTGATCCTCAAAGAATTAAGTCAACTAGACCTGAAGTACCTCAAACCCAGTTCCGATAAGGTTCCTATTATTAGGTAGATTTTAAGGTCCAATCAAGCTCCAATCTTCGGATTTTACTTAGACTTGTTCAACTATCAAACTCAATCCGAAAAATGCTAATGATATGCAATGCAATGCAGAAAATATTTTTGTGATGCAATTTTCAAAGATTTTGAACTTTTTATGGATTTTTGAAAATATGATGATGAATGCATTTTTTTGTCTTTTTTAGAAAGGTTTTTCAGATGTTTTTGGATTTTAGTTTTGCAAATGTTTTTGGGAATTTTTGAAAACAAAAAGATTTTGGTTGAAAGCAAGGTGAAAAATATGTACACGGGAGTGCTTCTTATATATACAAGAAGTGGATTTTAAGAATTTACAAGGGTAAGTGGTCAATTTTATACATATATATAGGTAGTGGATTTTGGTGAGATGTATGTATTCCTCAAACTTATTTGACACAAGCTTTTCACACAATTTTTGAAAACTATAGTCCAAAATAGTTTTTACAAACATTTTCACAAAAACATGTACACACATTTGAAAATCATTTTGCAAAGGTTTTCAAAACAATATATATAGGTTTTTCAAACATTTTTGCAACCATTTTTCAAACCATTTGCAAATAATTTTTCAAACATTTTATTTCACACAAAGAAAAGAAATTTTACAAAACACACATTTTTCACAGGTTGAAAACATATAACAAAATATTTTCAAAATAGTTTTCAATAGATGTTCACAAAGATTTTCAAACTATTTTTCAAACATTTTGCAAAAAACATTTTCACCTGATTTATTAATCAGTATATACAAAACAAAAAAAAAGAATTTGAGGAATGATAACATCTTTTTATTAAGAATTTTAATGAATTTTAAAGAATTATTAGCCATATTATTAAGAAAATACAAAAGTACGAGTTATGGCTAAAGTATATACACAGTATATACGACCCGCCTATACTTATCTTGAGCTATGTCCTCATAGATCGGAGAGAAAAGAGAAGACATAACTCGGACTAAGTATAGACAAGTCTAAAGAATAAATAAAGGAATGGATGAACAAACGAATGAGAAGTTGACCGTCCCCCCTATACTTAGGATCAAATAATCCTAAGTATAGCAGACTGTATACAACGCAGGGAGGGTCAAGGGTGGGAATGAACAGATCGTACTCAGATTGTCTCCCCCTATACTTAGGGTAAGATATCCCTAAGTATAGACAAGAAGAGGAGACAATGGAGAGGATCGAAAAGAATAGAGAGAATCGGGGTGCACACCCCCCTATACTTAGGACAAAGTACGTCCTAAGTATAGAAAACTGTCTACAAGGGCGACACCTTTTTGATAGATACAGAAAATAGAAAAGGAAAAGAAGAAAAGAAGAAAATAAATTAACAGATGAAAGTGATATGAACAGATGGATCTGTACAGCGGAAGATGGACTTGATTACCATGTATGAGATGCAGATGATGAGAGTCAAAGGACACATCTCATACCAGAAGAATGGGGGCAACGTCAATGGTCGGCGGATCATGATCTAGATATAGCTTCAGGCGTTGACCATTGACGCGGAAGGTAGAGGAAGATGACAGTTCGGATATGTCGATGCTGCCATTGTCATGTACCTTCCTGACCACGTACGGACCTTTCCACTTGCTCTGCAACTTCCCTGGGAATAATTCCAGCCTGGAATCAAACAACCATACTCTCTGATCTGGCTCAAACTGTTTATGGCTGATATGCGAATCGTGCCCTGTCTTCACTTTCTCTTTGTACTGTAGGTTGTTCGAAAAGGCTGTGTCTCTCAGTTCTTCCAGGGCTGCCAATTCTGCTCTTCTCTGGTCTCCTATACTCTCGGGATCTAACAACAACTCAGTGACTGCCCAAAAAGATTTGTGCTTGATCTCCACTGGCAAATGGCACGGCTTGCCATAGACGAGACGAAAGGGAGATGTCCCCAATGGATTCTTGAAAGAAGTCCGATAAGCCCACAAGACCGAGTCCAAAAGTTGTGACCAATCCTTTCGATCTGGGCGGACAACTTTCTGCAAGATTGTCTTTATCTCCCGATTCGATACTTCGGCAAGACCATTAGTCTGAGGGTGATATGGAGTGGCAACCCGATGATCAATGCCAAACTCGTCTGCAAGGGCCCTGACCTTGTCATTGATGAAATGAGACCCCCCGTCTGAAATCAAGACTCTAGGTACCCTGAACCGTGAAATGATATTTTTCCTCAAGAATTTGCCAACGGTTTTAGCATCTGCGGCTCGGGCGGGGATGGCCTCAACCCATCGGCTGGCATAATCAACAGCGAGCAGGATATGCTCGAATCCCTGACTCTTAGGAAATGGGCCCATGAAATCAATCCCCCATGCATTAAAAACCTCACAAAAGTGAATGGGTTGCATGGGCATCATGTCTCTCTGTCCGCAGGTTCCCATTTTCTGACAGTCAGTACATCTCTTCACGAACTCATCAGAATCCTTGAAGAGAGTAGGCCACCATAGGCCGGATTGAAGCACCTTCTGTGCTGTTCTTTTTCCAGAATGATGTCCTCCTGCCTCAAGCTTGTGGCAGTATGTGAGGACGCCATGATGCTCTTCTTGAGGAATGCACCTCCTCCAGATACTGTCCCCTCCTTCATGATAAAGGACGGGATCCTCCCAATGATAAGACTTGGCCTTCGCCAGGAAGGTCTCAAGTTTCTGCCTGGGCCAACCTTGTGGAACCGTCTTGGCAGCAAGATAGTTCACAATGTCGGCATACCACGGGAGCGAGGTGACAGCCAAGATCGCCTCATCTGGAAACGTCTCTGTGATAGGTGCGCTGGGCTCAGATTCCTCAAGATTCTCCAATCTGGAGAGATGATCCGCCACCACATTCTTGACTCCAGGCTTGTCCTTAATCTCAATATCAAATTCCTGGAGTAGAAGGATCCATCTGGTGAGACGTGCTTTGGCATCCTTCTTAGCCATTAAGTACCGGATGGCGGTATGATCAGTGTAGATGGTTAATCTAGATCCAAGAATGTAAGATCGATACTTATCAAGAGCAAAAACTACGGCCAGCATCTCTTTCTCAGTCACAGTGTAATTCCGCTGAGCGGCATCCAAGGCCCGGCTGGCGACGCGTAGTGAATGGCAAATGGTAATCCATCCCTCCTCTGTCCAAGCACAACCCCAACGGCAAAATCTGAAGCATCCGTCATGATCTCGAATGGGAGAGACCATTCGGGTGGCTGAAGGACAGGAGCTGAAACAACCATATTTTTGAGAGTTTCAAAAGATTCAAGACACTTATCATTGACAATAAACTCGGTGTCTTTCGTCAGCAAGTCAGTGAGCGGTCGGGCAATTCGACTGAAGTCCTGAATGAACCGTCGGTAGAAACCGACATGCCCCAGAAAAGACCGCAACTGACGCAAGTTGGACGACAGATTGAGTTTTCTGATGATATCCACCTTGGCCGGATCGACCTCCATGCCCCTGTTGGAGACGATATGACCAAGGACCGTCCCTTGAGTCATCATGAAATGACTCTTCTCCCAGGATAAGACAAGATTGACCTCTATGCAGCGCTGAAGCACACGGTCTAGGCAGTCAAGACAAGCATCGAACCCGTCGCCATAGACCGAGAAGTCATCAATGAAGATCTCTAAACAGTCACCCACCATGTCCGAGAAGATGGACAACATGCACCTTTGGAATGTCGCCGGAGCGTTACATAGACCAAAGGGCATCCGTCTGAAAGCATATGTCCCAAACGGACAGGTGAATGTCGTTTTCTCCTGGTCTTCGGGCGCAATGGCCACTTGATTATATCCAGAGTACCCATCAAGAAAACAGTAATGACTCTTCCCGGCTAACCGCTCGATAATCTGATCAATGAATGGTAGCGGGAAGTGATCCTTCTTGGTGGCCTCATTCAATCGTCTGTAGTCCACACAGACCCTCCAAGAAGTTGGTACTCTGGTAGTGATCTCCTCTCCAGACTCGTTAACTGTAGTGATACCCGTCTTCTTGGGTACCACATGTAGCGGACTTACCCATTTGGAGTCGGAGATGGGATAGATGAAATCGGCGCTCCACCACCTTGAAATTTCTTTCATGACTACGTCTCGAAATTCGGGTTCAGCCGTCGTTGGAACTCACGCGACAGCTTAGCGTTATCCTCAAGATAAATGTGGTGGGAGCAAAGATTTGGGCTCAGCTCCTGGAGATCAGCTATACTCCAACCGATTGCCTTGCGGTTTCTTTCAAGAACCTCCATCAGACGAGATTCTTGTTCTCCAGTCAAATCTGCTGAGATAATGACTGGGTACATTTCTGGCTCACCCGCAAGGAATCTGTATGTCATCGACTGCGGCAGAGGTTTCCGTTCTGGACAACTGGGAGGTGGTAGATCTGGCTTCTGATATGTCTGTGTAAATGCTACCAGGTCTGCATGGGAGAACTCTCGCTCTGCATGAATTTCTGACGAAGGGCGGCCTGCTGAATCATCTATAAACTGCACTGGCTCGCACTCTGTCATGGTTGTTGGCTCAGAAGGAATCAGACAAGGTAAATAATAATCAAAGTCATCCCAGTCAATGTCTGAATCCGAGGGATCAGAAGAAGATGAGCATGATTGAAATTCATCAGCACCACTCATCACAACACTGTCAGCTTCAGATATATCCTCATCCAGGGATGTGCTCTCCCGGCTCTCGACTGCCATGAGCTTGAGATATAGTGAATCTGTAGGCAAGGCGAGAGTCGGTGCTACGGGATCTTTCCAGTTGGATTCATCATCAGTCATCTCAAAATCACAAACCTGGTGGATGTCTAGCTCCTCCTCTGTCGTCTGCTCGGCTTCGCTGGATTGCTCTGAGCATGCCAACTCTCTGGCTCTGGTTTCCTCGATCGTCTCTATTTGTATGGTTTCGCCCTCTACGCGAAAGAATACCTTCCGACTATCATGGTCGGTCACCGCCTTGACTGTGGCCAAGAATGGACGTCCGAGAATGATGGGGGCATCAGTTACCGACTCAGGGATCTCCATGTCCAACACAACGAAGTCCACGGGGAATTTCAGGCCCTGAATGGTAACGACCACGTCTTTCAGTAACCCCTTCGGCCTCTTAGTCGACCTATCAGCAAACTGAAGGACTGTCCTGCTCCTAAGAAGAGGACCAAACTCGAATCGGTCGAGTAAGGCTGCCAGAAGAAGGTTAATTGAAGAGCCGCTGTCTAATAGAGTACGATCAAACTGCTGCTCCTGAATCTCGCATCTAACATAGGGAGCTCCTGCATCTGGTCGCTTAGCTGGTAGCTTGTTCTGGATGGTGCAGCAAGTGGACTGAGTAAGCACATGGATTTGATCTCTGTGATTCCTCCTCTTCCTGCGGACGGTAGTCTTCTCTTTCAGATTCTTCTTGAAGAGGGGGATGTGCTCAAGTGCTTCTTGTAGAGTCAGCTGAATGTGAAATCTGTCAATCACTTGGTTGCCGAACTCTACCTGTTGGTTCTTTTTTGGATTTTCTTTTTTATTCCCCTTCGCTCGACGGAGTGCCTCAGGGAAGGGGATGGTAGGGGCCTCCACAGATGGAGGTCTAGGAATCGGTCCCTGTGCCTGTGAAGAAGGAGAATCCATACAATAATCATCATTCACCACATACGGATCCGCAATTTGAACAGAAACCTTTCCTTTATTCATATTTTTGTTTTTCTTTTTGTTCCAACGGTCCTTAGGTACAAAATGTGGCAACATCACAGATGGTGGCTCAACAAAAGTAGATGTGTTGGCCTTAGCACCACCACCAGCACCGGTCTTCGCGGTATCAGCACCGCGCTCTGGTTCATCATCCAAAATGGTGGCTTCAGCACCACCGTCTGCATCTGGTCTCACGACGGCATCAGCACCGTCGTCTGGATCTCCATCATTGGTGGCATCAGCACCACCGTCTTCAACATCATCATTAGCGGCATCAGCACAGCTATTCTGCTCCTTTGGCACTCCTGGTTCAGCATCTGGTTGTCGCTCAGAAGAGGCGCCGCCAGCTGGCATCCTACCGCTCCTAGTAGTAACAAAATCAGCATCATAATAGGAATAAGACATATCACTCAAATCATCACTAGGAGACGTATCCTCTGTAAACTCTACCGGCTCAGACTTCCTTTTCAGATTGTTCGGATTAGGTTCAATCTGAGCGGGTATGGCGACCTTGCCTTTGATTATTTCTCTCATTTCTTGTTGGAATTCATCCATTTCTTGCCTGAAAGATGCTCGCTGTTCAGATAGCAAGCGGGCAAGATCATCGAGCGCTGGGTTCTCAAAGGTGGGACCCTGAGAACCGGATGGTTGTCCCTGCTGGAAATGGGGCTGCTGCTGCTGATGCTGCTGGTATGGATAATTCGGGGTCGGCTGGGCATATGATTGCTGAGGTTGCTGTCGCTGCCTCCACTGCTGTCCCTGATAGGAGGGACGAGGACCACTCTGATATTGCTGTTGATGGGCATACTGGGGCTACTGGTGTTGCTGCTGTGGCTGGCTGTTCTGCTGTCCTTGGGCAGGGTTCTGCTGCTGGGAGGAGGATCCACCATTGCCCCAATGGAATCCGGGGTGATCCCGACGAATCCCGGGCTGAGGGTACCGGTCGTACCAAATCCCATTGACTTCCATCAATGGTTCCTGCTCAAAGGAGGGTGGAGGAAGAACGACCAGTGGCTTCTCCGGCTGATAGACCACCATCTGCGTGTCCGAAGATGGCGGCTGCGATGGATAGTACGGTAACAATGGAACTGGCTCTGCCTGGATATGGTTCACCTGACGGTATGAGGTAGAGGGCTGGTTGGCATTGCTACTGCTCGGATCAACACGTGATCCGGGAGGCTGTTGTGACTGAGTTTGTGCCTCCTGAACGCACAAGATCTGCGTCTTCAGATCACTCATGGTCTTGGCAATTTGGTCCATCTGGGCCATGCCTTGCATCTGCTTTTTCTCGAGGATCTCGAGGTGGTCCAGCTTCTCACTGATGATGCCCATGTCGGCTGCGGCTGATTCAGCTTGGGCTGCGGCAGCTGACACTGTGTTGGGACCGGCATCGATGCGGGCGATCCTCTGAAATGATCCCGCTCCTTGCGGGGGCTTCTGTTGTGTGTAGACTCGGGCTTGGGCCATCACTGTGGAGTTTTCTGTCATGCCTTCGTAGATGGCCCAGACGTCGTCTTCACCCTTGGAAAAATAAGACCCACCGCAAGAGGCGTTCACTAGCCCCTGCAGCTCCGGTGTCAGCTCACAGAAGAAACTCTGCACGAGATTGGGCTTGGAGATGTCATGATGTGGGCACCGGTCGATGAGCTCTCTGAATCGATCCCATGCTTCATGGAATTGTTCATTTGGGATCATGACGAAGTTACTGATCATGGCTCTAGCTGCGTTGGTCCGGCCGAGAGGATAGTACTTCTTCAGGTACGCGGTCTGGAGATCTGCCCATGTGTCGACGAATCGCCCAAGGTGTTTGAGCCAGTAGGCGGCTCTGTCAACCAAAGAGAATGGAAAGGCAATCATCTTTATGGTGTCCTCGATCATCAACCGATCATGGATGGTGCTGCATATCATCTCGAATTCCTGGAGGTGGAGGTGCGGCTCTTCGGTCGGCAACCCATGAAACTTGGGTAGAAGCTGGATAGTGTGGGGCCGAAGCTCGAAATCTCCATGAATGGGCGGGAGTCTGATCCAACGGTGAGTGAGGGATGCAGCTGGGTTGTGCAATTCCCTCATGATGGTCTGTGGTGGTCTCTCAGCGTCGGGATCGCCTCCTCCTGCATCTGGTCCTCCTCCTCCTCCACCGCCACCGCCCCCAGGTCGGTTCTCTCTCATCTGTGCTATCTCTCTCATCAGGTCACCCATGAATGTTCCCTGGTCACGGATCTGTCTCTACATGGTCTCCAGGGACGCTAACAAGGAGTTGTTGATGGCCACCTGATCAATTATGAACGGAGGGTGATCATGGTCATCTGGGTGCTCGCCTCTGTCTGCCATCACTGGATTTTCTGAAAAAGCAAAAGAGGCCATCTCAGGTGCTGTCGAATGAGCTGAACTCTGTGATGCACTGAATTCTGAAACAATTGGACTGAGAGAAGGAGAATGGGAAAGGTGGTCTAGGGGGAACAGGGTGGATGTAAACTCAGGCTCGGAGAGCGGACTCTCCGAGGTGTTCCTAGATGAATGAGGAGGAGTGCTGGATAGCGGTGCCAACAAGGTCGGCCTAAGAGATCTCCGTCCCATCATCTTGATTATTTGGGAAGATCAGCGAAAATGCAAGAGAAGAAGAAAGGAATGAAATGAGATGCAACAAAATCGCGCACAATTGTGCTGTGTTTTTGATCTTGACCTAAACAAATCTAGCAATCAAACACAAAGCAGGGGTAAGTTCACCAACTCAACACGTGAAGCCGTGAGGGTTCGGCTTTTATCTTGTCAATTTTATCTTTATTCAGGAAGTTATCTTTTCACGAGTCCTTAGAACGCTACACCTAAAGGAGAGAGAGTACTGCCGGGAAAGTATCCCCGTACTTGTCCTCCTCTTGTGTAACCTATAACTTGCGCTTTTTGAGATCCTTTTAACCCTTCCTGGATCCCTACTCAGTCAAAGAAATAGAGGGAGGAAGCCGATAGGCGAAACCGATACTTCGGACCTCGCTCGCAACGGAATCACCCGTGAGCGTATAAGGTCCTACTCGGACACAGCCGGTGAGACAGACACACCCGTGAAGGCGTGGCCTAAGCTCGGTACTTCGAACAAGGTCGGCGCTCACACAATAGTGAGTCACCAATGGCGACCAAGTCCTACTCGACTGCGTACGATAGTAGCGCCAATACTTCGGAAATCCAGGCGATACACAAGGCAGCCACAAGTTGGGTTTTTGGCTCTAATCCTTACGAAGCACTCACCTCACTTGGAAGGAGACCTTCCCATGCAACCTGAATACAAGTGAGGGTGTTACTCTCCCCAAGCAATGAATCCAATTACCGATTTTATTTTTGGTCAAGTTTTCTTAGCAGTCCCTTTTTTAATTTTTTTGGTGTTATCGCTTCTTTTGAGTGAATTCAAACAAGCGTCTAACGGTTTTTGTATTTTCTTTATCCTACTTTGTTCCAAAAACAGAGGGAGAATAGAGTCGGAAAAGCCGTGCAAGTCGACACCAAGGTGGAAATCTCACCTTTGTGCCTAAATGATGCATGCAAAGTAAGAAGACTTACAGCGAATCCCAGCTCTCTCCATGCGGGATGCAAAGCAGAATTTGTAAACCTAATCTATATGGCGATATCCAAAACGGAAATCGTCCTAGAATAGGCATCTGCTAGCGTGAAGAACCACAAGCTAGCCACTAACTCTCAATCCGAGTGTCCGGTCTAGGCTCACCCCTCCTCTGCTCAACACATTTGAGTTAGGAGAAAGCGCTTGTTCGGGAATGAGCTCGCGGCGCGTGGATCGAAAGCTAATAGCTAACTATTTAATTAGTCTAAGTCCAACAACAAACTATAGGAGCATGCAAAGGTAATTAGTGTGTTTGGACCTATTCTAATCGAATCAAGCATGACCTATAATCTAAGGGCTCAATCCACAAAAGAAAGGAAAAAGGAAAACAAAACCGGAAAATGACAAGCGATAAAAAACGCGATAAAAACCGCGGTGAGCCCCCGGGTGAACAAACACCCGGAAATTAGGCCCGGTAGTGTCCAAGAGTCCAAGTGTCCAGTGTACTTGTATTATTACAAATTAATGGGCCACTCTCTCACACAAAAAAAAATAAAAAGCAACTAAACTACCACTCTCTCTCTCTCTCTCTCTCTCTCGCTCCTCCTGCTCTCTCCTGCCGGCCTGGCTAAAGAAAGGCCGGCTCCGCTTCCCAAGGTTGCTTCGGGTCACCTAGGCGATCCGCCTTGCTCCGCGGTCCCTCGCAAGAAGACAAAAGAAGAATGGTCAGAATAGCTCAATCAAGATATATCAAAAATGCAAGAGATGGAAAATAAAGCTATGGTAGACAAGTCAAGCACAAGCAAACAAAATATGAGCTACTCGCTGTTACTCCCCGGCAACGGCGCCATTTGATTTAACCAAAATTCACGGAGTCTAAAAGTGGTGTCTCACACAAGGCGGAGACAACCGTCGCTGTGACGACTCACGATAAACTCTGGACTAAAGTCAACAATTAACCCACACTAAAGATCAATAAATTAGAAATAATGTGGAGTTAAAATTTATTTTTAACTCTGCACAAATGGTGTATAGGGACAAGTATGCAGAGAGTTCGAACACAGGGAGCAAACAGGGTAGTTCAAAATATTGTGCACAAGTGAGTGTGTGTGTCAAGTGTCTACAATAAGCAAGCAAAGAAAAGAAGTTTTTGCGGGTTTTTAATTATTTTTTTTAAATTTTTTTATTTAATTTTTTTATTTAATTTTTAATTTTGTATTTTGATTTTTAATTTTCTGATTTTTATAATTTTATATTTTTTATATATTTTTTTTAATTTCTTTTTGGATATTGAAAAATAAAGACAATGTAATAAAAGACAAGACAAAAACAAAATATGTATAAAAATATGCAAAAATATCCAAAAATTCAGAAATAAAAGGTTTTTGAGATTTTTAGGACTTTTTACTGTTTTTGTAATTTTTGGGGATTTTTCAAGGTATTTTTGGTATTTTTAAATACTGAAATAATGCAAAACAGTGGAAAATGTGCTGGCTGTGAGTAAAATAAGAATTAAAATGAGCAAACAGCAACCAAAATTTTTCACACTATTTTTCAAATAAAGAGAACAAAATAAAGAACAAACAGGAACGGAGTTTGTATTTTTTGAGTTTTCTAGGATTTTCTATATTTTTTTTGAAGTTTTTGAGTGTTTTTAAATTTTTAGTGTTTTTCTTTTGAGATTTTTAATGATTTTTGGACTGACACTAAATTAGGTTAAAATAGACACTAGGTAATTTTTTTGGAATTTTTCGAATGTTTTAATATTTTTTTGGCATTTTCTAAGCTAGACAGTGCACAAAAAGCATGTTTTTGATTTTTAATAAATATAAAAGTAAAAGAAAATCAAAAACTAAATTGATAGCGTCAAAGAACAAGTATCCATGAGCTTAACCCTATTTTTGTGGAATTTTTGGACTTGAAATGATAATTTAAACAATTACAACAAGCATCCAAACAATTAAACAGGCCTGGCAGGGGTATACATGCAATTTCCAAAACATCCAGGGGCTAGTTGCAAAATTTCCACAAAAATATAAACTAAATATTCAGTTTCAAGGGCCCATCAGTAATTACAAAACCCGCCTGGGTCTCGGTGTAAATTGCCCCCCAGGGCGCGTGACTCGCGCGCACTTGACAGGGACCAAAATGCAATATTTGAAACTATCAGGGGGGTCGATGCAAAATATCCCAAAGTTTTACACTGTATTCCAAAATCTTGGGGCGAAACTAAAATAACTAAACCCCAGGGGTGTCCTTGCAAAAAGCCCACCACCTCACGTGTACAAGTCACGTGAGGTGACGTGGCGGAGGACCTAGATGTAAATAAAAATCAGTGCAGGGGCTTACATGCAAATAACCCAAAGTTTTTCAACTGCAAATGAAAGTTTAAATACTTAAACAATAAATACAAAATGCGCGAGGGTTTAGTGTGCAAATTACCCTTGGCGCGCTATCCAACGGCGATGAAGGTGCCACTTAGACACGTGGCGTTGAGGACGGCCGATGACGCTTTGACGATGGTCGGCTGAGATTAGATCGCTCGAGACCGATCTGACGGTTGAGGCGTGACGCGATCCAACGACGGAGATCAGAACTGGGGTGGCAGCTCGATCGAACGGTGGAGGAGCGAGGTGGAGGAACAGGGATGAACGCCGGCAGGGCGATCTTCCCCGAGCTCGTTCTCGATTCTCCGGCGGTGGATGGGTCCAAAATCGAGCTGCGGACTCCTGGGAGGTCGAGGAAGATGCTGAGTGGCTCAAGTACGTCGGAGATGCTTCGGAGTGCTGGCGCGAAGGCGGCGGAGCTCGGAGCTCCAGGTATCTCCGACGAACCTCGCAAAACGGCCCCCGGTGGATTTGACTGTGCGTTGACCTGCAAAAAGGGGTGAAAGGGTCCAGGGCAAACTGCCTGGACCCCGTGGAGGCGAAATGGAGGTCGGATGTGGTCTGTGGACGGTGAAGAGATGTCGGCCGGAGGTGCGCTCCGGCGAGATGGAGTGATCAGGCGATTGGATCGATGGAACTCTAATTTTTTGAGGGTTTTTCATCCTTAAGTTAACAGGAATAAAAGGCACGAAAGAAATGACGGGGAAAGGGCCCTCAATGGCCGGAGCCAGAGGGAAGAAGATACCTCGACCGGCGTACTCGCGGGAGGTGGTGGAAGCACCTCCGACCTCGGCTGCCTTGGCTGATGGCTTCGCGGTGGAGCTGTCACCTCCAGGAAGCTCTGGAGCTAGGATTAGGCGCGAGGGGTGGACCAGAGAGTGTTCAAATTCGAAATGAAAAATGGGGGGTCGTTATATTTGGGTTGACCCCTGATCGAGATGCTCCAAAGATCAAGGTGCAGCGAGCGCTACAGTGATCCATGGCCCGAGGTAATCACATAGCAGGCTAGATGGATGAACAAGGAAGAGAAATGCAGAAGGAATCGAGGTGAAACTGTGCAAGTCTCGGCCTAGAAAAATCCGCCAAAAGCGGTCAAAACCAGGCCTGACAAGGGCTACAGAGGGTAGGGCGTCCAGTTGACCGAAGTCAACTGTTGTCGCCTCCTGGTTGGTCCACGTGGACCAACCAGGAAAAACCCTGATAATTATTTTGAAAATTCAATTAAAAATAGAAAAAGGGCGAATTAATTAATGATTATAAAATAAAAAAATATTCGTTATTTTATGTAGTATTTTATTATGATTTTTAATTTATTTTATGAAGTATATTTTTATAAGTTTGCTTTTTAACCCTATATAGGTATAATACCTATGTATTTAAGTATTTGATTTTTATTTTATGTATTTCAATTTCATTATTTGTATTTATTATTTTCTAAAATTATAAGATACTTTTATGTACACAAATATATTTGTATTTTATTTTTCTGATTTATTTTGTATATTAAATAAAATATAAGAGTGTTTTGTATAGATATATGTATAGGCAGTATACCTATGTATTCTTTATACAAGTATTTTTATTTTGTATTTTCTTTGCATTTTTATTCTAATTTTAATGCACATATATATTATAAGTAATATTTCATAATTATAAAAATATAAAAATACAAAAATAATGAATAAATAATAAATTGAATATTTTATTCAGTACAAGTATACAATATGGGTCCAAAACTCAACTTTCAAACCGTAGCTCCGCCAAATGCGAAACCACCGCCATTAAATAGCTTATTTTCTTCTATATCCAATTAAAGTGAGTATGCTGCATTTGGAGTTTTCGTTTATGAGATAAGGGTCTGGGAAGTTGGCATTCTGGATTTTTATTCAGACCATAACTTTTTATCTGTGTATTATTTTTCTGTGAAATCAATTTTGTATTTTTCTTTATAAATTTATCTACAACTTTCATGTATAAAGTTTCTTCATTTGATGCATAAAAAGTGGAACCAAAAATAGGTCCCAAAATGAATAAGAAATGAATAGAATGTATAGGTATTTTATCTGTATTTCTGACCTTATCTCCCCCTACTTTATTCCTTGTCGACCTATTCATCAAGATGCCTAGGTCTTGGGATTTGGGTCATAAAATATTTACAATATTTTATTCTTTTTCTTTTCTTTATTTATTCTATAATTTTGGCTTTAATTACAGTATTTTATACACTATATAGATGCACATGCATGAATGCTAAGATGATGATATTAATGCTATTTACAGGCATTTGCTAGGGTTTTTGGTGCCAAAATGATAGAATAAAGATGATGAAATGTGGATTCATCACTGAGATGGATCACGATGCAACAGAATTCCTCTAAGTGCCAAAGGTGGATGAGAGAATTAGGAGATGGATGGTGAACAGTCAAGAAGATGGGTGAAATCATGTGGATTCTGGGCATCGTCGCTTTGAAGCACATAAAGAGTGAGTACATCAAGCATCTGAATCAAGACGGATGGAACCACAGAATAGATCATCTAATCATAGCTCATGAAATCATCATCAAGTCATAAAAATAAATTTCATCCTCAATCCGGTGTGCGAGATCAAAAAAATCCTCAATAACGAATCACACCTAGTAATTGTGCCAAAAATCAGAATCCTCAATAATCTCTATACACATATCGAAATTAGATCCACCCAAAGTAGCACACCAATCTCAGTGTCATCAAAACGTGCTCGGTTTACTCAAATAATCAATTTAATCGAAAACCTCGATGCGGGCCCTATCTACAAGAGCAGCAATCCCGAGTGAAAGAAGGGATGATACGGAGGGAACGAGGAGGAGGACGAGAAAAAGTGGACATAGATAAATTTGTGGTTTTAGGAGAGGGCCTCCTTGAATCGGACCAGATATGGGGTGATATGGGCAAGGAGAAAGCCACAAAATCCGATGAAGACGGTGAAACTCAAGACCCAATATCACGACTCAGATGCAAATGAGGAAGTATATAAAAGAAAGAGGGAGAGGGACTCAATGATAAAAAATGACTCACACTCATGGGACTAAAAACTCGAAGAGGGATAAAAACGTAGATGGACTCAAAATCGCAATCCATTTACAAAGTAAACCCTCAGTTCACCTACTCAACACATTGAAGATCGAGATTGTGGTCTTTTATCTTTTCCATTTTAGAGTTTAGGAAATTTTAAGAAGTTGTACAAATCGAAGATAGGACTGGGATTTGGGCATTAATCCTTAGCGTGTACTTAGGAATAAAATGCACATACAATGAGGGGGTTGCTCTCCCCAAAATAATGAATCCATTTACATTTTATTTTTAAGATCCAATAGAGTTAGCAGTCTCAATTTTATTAGGTTATCACTTTTTATTAATTTTCAATGCACATGTTTAACAATATTTTCAATTCTATTTAGCATCGTAGTGAGAAAAATCAGAGGGAGAAGGTCGGAAAAGCCATGCAAGTTGGAAATCGATGATGCATGCGAAGTCCGAAGACTTACAGTGCTTCCAGCTCTCTCCATGCGGGATGCATAACAGAGTTGAAAACTATACTACATGCAATGCAATCAGATGAAATCACCCTAAAGTAGTAATTGCTATTATCGTGAAGCACCATATGTTAATTATTCGAAGACAACCCCTAAAGTCCGATCCTGGAGACATCTCGGTGCCCGCCACAACGGGTCCTACTAGCGTTGTATGATGTCTCTCACGGCGTGTGGGTTTGAATGCAAACAACTAACATTTATTATTTGACTAAGTCCAAAAGCGAATCTATAGGTACATGCAAAGATATTATGGCTTTGGACATTAATCTATCGAGCAAGCAAGTCCTAAGCTAGGGCTCATTCACACAAAATAAATGAAAATAAAATCGAAAAACAAAGAAAAATGATAAAAAAAATGCGAGAAAAAGCCAGTGAGGCCCCCAAGGGAACAATACTCGGGCACTAGACCTCGCGAAGTAGCTGTGTCCTAGAGAGTCCAACATCTTACAAATAAATGTCAATCTCTCACATGAATATACATAATAATGTAGAAGAAAATAAATAAAAATTAGAAAGAGATCGTCTTCCAAAATTTCCTCCATCTGCCCTTGCTGCTCTATCCTGCCAACTAAGTCGGAAAGTTGGTGCCGCCTTACTTGTGTGCACAAACAAAGAAAGTGGTCAAAACAGTCATAGTTAATATCAAATAAATATAGAGATAAATAAATGACAAGAATAAAGAAATGCTCCAAAATAAATAAATAGACAAGAGAGTATGAACAACTAAAGAATTCCAATCTATGTGGCGTCGCTCCCCAGAAATGGGGCCATTTTATGACTAGGGTTTCTCGAGGTTCGTACGGTTTCACAAGGTGAAACCGCAGTCGATGCGTTGACCACTCAAAAGACCCTAATTAATCAACAATTAACCAACAATACGAATCAAGCACAAATATAAAAAATGTGGAGTTAAAATTTATTATAACTATACAATTGGTGTGTATACTGTAAGCATGTGTAAAGGTCGAACCACATAGAGCAAACGGTAGATAGGTGCAAAATAATGCGCACAAAACTTGTTCTTATTCTCTTGTCCATTTTTATTGTTTTTGTGGGTTTTTTATTTTCTTTTTTGTTTTATATTTTTGTATTTTGTCTTTAATTTTATAATTTTATATTTTCTTTTTGGTCTTTTTAGATTTTTATATTTCCTTTTTCTTTAAAATAAACATATAATATAACTATATATAAAGTATATATATAATGTAATCAAATATAATTATAAATGCATACAAAAAGAGTCAAGATACAAAAATTAAAATGTTTTTGGTTTTATATCTTTTTCTAATGTTTTTGTAATTTTCTGGATTTTTTGCTGATTTTTATGGATTTTTAAAAAATAAAAATATCCCAAGTTAGGGATTTAATAAATTCCCAAAATTGATTTCAATTTTAAAAATAGTAAATACGGTCCAAAATTACTCAAATCAAATTTTACATATAGATATTATATAAAGAATATAAAGAAACAGAAAAACATATTTTTGTTTTTTTTAATATTTTTTATATTTTTATGAAGGATTATGTGGTTTTTCAATTTTTATGAGTTTTATTTTTTCATTTTTAGTGATTTTTGGTCTGTAGTTAGTATTTGATAAAATGCACAATATTTTTTGGAATTTTTCAATACATTTTTATATTTTTGGTGTTTTATAAGTTAGACATAACAAAAATGGACTCCTTTTGATTTTTAATAAATGATTAAAATACCCTAAAATGCCAAATAAATGGCATGAAAGTACATGCTACTAGACATATAACCCTATTTTTGCATGATTTTAGGAGCTAGGGTGCTATTTTTAATAAATGAAATCCAAGCACCAAAATTACATAAATTGACAAGGGCATAATTGCAAATAAAATAAAGTTCATGGACTCAAGTGTAATTTTCCTAAAAATATACAACATATTTCAAATTTTATTGGATTAAAAGTAAATACAAAAATCCATAGGGGATTACATGCAATTTGCCCAGCTCACGTGGGACGACATGTGAGCTGAGCTGGACTGGACCCAGATGTAATTGAAATAAGTTCGGGGACCTTTATTCAAAATGACATTTTTTTAAACATTACATTTTATTTACAGTATCAATAAATCAATAAAAAATCAGATGGGGGATATTGCAATTTACCCCCAATGCGCGGAGGCGGACGGTATGATGCACGCCACTTATCCACGTGTCGCATACTCCTCGCTTGATGACGCTTCGTCGTGGATGCTCGAGATTAGATCGCGCGGGATGATCTAGCGATTGAGGGTAGCTTGATCCAATGGTAGTTGGAAGACTTGGAGGCGCCTTCTTCATCCAACGACAGGTGGGCACAGTGGAAGAACAGTCGAAGACGGCTTCAGGCACCTGCACGCTTGCAGATGGTCTCTCCTCATTCTTGACGTCCTCCCGAACACGCTGGTCACCTCAGAGAGCTCTGGAGCTCGACGGAGGAGCCCTGGATGGCAAGGGTACCTGAAGGTGGTCTTCAAGCTTTGAAAGTCATGTCAAATGTATCGTTCAATGTGGGACCTGCATAAATAGACTCACGGGTCGAGGGCAAAATGCTTCGACCTGGTTAGGCGAGGTGGCGGTGAATAGAGGTGTGCTCCGGCGAGGGTGGTTGAAGAAGCATCGGGTTCCAGATCACGAGGTGATCTGGGTGGCTGGAGGTGGGTGAAGCATGGAGAGGCAAAGAGGGAAGGAGGTGGAGGTGGTTGCGGGATCGGAGAACGGGCGGTTAACGGTGAAATGACAGCCGGAGCTCGGGAGCTCAAGAGCTCCGGTGAGGGTAACCTTGTTGACCTACGTTAATTAGCTAGCTAAGCATGAAATTAAAAGTGGAAAATGAACAACGGAATTAAAAATTACCTAGAAAACATAAGGGACGCAACTCTTATACCTGGTCGGAGGCCAGGGAGCAGAGGTGGCCGGCGACATCCGCCTTGGGTGCACCCCATCCTCCGCGAGCTCTCCAGACCTTAGGGGACTCCCCTTGTGACGAGGATAAAAAATGGGCCAAGGTCGAAGGGCTCTAAGACTCGGAAAGTGACCAAAAAGCAAGAGGAAACATGATATTTTATTTATAGACAAGAGTGTGCACCCTTATTGATCGACGGATTTGAAAGAATACGAGCTATATACAACCATTCTACAAGGCCAGCGTGGATCTAGGAAGATCAATGATGATATCTCATGAAGGGCTCGAGGATGATGGATGTATGGAGCGGTAGGAGAAATGGCGAGGAGGCGGGCCTCTCGAGGTTCTGACAAGAGTCAGAGGACCTAGAGGGGGAGTTGACCGGGGGTCAACGGATGCTGCGTTGTGATTGGGCCATGCGGGCCGCTAGAAGACAAAACAATCCTTATTATTCGAATTTAAGTAATTAAAAAGTAATTGATTTCATTATTTTTTATTATAAAATAAAAATATTTATTTTATGTAATATTTTGTTATGATTTTTATTTAATTTTTTGGTATTATTTATTAATAGTTAATTATTAGGGGTGTATTTGTAGGTATATTCATATTTTATTTTTATTTGTATATTTTATTTTATTATTTTATTTTCTTATTTTATATATTTATAACTTATTTTTTAGGTATATAAATATGTTTTTATTATATTTTTGTGATGTTATTTGTATCTTTAAATAAACATGTATATATATTATATAGGTATAAATACATGTATTTCATCTGTGTATTATATATATTATTTTATTTTGATGTACTTTCTTGGGTTTTATTTTATCTTTATATTTTTAATACAATATAACTAATATTTACAAGAGTATAAAAATATAAAAGAGCAAGAATTTCACATTTATTTATTTACGTGTATTATCATGGTGTTTTACCTATGTTTTTATATAGACTTATTTTGTTTTGTTTTTTTCTTTTTTCTTTTATTTTGGTTTTAACAGATTCGTATATTATAAATAATATTTACAAAATTATAAAAATATAAAATTGTAAAAATAGTAAAGAATGAATAAATTGAATATTTTATTCATGTATATTATATAATGAGGGTCCAAAACCTAACTTTTACACCTTGACTCTAAGAAAATATAAAACCACCTTCAGTATATAGCTTAATGTACAACTAGAGGTGATTTTGACACATTTTACATTTTTATTTGGAAGATATGGGTCTGTGAAGTTAGGCTTTTGACTTTTTATTTTATGTATAAAAAGTACATTATATATTATTTTTACATGAAATTAATTTTGTATTTTTATTTACATTATTATCTACAATTTTCATGTACAAAGTTTCTTTATTTGGTATATAAATAATAAAGAATAAAATAGGTGTTAAAAATTCTTTATTGGGAAATAAAAGAATTGGGTTTTTATTGTATTTTTGGCCTTGATCTCCCCTACTTTATTTCTTGTCGGCCAATTCAATTCTTGACTTGGTCTCGGGTTTTAGGGTCATAAAATACCTTCGATATTTTATTCCTTTTCTTTTCTTCTCTTTATTCTATAATTTTTAGCAATTAAAACAATATTATTTACACAATAAATGCAATAAATAATGAATGCTATTTTGTACAAATTAATGTTATATACATGCATTAGCTAGGCTTTTAAGGCCAAAATGATAGAATAAAGGTGATGAAATGGAGATTCATAACCCCCCCCCCCCCCCCCCAAATCTTCCTCTCGATAGTCGTTGGCCGTTAGGGACCCCAATCTTGCTCGTCTTCTTCTCTTCCCCCATTGAGCCCTTAACCACTGCAACCTCACCCGCTCGAGGAACCCACCAACTCCTCCTCACCATTATCTCTTTAGTCACCTACAAAATCAACCTAACTTCCTTATCCTTTCCCGATCGAAATCCCCATTCCATCGATCCCCAACCATTGGAGCCCCATCACCTCCGATTATCCTCTATCCCCAAATCCCCTACGATTCTAACCAACTCTATCACTAGCTCTCTTCGACCCCCTGATCCCATGTAGATCTATGACTTTAACATCCAGATCCTTGACTCTACTCCCTATTTAGACATCTCGAATTCATCTTATTCAGATCATTCGCTGAAATCCACCGCCAATCATCTTGCAGAGAGAGAGAGAGAGTCGGTCGAAGGTTGTTGGTGACAGCAACAATCCTCTGGCAAGGCGAATACCTTCTCTATGAGGTGAGATCCATGACATCGTGGTGTTGCCGTTCATCTTGTACGATCAGCCAAGCTTCGAGGAATCCTCCGTCGTTCCTCGAGACGATCGCCGAAGTAGGCTTTAGCCTCTCCAATCCCCCAAGCGAACCCCCACCATTTCTTGCACCCTATTCTCCTTCTTCTTTTCCTTATCCCCCACTACATCATCTTCTTCATCTATCATGCTTGAACTGACCACCATGATCATTTCTACATAATGATGGCAGTTCTTTATTCATTCTAAATCTCTTTAGATAGTGATAAATTGATGATTTATCATATCTTTTATTCTCTTTTTGAGAAAATTCGAGTCTAATCCATTGCATTTTACCTAACTTTATGCATAATTTCATTTCTTATTTTTCATACACATCGCATGCAAAAATATATAAAAATGCATAAAACAATCATTGCAGATAATCTCCAATTTTAATATCATTATACGTCTTATCCTGATAATTTTTATCAATAAATATGGACTCCATGCCTATATTAAGTTTCTAACCATTATTTATTTTTTTCCAGATTTAATTTGGAAGAGGCCTAAGAGGACACTCTCCACTCCCATCTTCATTTGGAAAAAATGCTACATGACAAAATAGATGAAGTCAGCCAGACATCAGCATTTAAAAATATAAAAAATACAGGGTGTTGATGTCAGCATGATGTCAGTCCCCATCTTCTTCCTCCTCATGTCGTCCACCATCGCGCCTCTTCTTCTCCCTCGCATGCCAATCGCTACTGCCCCCTCCTCTCCCCTTCGCGCAACTGTTGCGAGGGCGGTTGGCCTCCTCCAGCACCACCTTCTCCGTCCCTTCTCCTTCCTCGCCTCATCTATAAAGGGAGGAGGAGCTCAAAGGAAGAGGAAGACCCAACACGAGCTTCCGCCTCCCTCTCCTCCGTCATGCCTCCGCCGTCGGAGCTCTACCTCAAACTCCATCGCTTGCCACTACAGACACCTCACTCGACACATGTGACAGTCGTATCGACATTCTAACCTCCTCTCCACCTCACCGCCATGTAGGAAGAAGGAAAAGGGTCCCAAGGACCTCTTTACAATTTCTGTTATATTTCATTCTTTATAAAGTTTGGATCTTTTTTACATTAGTTAAAGTATTACTTTCTATTATGCAATTTACCTAGTTTGTTATTTATTTCCTATAATAATTTCGTTATTTAATTCTTTAAATATTTATGCTTTAGTCCTTTAATGACCTTTCTGTAATTTCCTAAAGTTTCTTATTTTCTCTATAATTTACCCACTAAGCATTTTTATATTTGATGAATTTCACTTCTAATCAATTTTATAATTACGCCATTATATTCAATTTCTATTTACATCCATACCCATACCTTTTTGAAAATTATATTCATGCCCCTAGCACTTCTAAAAATCACCAAAATGGCAGAAAATACGAAAAAAAATCCCAGAAAATTCTCGCATGATCCTTAAGATCTCTAGAACTTTGTGACAGAGGTTTCAACACACTTTAATGTCTTAAAAATAAAAGTAAAAATAAGATTCAAGTTGAGTCAATAAAATCGAAAAAGCATTTGCAAATAGAATAAAAATGAGCGCAAAAATGTCTGAGTCCATGTGGATCGATCATCTATATACCTTAAACTTTATTTAATATCGCTTGGCCTATAATTGTAGAAATTTTATCTAAATATATTGATTTTCGTGTGTGCATAACGACACTCGTAAAATACACTTCTTAGTGTAAAAAAACCAAGGTTTCATTCTAGCGCCATTGCCAGGGACTCGGCAACTTTGCGCAATTTATTTTGGCATTTTGATTTTTTTTAAATTTTGTAAATTAATTTCATTTGTCTTTCATTTCAGATAAAAAATCCAAAAAAGGTGGATCTCTCATGTGCTCTCTTGCTCTCTCTTATTATCTCTAGCTCAAATTATAGATTCAGCAAGCAGCACACTGTAAAATCATTTCAATCACTTAGTCATTTTTAGGTGCTTGCATTTGTGTGTGTATTTAAATTTTTTTTGAATAATATAAAATCAAATTCTTGATGCATTCATCTATGTGTTTTTTCTCCCTTTGCTCACTAATTAAACATGATCACAATTGAGTTTCTAGCCTAATCAAATAAGTTCCGGAAAGTCACCGTGAGGCTCGGATGAAAGTGGTCAGAAGTGTTTGTTTGTTGCACATTGAACACAATATCACATGTACAAACTGAATCCTAGGTAAGAGCCCAAATCCTTGTGAAATTGTTGGCTAATGAATTTTAAAATGACTAGCTACTTCTCAATGAGGGAACTATGATATCCCTTAGCATATTAGGTGGTTCAAGGACAACGCATAAGGCATCGTCCTTAAGTAACACGGTAGTCGTTTTACGATCCGTGCTTATACCCATACTGGTTGAAAGTAGACACAACTAGCAGTAAAAATTCGAGTCACACATCATTTCATAATTAGGTTCATCTAGAATACGGATGTGCTTGCTTTGAACTGAAATAAAAAATAAAAAAATTGAGAAGATAGCTGCTTCTACGACAACTCGCGTGTATTGGTAAATCGATCTTGTTTTGTGTGTTGTTTTGTAATCTATTTGGAAATGACCCCTAGTGAACAAATCTATGCCTACATGAAGAGTATGTCATATACCAACTATGCACCGTGATATTCAGACCACCCTTCACAATATCAATCATCTTATGAGGGAAATTACCGATATACGTCAGTTCACAATCAAATTTTGGGATACAGCCCAACCCCGATTGGGGAAGTCAAGCCGAGCGATTCGAATACTGACAAATTCCATTTTCCTCCACAATCCCAATCATTCTCCTAACCAAGTGCAGAATTTTACAACTCGGGGATCAATCTGAATCTTCATATGGGTCTACGTCTTTAACTTATTGCACCCCTTCTCCACCTCAACCTCTTTCCAACCAAGTTGATGAGACAATCTTCGAGGGCTTTAGTAACCTCTTGAATTCAATGAAAACTTTGAGATGAATATTAAATAACAACATGAGGAGAATACTCATCTATTCGCTGAAATCTGTGAGCATCTATTTGCCAACCTACTCAAGATTTCAGATACAATGATTGAGAATATGCATATTTCTGATCAGGGAACTCTTGAGCTCGACTAAGCTTGGGATGAATTGGACAACACAATCACAAATCAACCTGAGTATGAGGAAAACTTTCAAGGATAATATGAGGAGATTTTTATGAGAAAAATAATGAGTTAGAATAAACATAAAAATTTTGAGAACCACATCAAATGAGGATCTTAATGAACTTTTTTTGATGAATGATTCTTGATACCAATTTTTCTAGCCTCTAGCTCAACACGACCCTGAGCCAAATAATTTTCATGTCACAAAGGTAATCACGTTTTCGCATTGTTTGAATCCAGTTTTAATTGAAATTCCTATCAAACAACAGGTCAAACTTGAATCTTTGATCAAGAACAATGGTTTTGATAATGGAAGTTCTGATGATGAGTGTCCTGAAATAATTATTGATCATGACGTTAATCTAGAGGTTGAAATAAATGGTGACAGTAATGAATGTTATGACGAGACTCATATCACGGCCCCTCCTCCATCCGATGAAATAGTGATTGAAATATTTGAGTTGTCTACTAAAATGTTAACTTCGAATTCATGTTATTGGAAAATGAGTTCTGAGGATGAATTTGATGTGAATGATAAATCTAAAGATGAATTAAATAACATTGAGGATGAATCTAAGGATATTGGAGAATTTGATTCTGATGATGAAATTTCCATTAATTCTAATGGTGATGATGATTCGTTAGAAGAATTCAATAGTGAAATCAAAATTAACATTGATGATGGATCTAATGATGAGGTTGATGATGAATCTAAGGATAATTTCCCATCTGAGAAAGAATATGAGGATAATGTTGATTACAAATTTGATAAAAAAAACTAAAAATTGAATTTGAGGACAAAGGAAAGACTAAAATTAAGGTGATTTTTTAGTAAGAGCTTGAGATTGAGTTGCCATCACATGTTCTTCCATTCACCCCCGACCCGATGTCGAAAGTCCTACCTGATAACTCTCTCAGGGATGAGCGCATAATTTTCCACTCCAACCCTTGACCTCCGAGGAAGATGACCCTTTCTGCTTTGTCTTTCACCCTCTAGGTGCCTCATCTGACATTACCACATTTTTCAGAACTGGGAAGCTTAAATTTTTGAGGATGGTTAACCAACTACCAAATTAATTCCATCTTTGGGTCCTGTTCATATTGAAGATACACATACTGATCATAAGAGGGAGCAACGGTTGAAGAAGAATGAACATGAGCCCACCCACCCACCCTTAGATTATCTCAATGGTTCCAAGGAGATCACTCCATGTCATGGACATATCATTAATTCTCTGGATAAAAAGGATGCGAAAGAAACATGTTGATTACGTGGGTGGAAATAAAATAGATTTATCAAATGTGTTTGAGGAACAAGATCATACTGATAGCCAACCTTATATAACAAACACCGATCTACTAAATTTTGATCAATTAGATCTGAATGACTTATCACATCGCTTCTCAATTTGATGACTCACATGTTTTGGCCTTATCCCCGTATATACATTACCCACATACCAATTGGAGATATTGCTTTCAAACTCGATTCTACCCTTTTCACTCAAATCTTTACTTGACTTGACTGTGTCTTTTATCATACCAACATAATCGGACATTCACTGAACCACATGTTGATGGTCCTACACATCAATTAAAAGCTTCCACTACAAGCAGATATGTCTTTTGTGATGGATACCGGCCGCCCCATATGCAAGAACACCGTCCCCTTTGATCAATGAGGACGGTTGTGGAAGCGTCCCTGATGCCTGCAACTCATTTGGCTTAAGGGGACGCAAAAACATAGCGTCCCCTATTCATATACGGTGGGGACATTGATGACACAGGAATCGAGCGACTAAGGTAAAGGTACTAAATGGTCGTCGCGACCTCAATCACTCGGTCGTGTCAATCAAGAAAAATAGACCACCAATATAAAAATCAACTCGAAAATCAATAGCGGTCTTGCTATTATTTTAACCTGGTATAGCGACCAAGGTCGAACACAAGGAGCACGAATTGGCCTTGAGGCCCACGAAGTAGTCAAAAAGAAAGAAAAAGGAAATAAAAAGGTATTTTTGGTGGTTTTTAAGTCTTTTTATTATTTTTTGGATTTTTAATGTATTAAGAAAATAAGAAAAACAACCAAACAAGACAATTCAACTATTTATTAAATGCACTAAAAATCAACCAAGAATTCAAATAAAAATATTTTTGTGTGTTTTATAATTTTTACTGTTTTTAGTGAATTGTTGAGATTTTTTTGATGTTTATTTAATTTTCTAAAAAATAAAACAAGGTCAGAAACTGTAGGTACTGTCCAGCCGATCTTAAGAAACTTAGATAAAATATCTAAGAGTTCCCAATAAACCTGGAGGTATTTTTCCTGTATAGAAAAGAAAAAAAGGAAAATTTTGAGCACCTAAATTATTATTTTTGGGTTTTTAGTTTATTTATTAGAATTTTTTCAAGATTTTAAGTGTTTTTCAATTTTTAGGTGTTTTAGGCAATGAAAAATAGCCAAAGTTGGCTAGAAAATCAAGCACCACAAAACAAACAGTAGATGATTTTTTTGTAATTTTTAGATGAATTTTAATATTTTTTTGTGATTTTTCAAATCAGACAGCAAAGAAAATGGATCTTTTTGAATTTTTAAAAATATCAAATCAAAACAAAATTGTCCCCAAAAATTCCAGAAAAATTTACACTATGGCAGGAGCCATGTATCCAATTTTCGTTGGATTTGGAGTTGGATTGCTATTTTATTCAAAAATAGAAAGTTGGTACTGTGCACAGGGACCTAAGTGCAAATACCCAAAAGTCCTGGGGGGTCTGGTGCAAAATACCCAGGAGATCACGCGCGTCGCGCGTGCCTGGGGCACTCAGGGACCCAACTGTAATAAAAACTAAGTCCTAGGACTATTTGGTAACAGGTACCAAAAGTCCGAGGGCTAGTCTGCAATTAACCCACGAATAAACGCACATGCACTAATAATTTACGCACATGGGTATAAATGCAATAACCCAAAAGTTTTCATTCAATTCATAACATCTCAGAACTACAAGGTATGAAATGCAAATATCCCAGAAAACCACGTGTCGAAGCACGTGCTACACCATACACAGGGGCATATAAGCAAAGAAAGTAAAGTGCAGGGTCCACAATGCAATTGTACCAAAACTAAATAACTACACTAAATATTTACAAGACCAAACGCTAAATAAGATAAAAAGGAGGGCCTAAGGGTAAATTACCCTTTATTAATGGAGCCGCTGGATGGACGCCACGTAGCAGATCCAACGAGTGAGAGCGGTGGCGCCTTCGACCTTGAAATGCTTGGCCTGATCGAACGGGTGAGGGCCCTCCACGTGGAGATCGGACGGTCCTCGTACGCAGTGGCCGAACCCTCATGAACCAACGGCTGGGATCACACCTCCACTGATCTGACGCTATCTGCAGCTCCGCAAATGAACGATCATGATTTGATCTGGAGCTCTGAGGTTGATCGGACGGTCGGGAAAGATGTTGGAAGAACAGTTGGCCGGCGAGCTTCGTCGGCCCGTCACACGCGTTGAGATCCTCCCCTGCTGCTCCTGAAGATCAGAAAAGCTCCGCCGTGAAGCTCCGCAGCTGGTGGTGCCCTCCGATGACCCAGCCGAGCTCTGGAGAGCTCCGGCGAGGTCGGCGGAGGTGGAGCTACTGGACCCAATGGTCCAAGCCCTCAGATGGGCTTGGATGAACCTGCAAAGTAGACCAGAAAGCTCGCGGATCGAGGGCAAACTGCCTCGACCCGGTTAGGCGAGGTGAAGGTGGTCGGGGGGTCGATAGGGGCGAGCTCCGGCGAGGGGATGGACGGAGGAGCTCGAACCCCAGCTCCTGTGCGAGCTGGGTTAAATGGATGGGTGCAGAACGTGCGCGGGAGGAAGGCGGAGGTGAAGGTGGATTCCGATGATCGAATGGAACAGTGGGATGGTCGGAATCAACGAAACACGACGGCGGAGCGAATTGGGGGTAAACTGAAATTGGCGAAAAGGGAGGGAACTGGGTATACCTGGGTGGACGAAGCGACTGGGAAGAAGCTTGCACAGCTCCTGGTCCTTGCCTCGAGGAGCGTCGGTCTCCGAGGCTCGAGCTCCGGCTCTGGGCGGAGCACGACGGTGTATCTCGCCGGATCAGTGGGCCACTGCCCCTCTCCTCGCTGCGACAGCACCTGGAGCGAGCTGTCACTCTCACTCACGCACTGGAGGTCACTGGGGGTGGAGCGAATGAACCAAAGATGCGAATGAAGGTGGCGGAGCTCGAGCTATAACGGTGGATGGTCCGGGAAGATGAGGTCGGGTAGGGCAATGGAAGGCGCGGATCCCGAGGCGGTGGCTCCGGCGAGGGTGATAGATATGACGTGATCAATTCGGACCCGAGGTATAGGGAGGAGGTGATCGGGTTTAGGTGTAAAAAATCCGAGAAGTCGGGTTACCCGCTAAGGACCCGTGCAAGGTGATCCTGGGGGGGAAGTTGACCGGGCGGTCAACAAACCCCTGGACCAATAGGAAGCTGCCACCTGGAAAAGAATTGAAAATTCGATTAAAAATAGCAAATGGCTTATTTAATCAAAACTCAAAACATGAAATATTTTTGTTTTAATATTTTATATTTTTTAGTGATTTTTAATTAATTTTTCAAAATAAAATTAGGGTATTTACATAGTAGGGTTATATATAGGTATATATACAATATATAGGATTTTAATTTTGATTTTTAATTTGTTATTTTTATAAAATTTTATTCCCATTTTATATTTTATTTATTTATAACATAAAATAAGGAATAAAAAGATATTTTTATTTTATTTTTATTATTTATATACATAGGTGAAATAAATACATATGTACATTTATATACATGGTATATTTACAATAGTCTTTTTTATTTTTAATTTTGTGATTTTTATTTTGTTTTTGTTTTAATTTATTTTATTTATTTACACCATAAGACATAGAATATGTACAAGATTTTTGGAAATTAATTTTATTTATTTATAAGGCTAAATAAATAAATATGAGTGGACTATATACATGGTGCAAGTGATGTTTTTGTTTTCTTTTTAATTTTTCCATTTTTATCTTGTTTTTATCTTTATAAATATATACAAATATTTACAAGCCTATTTTAGTCTCTTTTTGGGAGGAAATCATTTTTATTTTATTTACATAAATATTTACACACATGAGCCCCTATCTCCCTCTACTTTGGCTTTTATGCGGTCAGGCCCATGCTGAGCCCTCCCTTGGGTTAGGTTGCTCAATATTTATTCTAAATATTTCCCTCTTTTTCTTTTTAATCTTTATTCTTTTATTTTTGCACAAAAACATGCTAATTATAGGTTTTTACACAATGCATGCTTTTGGTAATTATTTCTATTTACAACTATATACATGCATTTGCAAAGGTTTTTGTAGCTAAAATATAAGAATAAAGAGTGATGAATGAGTATTCATCAGACATCCCATGACCATCCTTGTTGTGCATACTGGAAGAGACGTTGAACGTCCCTGTTAAGCAATCGTATAGGGGACGGTACCGAACCGTCCCCTCTAGCAATCGTTTAGGATGGTTCAAGACCATCTCCGAAGGCTCTCAAGTTTCAGTGACGGGTACAGAAGTGCTTTAGGGACGGTTGAAACCACCCCCCTTGACCCTGCGCCCACCAAAGCTCCATCAGTAAGCCCATCTCTAGTTGTCCCCAGTGTAATGGTATACAGAGACGGGCACAGAAGCCCAATAGGGATGGTCATAACCGTCCCTCTTGTCCCTACGACCACTAAAAATGGTTCAGTAAGCAATCCTCAACCGTAGGGGATGAGAGCGACCGTCCCATAATACACGTAAACGGGACGGTTATGAACCCTCCCCCTCGATTTTGCCCAGTGTTTTTGGTTAAGGGAACGGGTACAAAAGATTAATAGGGACGGTCTTAACTGTCCTCCATGTTCCTGCACCCTAAAAAATAAACCAGTAAGTCCACATCGACAGCAGGATACAGGCACAATCCTCCCCTATAAATGTAAAAGGGATGGTTAGGAACCATCCCCCTTGGTTCTGCTCAGGGTTTTTGGTTATGGGGATGGGTACATAAGATTTATAGGGACGGTCTTAACTGCCCCCTATTCCTGCACCCCTAAAAAAGGAACCAGTAAGTCCACCTCGATTGTAGGGGACGGGCGCAACTGCCCCCTATAAATGTAAAAGGGACGGTTCCAAACCATCCCCCTCGATTATGCACAGTGTTTCAGTTTCAGGGACGGGTACAGAAGATCGGTTGGGATGGTCTTAACCGTCTCCCTTGTTTCCACACCACCCAAAATAGAACTAGTAAACCCACCTAGACCAGATGGGACATGCATAATGGATGGTTGTCGACCATCACCTCTGAACTTCATAATGAAAAAAATTGCTACACTTGATTCAGTGGCTTGCTACCGCAACGAATTCACAAGAAAAACATTCTATGACACAAAGGTAGCTTATCTCAGAAATTTATTAAAGAACTTGATACATAGCTTTAAAATTGTATTACATAAAATCTAAATGGTAAACTACATTAAATGGCTCAAGTAAAGTATATATACAAACATAAATTCTAAAACACAATCTACTCCTCATCGCTCTCCTCTTCGTCGTCCCCGAGTCGTGTTGGTGTTATTGGTGGGTTGGGATGTCTCTCGAGATGATGAATGTAAGCCATGATGTTCGCCATGTCCGAAAGCATCTTGGCAATCTCCTCATCCTTGCACAGACATCTTCGCCATATCAGAACACATCCTGGCCACTCCTCTTCCTGTACGGACTTTTTTTCCTTGACGCCTCGCAGCTCTCTCTCCAACTCTCTCTCCCTCTTGCTTCGTTGCGACTATGATCCAAACCCTATACCACTAGTTCCATACCATGTATGAATCATTGCTCCACGTTTGCCACATCGTATACGTCCAGATTGTTCCGAACATGTGGCTTGGACAAACACCTCTTTAACAGATAGCGGTAAGCGGTTCGTTTACGTGTTATCTAAGGATCTGATCATAGTGAGTCTGATCATCTCCTCCTGCATATTTGGTAAAAGATTGATTTAAAGAAAAAAAATCGTAGGGACAATTATTGTATATCGTAATTAACTTACATGAATGGGTGCGTATGTGTCATCAACCCGAGGTCTCGACTCTTTGACCCCACAACCTCTATCCGGGTGGCCTCTCGTCATTTTCCTTTTCTTAAAAATCAACATAAATTCTATGTGAGGCCCGCTTCTACGGATCTGGGATACCCGCTTACATATCATCCGTAGTATCATGTTCACTAAAGATCACATTATAGTACTAAAAATTAGGGGATTTTTTTTATACGGATGACATTCACAAATTAACTAATAAGCCAAAGAACTACAGTATGTCACAATTATATTGCATAAATATCCATAGCAGTTAACATATAACAACAGAAATTGCATTATGTACATGCATCCAAATTATATTAGAAGAGAAATAAAAGCATATAATATCTTGAACAAACTATAGAATGCGTACCTGATAATTGTAACTGCATAAGCTGATGTTCAACTCTCCCAATACAACGGTGCAGGTATTTTGCCTGCAATCCATAGAATAGGGAGAAAAGAACATCAACAAACGTTGAGTACATCTAATTAATTAAAATTAACAGGAATTTAGTGGTTCCAAAAGAAAGCAAGTAATTTGGCTTTGACAATTAAAATTTAAAACTACTTGCAATGAAACAGGCTTTCAAGTTGTTTGATATGTAAAACCCCTGTCTACTCATCCTACACAAATTACCCACATAATCATTTATATATAAATATCATATGGTCCATATTTAAGTCATTGCTTTTCTATTAATTATAATATAAGTTTGATTGGTCTTGAGAATGTAAGTGATGAGACTCTGATATGATCATTATCTCTATTAAATGCTTATAATGATGTTTAAGAATCTTTTGGATTGATCATAGTAAGGGTATATGATGGATCTTAGCTTAATAGAAACTAAGCTCAACTACAACCAACTTCCATGTAACCAATTCAACTGCAATTCAACTTTAGCCAAACTCAATTGTGACTCAATCCAATCTCAAATGTAACTTTTCCAAATTCAATTGTAATGTACTTTTCCAGATTCAACTGTAACTGATTCAGATGTAGCCATAGAGGATTCAGATGTATACATGGATGATTCGGATGTAGCATCGCCAAGTCTGCTGGCGAAAAATAAACAAAAACTCAAGCGGTGAAGTAGCCTACAAAAGGCTCTTCTGTCTCGCCCTCTAATTGGAAGGCGGTCCAATAGAGGGATAGGTCTACTCCAAAACTACGCCACTGAGACGGGTGGGAGAGACTTTCCGGAAAAGTCACTCTAAAAGAAAAACCGGCCTGACCGATACGGGCTAACGAGCTCGAAAAACTAAAACCAAGGGTCCTCCAGCCTAGGTATCCTAAAGAACAATGGTCAGTGGAACTGGTCTTTAAAAGAAAACCTGTGGATCCCAGAGAGGCGTAAAAATTGCGAGCGCTCGCGAAAAAAACCAAGAAAAAGACTGGGATCCTATACCCGCGCACTAGGCGGCCGCTGCCCTAACTTGGCTTCCTATCTCCCGCCCAGCTGAGGGTCACCGCACCCTCGCATGACTGGCACTCATAATTATCAGTCATTACTGACTTACCATCATTGACTTGAGATCTAAGCATCTTGTCGACAATCTGATTGAATAGTGATCCATAATTAGTGATTCATATCTAAATGATTAGTTACGAAGATTTTCAATTATGGATCGTCTCAAATTTGACGGCATATTTATTGATCTATACATTGTAAGTCACTTTGTATGAAAATACCCAAATGATCTCAACTTGCCAGACAAGAGGAGGGCTATTGTGACTTTCTTATAAACAGTAGATCGGTATTGATGATACCAAAAACTAAAATCAAGATATGGGATGAGAAATTCTCGAGACTCCATAAAAGGATCGATGTTTTTGGGCCATTGACTCAGATGGTAGCTCAGGGAGGGTCACTCATTGGATGGGTTGGTGATCAATGGACCTTGCAACAAGTATTGGAAACTCATCATATTCTCTTGGCCTGCCTTTGAAATGCCACTAATCACAATGATATAATAGTATCGAATAATTATGGTCTAGTGGATGATGTTCTTAAACCAATCTATGATAGGAGATTCAACAAATTGGAATGAACTTCTTGGAGTCCCCCTTGATTATTAGAGGTGATTTCAATGTAACTCCTTATACATATGACTGACCTTATGGAAGGGGTAGTCAAGAACAGGTCTCCATTGAATTTTGCTAACCTGATGGGAGAATTGAACCTAAAGGTTATTGATGATAGGAAAGGTTGCTTCACATGGAGAATTATGACTTCTTTCTTGTATATCAGTTGATTCTTGGTATTGTGACGTCGACGAGTATTTCTATCCAAAGATGTTCTAATGTTATTCGGGGAGGAAGCATGAAGTGGAGCTATTACCGATATGGGCAACTTTACCATATGTCAAAAACATATGATCTGAATACCCTAACTAATATTACAAATCAAACACTCAACTCCATTATCTTAAAATAATCAGGCCATGTGCGCTCTTGGAAATAAAAAAAATCTTCACCCCATGGATGATTTTGAACTCCATATAAGTTTGAATTTTTTTCTTAAAACAGCATGAATCTAAATTTGCTACTTCTTCTTAAGATAATATGATCATAAGTTTGTAATTTCTTCTCAAGACAACATGATCTTCACTCTCAGGGATGATCCCCATTTCACAGGTGCATCTATATTTGAAGATTAGGGTTGACTGAGTAAATCCCCGTTAAGAAAGATAATGAGAAAATGTTAAGTTGTAAAGGGAGGAGTACTTATGAGTGGATCACATAAATCCCTCTATTCATCTAGCAAACTAAGTCTTCAACACTGTCCAAATTCTGAAAACCAATTTCATCATAAGAATCTCATTTATGTGGCTTAGTTTCAAAATTCTCAAAATTTCAGAATACCCTAATAATGATTATCTATTGGCAAAATCATCATTTCTCAACCAGCCAAATGGGCACTACCAGTATTCGTATCAGAATTTCTACAAATAAGCACTACATAATTACCCCAGTCAGAGTTATGATAGCCCTATAAGATTCAATGCATTTCCTTTGGTCAAAACCTTTTGAAGAATTACCAAAATATGTTAGATACAATAGCCCAGCAAGATTTAGAGATAGACCTAATAATCAGATTAAGAACATCAACGATATCATATGAATGAAAAGAAAATGGAAGGCTACATGGATGGCAGCAAAAAGAGAGGAAGATTGTACCTTAGATCTCCAAAGTTTTGGAGATCAAAAGGCATGCAATAGCCCCATTTGGAGGCTTCCATCAGTATCAAGGAGTTGCTGTACAAAAGTGTTAACAGAAATTCTAGTGGGTATTTGAGCCCTAATTTACAGCATTTCTATGGCCTTCTAACTGATGAAGGCAGCAGCTGAATGGGGAGCTCTAGCAAGAGGTTTCCAGCAGCATGAAGGGGCTTCCAGTAGCAGTTGCATGCTGCTGGAATTTTGCTACAACGGCAAGAGAAGGGCCGGGGGCTTCCAGCACTTGTTATTTAGTCCTGAATTTGATCTTCAATAGCAGCAGCTGCAATCCATGGTGTAGCAGTAGGCTCCAGCAGGTAGCTTGGGCACCACAGGTGGCTGAATGGAGGGAAAACAATCTCTATAGCAGCTGCTGCAACTTGGTTGCATGAAGATAAAGGGAAAAGATGGGGACTTCTCGGTTGTAATTTGGTGAGAAAAATAGTAGAGAAGAATGGAGGGGTTTTGTTGCTTATATAAGTTAGGAGAGAGGGCTTTGTTGGCCAAGTGGGGATATATACAAGCCATGTGGAGGGAGAGAATATTCCAAGTGGAGAGGAATAAAGAAGCCAAATGGATGGCACATGACATCAGCTACTGCTGTGTTCTGATTTTTTTTCATATACATATATATATTAACTTTATCTCTCTCCTCTCTTATTTAGAAAACCGAAGTGGTCCGTATTCACACACCGAGTCTCGGATTTTGGTGTACAATAGCTCGTTTTGATCGTCTCTAAATGACAATCGAAATGAGTATAATATTCATATACTTCAGATCAAAGATGAATCCTCGAAATTTCTGAGATACGGTCTTGATTGGTCATTAAATTTTTGCGATTTTAAAATATCAAATGACCTCTGATCAACGAACGGTCAATTTCGTTGGTCTTGTTTCGTCGAATCGGATTTTTGGGTGGTCTCGATTTTTTTCGCGGTTTCCGATTTGCGTTGCGGCTTTTTTCGGGCATGCATTACGATGCGATCAATTTTTGATCGATTTCACTTGAACGACTTTTAATTCACGATCAATTGATCGATTTATGTTGTTTAACACCGATTAGTAACTTTAGTGAGTTATACAGACTCTAATCGGGTCGGGTTCGGGTTCGTGCAGATCCGGATGTTATAAATATAAAAACCCCAAAGGGAGTCTCGTCCTCGAGACTCGAGTCAAGGTTACTTTTGTCTTGTTTGGATCTCATCTGTCATAAAAACCTCAAAGGGTTTTGAACCCATAAAAACATCAAAGGAAAAACAAGCCTTGTTCTTTCAATAAATAAAATTAATGGGCTTGTTTTGACCATTATCTGATAAAGTTGCGGTATCTTACTCGCATGTCTGTTGGTTATCCCATGCCGCTTCTTTATCACAATGTTGGTGCCATAGCACTCTGTCTTGGGAAATTTCTTTGATGCGAGGCTTCTTTATAGTATTATCGAGTATCTGTACCGGTCTCTCCTCATATGTCAAGTCTGGCTCCACGTTAAGGTTTTCGTAGATGATGATGTGTTGAGGTCGTGTACGTACTTCCTTAGATTGGATATCTATATGGCTGATAGGTGTGGAGGACACTCGATACACCATCTTACTCTTACGAGTAATAATTTCAAATGATCTAATATATCGGCGCTAATATGCCGTGGACATCAAATCTCTGTACTTCATTCGTAGGAGATTTTCGTAGGAACACACAATCTCCTATCTGTGTTTACAGATATTCCATCAGTGTGAGAGATTAAATTGAATATTCATAAGTCATATTTTTGAATGGATAAAGAGAAGATGTTGGATTACCTGAAACTCCAAAACTCTTCTCTGACTATATGCATAGCTTTTCTGACAGGTCTGCACCGTCAGAAGCTTTCTCCTAACTAAGTCAACCGCCCTTCAAAGAGATCTACGGAGTAAAGAGCGTGTTCATCTACTTCAGAGCAATGGAGAGGTATGAGGCATATCTGCTTGTATAGGGCTTTGAATGGTGCCATACCAATACTGGAATAATGATTGTTCTTATGCAGGAGTTCTACCAATTGCAGGTGGTACTCATAAGAGACTCTCTTAACTAGAGTGCATGCACGTAGCAAATACTTAAGTGTCCGAATAATGTGTCTACTCTGTCCGTCATTCTGTGGATATATGCGGAACTTATCTTTAGCTTTGTTTGAAGTACTGACACGAACTGGTGCCAGTAGTGCGATGTAAACCATCAAGTCTTTGACAGATACTACCTCTCATGGTATACCATGAAGTATGACAATGTTCTTCACGTATTATCTAGCCAAAGTAGATGAAGTGTAGATCATGCTGACAAGTATAAATGGGCTGATTTGATCAATTTTTCAATAATGATCCAAAAGCATCGCGACCATTTGGTATTCTCAGAATCCATAGAAATCCTCATCCACTTTTACTTGGGAATGTGGAGAGATTGTAATAACTTTCGCGGGTCTCCTATGCTCAGCCTTGACCATCTGACATGTCAAGCATATGTTAACATGTTGTGCCACATCTTGCTTTATTCTGTCCTGCCAGAATGTTGGTCTAGACTTTGATACATCTTTGTACTGCCAGGAAGTATAGACAATAGTGGATTGCGTGCTTTATCAGGAATATCTCTGCGCAACTGCTCATTGTTGGGCACAATGACCCAGCCAACCTTCCACAAAATAGACTTCGTCACCACAAAATCATTACATTTGTCCTTGATGGTATGCATGGATCTGTCTCGAATTTAAGGATCTGTCCTCTATCATTCTATTATGTGATCGCAAAAATTGCTGAATTGTGAAGGCATGATAGTAAATATAGACGTATTCTTATGAGGATGCTAACCAGTTAAAGCTATGAGCACGTCCCATGTGTATAGATAGTTTGCTGAATGTGCATGAGCTTTCCTGTTAAGCACATTTGCGCCACGTTTCTTTTATTAGAATGTTAAGAGATTGTGTAATCTAAATCCTTCAGTAGCTTAAGCCACTTGTTGTTCATTCAGCTCCTCATGATTAAAGATATACTTCAAACTTTTGCGATCTGTGAAAATTTTGAAATTCACCTCATAGAGATAGTAGTGCCCAATCTTCAAGGCGAAGATAACTATCACCGATTCCAAGTCAAGGATGGGTTAATTCCGCTCATGTGGCCTCAACTGACATTATGCATAATTAATCATGTAACCTTGCTGCATCAGATCCGCTCTTAAACATTCATTTAAAGCATTTGTATATACTGCATAATCTTGAGTGTCTGAAGAAAGTGCAAGAATAGGCACATTTGTTAATCTTTCTTTCAATGTCCTTAAAGGCTTGCTTGTTCAGTTGTCTTGTGACCAATGCATAATTTCATCGACTCATCCTTCTTTCTAACAAAAAGAACAGGAACACCCCGAGGTGTAGTGCTCAACCTTATGAACCTATGTTATGTAACTCCTGCAACTGCATTTTCAGCTCTCTTAACTCGGCTAGTGCCATGTGTCACAGAGCCATCGATATTGGTTGTGTATTTGGCAATAATTTAATCTCGAACTCAATCTCTTTCTCAGGAGGTAAACCTGACAAATCATTAGAGAACATATTAGGGTAATATGACACTATCGGGATGTCCTGATTCATCGGCTCTCCATCAGATGTCCCTCGAACGGTTGCTAGATATGAATCATATCCCTGATCAACAAGTTTCTGAGCTTTTAATACTGAAATGTACCCTTTAAGGTAAACTCGATTATGTTTGGAATCTTGAATACAACCGAATTCCTAAAGTAATTAACTAGGTATAATGAGTTGACAACTAATCCACTCCCATAATCAGGTCACACTTGTCAAGTTGTAGTAGCAGACAGTCTGTGATCATCTCATGACCACCAATCAACATTGGTAACCTTCTGACTACCAACCTAATAATAAACAACTAGTCACCCGACCTACGGATGTGACAAGGATGATCTAGGGTATATGCAACTCTACTTACTGAAGCTAGAAACTCGGAGTTCGTCTATCGCTTCAGAATTAATTAAAACATAGAAAGGTCGGTTCAGGATGCCATGGTTCTATGTAAGAACCGATATCATTAGTAGTTAATGTTCATGGATATTTCTAACTATGCTTTTTCTCTTCTTGGGATGCAATATGGAAATTAGTTGCAAACGGTGACATATGTGGTTATTGAATTTGAATGTCATCTTTCCCTTTCGGACTCGCGACAAGTCGGAGAACTGTCGCTATCCAAGAATTAATGCGATCGAAACTATAATACTACAAATGTATGTAACAGGGTACCACTGCTCTGATACCAAACTGTGAGGCCCACTCCTTCTTGGATCTGGGATACCCGTTTACATATCATCCGTAGTATCATGTTCACTAAAGATCACATTATAGTACTAAAAATTAGGGGATTATTTTTATGGATGACATTCACAAATTAACTAATAAGCCACAGAACTACAATATGTCACAATTATATTGCATAAATATCCATAGTAGTTAACATGTAACAACAAAAATTGCATTATGTACATGCATCCCAATTATATTAGAAGAGAAATAAAAGCATATAATATCTTGAACAAACTATAGAATGCGTACCTGATAATTGTAACTGCAGAAGTTGATGTTCAACTCTCCCAATACAACGGTGCATGTATTTTGCCTGCAATCCATGGAATAGGGAGAAAAGAACATCAACAAACGTTGAGTACATCTAATTAATTAAAATTAACAGGAATTTAGTGGTTCCAAAAGAAAGCAAGTAATTTGGCTTTGACAATTAAAATTTAAAACTACTTGCAATGAAACAGGCTTTTAAGTTGTTTAGTATGTAAAACCCCAGTCTACTCATCCTACACTAATTACCCACATAATCATTTATATATAAATATCATATGGTCCATATTTAAGTCATTGCTTTTCTATTAATTATAATATAAGTTTGATTGGTCTTGAGAATGTAAATGATGAGACTCTGATATGATCATTATCTATATTAAATGCTTATAATGATGTTTAAGAATCTTTTGGATTAATCATAGTAAGGGTATATGATGGATCTTAGCTTAATGGAAACTAAGCTCAACTACAACCAACTTCCATGTAACCAATTCAACTGCAATTCAACTTTAGCCGAACTCAATTGTGACTCAATCCAATCTCAAATGTAACTTTTCCAAATTCAACTGTAATGTAACTTTTCCAGATTCAACTGTAACTGATTCAGATGTAGCCATAGAGGATTCAGATGTATACATGGATGATTCGAATGTAGCATCGCCAAGTCTGCTGGCGAAAAATAAACAAAACTCAAGCGGTGAAGTAGCCTACAAAAGGCTCTTCCGTCTCACCCTCTAATTGGAAGGCGGTCCAATAGAGGGATAGGTCTACTCCAAAACTACGTCACTAAGACAGGTGAGAGAGTCTTTCCAAAAAAGTCGCTCTAAAAGAAAAACCGGCCCGACCGGTACGGGCTAACGAGCTCGAAAAGCTAAAACCAAGGGTCCTCCAGCCTAGGTACCCTAAAGAAAAGGGTCAGTAGAATTGATCTTTAAAAGAAAACCTGTGGATCCCAGAGAGGCGTAAAAACTGCGAGCGCTCATGAAAAAAACCCGAGAAAAAGACTGGGATCCTAGACCCGCGCACTAGGTGGCCGCTGCCCTAACTGGGTTTCCTATCTCCCGCCCAACTGAGGGTCACCGCGCCCTCGCACAGTCAGGTGTAAAGGTCACCATGACTGGCACTCATAATTATCAGTCATTACTGACTTACCGTCACTGACTTGAGATCTAAGCATCTTGTCGACAATCTGATTGAATAGTGATCCATAATTTGTGATTCATATCTAAATGATTAATCACGAAGATTTTCAATTATAGATCGTCTCAAATTTGATGGCATATTTATTGATCTAGACATTGTAAGTCACTTTGTATGAAAACACCCAAATGATCTCAACTTGCTAGACAAGAGGAGGGCTATTGTGACTTTCTTATAAACAGTAGATCGGTATTGATGATACCAAAAACTAAAATCAAGATATGGGATGAGCAATTCTCGAGACTCCATAAAAGGATCGATGTTTTTGGGCCATTGACTCAGATGGTAGCTCAGGGAGGGTCACTCATTGGATGGGTTGGTGATCAATGGACCTTGCAATAAGTATTGGAAACTCATCATATTCTCTTGGCCTGCCTTTGAAATGCCACTAATCACAATGATATAATAGTATCGAATAATTATGGTCTAGTGGATAATGTTCTTAAACCAATCTATGATAGGAGATTCAACAAATTGGAATGAACTTCTTGGAGTCCCCCTTGATTATTAGAGGTGATTTCAATGTAACTCCTTATACATATGACTGACCTTATGGAAGGGGTAGTCAAGAACATGTCTCCATTGGATTTTGCTAACCTGATGGGAGAATTGAACCTAAAGGTTATTGAAGATAGGAAAGGTTGCTTCACATGGAGAATTATGACTTCTTTCTTGTATATCGGTTGATTCTTGGTATTGTGACATCGACGAGTATTTCTATCCAAAGATGTTCTAAAGTTATTCGGGGAGGAAGCATGAAGTGGTGCTATTACAGATATGGGCAACTTTACCATATGTCAAAAACATATGATCTGAATACCCTAACTAATATTACAAATCAAACACTCAACTCCATTATCTTAAGATAATCAGGCCATGTGCGCTCTTGGAAATCAAAAAAAATCTTCACCCCAGGGATGATTTTGAACTCCATATAAGTTTGAAATTTTTTTCTTAAAACAGCATGAATATAAATTTACTACTTCTTCTTAAGACAATATGATCATAAGTTTGTAATTTCTTCTCAAGACAACATGATCTTCACTCTCAGGGATGATACCCATTTCATCCCCATTTCACAGGTGCATCTATATTTGAAGATTAGGGTTCACCGAGTAAATCCTCATTAAGAAAGATAATGAGAAAATGTTAAGTTGTAAAGGGAGGAGTACTTATGTGTGGTTCACATAAATCCCTCTATTTATCTAGCAAACTAAGTCTTCAACACTGCCCAAATTCTGAACACCAATTTCGTCATTAGAACTTTATTTATGTGACTTAGTTTCAAAATTCTCAAAATTTCAGAATACCCTAATAATGATTATCTATTGGCAAAATCATCATTTCTCAACCAGCCAAATAGGCACTACCAGTATTCGTATCAGAATTTCTACAAATAAGCACTACATAATTACCCCAGTCAGAGTTATGATAGCCCTATAAGATTCAATGCATTTCCTTTGGTCAAAACCTTTTGAAGAATTACCAAAATATGTTAGATACAATAGCCCAGCAAGATTTAGAGATAGACCTAATAATCAGATTAAGAACATCAACGATATCATATGAATGAAAAGAAAATGGAAGGCTACATGGATGGCAACAAAAGGAGACGAAGATTGTACCTTAGATCTTCAAGGTTTTGGAGATAAAAAGGCATGCAATAGCCCCACTTGGAGGCTTCCAGCAGTACCAAGGAGTTGATGTATAAAAGTGTTAACATGGATTCCAGTGGGTATTTGAGCCCTAATTTGCAGCATTTCTATGGCCTTCAAACTGATGAAGGCAGCAGCTGAATGGGGAGCTCTAGCAAGAGGATTCCAGCAGCATGAAGGGGCTTCCAGTAGCAGTTGCATGCTGCTGGAATTTTGTTACAACAACAAGAGAAGGGCTGGGGGCTTCCAGCACTTGTTATTTTCTCCAGAATTTGATCTTCAATAGCAACAGCTGCAATCCATGGTGTAGCAGTAGGCTCCAGCAGGTAGCTTGGGCACCACAGGTGGCTGAATGGAGGGAAAACAATCTCTACAGCAGCTGCTGCAGCTTGGTTGCATGAAGATGAAGGGAAAAGATAAGGGCTTCTCGGTTGTAATTTGGTGAGAAAAAAAGTAGAGAAGAATGGAGGGGTTTTGGTGCTTATATAAGTTAGGAGAGAGGGCTTTGTTGGCCAAGTGGGGATATATACAAGCCATGTGGAGGGAGAGAATATTCCAAGTGGAGAGGAATGAAGAAGCCAAATGGATGGCACAGGACAACAGCTTCTGCTGTATTCTGATTTTTTTTCATATATATATATTAACTTTATCTCTCTCCTCTCTTATTTAGAAAACCGAAGTGGTCTGTATTCACAAACCGAGTCTCGGATTTTGGTGTACAATAGCTCGTTTTGATCGTCTCTAAATGACGATCGAAAGGAGTATAATATTCATATACTTTGGATCAAAGATGAATCCTTGAAATTTCCGAGATACGGTCTTGATTGGTCATTAAATTTTTGCGATTTTAAAATATCAAATGACCTCCGATCAACGAACGATCAATTTCATTGATCTTGTTTCGTCGAATCGGATTTTTGGGTGGTCTCGATTTGTTTCACGATTTCCGATTTGCGTTGCGGCTTTTTTCGGGCACACATTACGATGCGATCAATTTTTGATCGATTTCGTCTGAACGACTTTTAATTTCACGATCAATTGATCGATTTATGTTATTTAACACCGATTAGTAACTTTATTGAGTTATACGGACTCTAATCGGGTCGGGTTCGGGTTCGTGCAGATCCAGATGTTATATTCTATTTGTAAGACTTTCTATATTTTTTTGATCCTATTTAACAAACTTACAAAATCATGCTTGAATTGGTGTGTATTCTTCCTCCCCATCTTATGTGTCAATATGAATCCCTTTGCACGATTCGCTCTATTTGTCGTCGATATTGTCTGATATTATTCCAAATTCATAAATTAATGAGTGGGTAAAAAATAAGTACTTTACATACTGCAAACTCCTCACTAGACCAGAAGTTGACTAGCTCTCTCCACTATTCCGCAGTGAACCCGGAAGAACAATCTGAACTAATTGCTTATAAGGAATCTGAGGATTATAATACTGTAGGAACAAAGATAATATCACAAAAGATGACATTTGAATAACTGATTAAAAACATATCGAGATTTTACCCTTGACTTAATGTGTCCTTTATAATGACACAACATCTCTTCTGCGTGACTAAGGATCTGTCCATCAACGACATGATCCCGATCCCAAGAAAATGCAGCTTACAATGAAGCCATACAAATCAGTATCAACTGATTATGGACAAAAAGTTAAGGTTTTACCTCCAAGTCTGATAAAATGGTGACCTTCACAGACTAAGGAAGCTGGCGAAAGTCATGGGTAGTGATGGGAACCCAGCTACATGCCTCTTGTTCGAGGTAGCTCTGGAACTCCATAGAGCTCTCACCTACGGTGTCGCCCCCTATAATATGGACACATAAAGTCTGGCCAGGTGGAAGGCAGTCTAAGAACCTACACTGAGATGGTCTTCATCGACGCGGAGAACTGCCGTTACCCGCATCTGAAGATTCTGCACGTGATTGGGGAGTAGGTTCTAGATTTTCTCGAATCCTCCTAGGACGAGGAGCTATACTTAAAAAATAACAATAAAATTACAAAATATTTGTCAAGACACCAATCAGAATTATATAAGGGGAATTAGAAACTTAATTCAATATTACATTGATTTAAATGTTAATGTGTAACAATGTTGTCGTAATATCTTCTACTCGTAGTACAAATTTCATTGCCAAGAATAGAAACCATAGTTTAATTAATTGATAGAGATTTGATATGCATCCTCACTGTCTAAAAATTCTAGATCTTCATGTACATCAAAATAATCTCGAGGCATTGTTCTAATAGGTGTAATCCATCCATTGAGAGAGTTGTCAAGGACATAAAAACTTGCTCCACTTGATTTGCAAGAGCAAATAGTTCTTTTATTTGCAATCAACATATTTGTTTTAATGAGATAAATCCATTTTTGTCTTTCCTAAATTAAGTTCCTTCATGGCCGATATCAAACAAAATACATTGAAATAGGACACATCATAATTTCATCGTAATATCTGTTTATATCATGGGAGAGCTTCGCTTTTGAATGAGAAATAACTTGTGAATATGGACGTCATTTAAGAACATCAAGACTCGTACTCCACCGATCACTGTTTCTTTCATCATTAATTAAGATTTATGCATCCATAGTTCAGAGGGTCAGATCAATGAGTCCAAACCCTTGCAAGTAATTATAAATCCAAGGGATATTACATCCTCCATGAAATGGAAATTTAGATTTTTCATAGACCCTCAACTACCCTTCCCTAGTAGGATCTGGATAAGTCATGTTAACCCAATAGAATTTTGGGAGGCTGAAGAGTAAGGGCCTGAGCATAACAACTTGCATAATCAATAAGAAATTCGGTGTGTGGTTCAATGTGGGATACAAAAACATATATCTTTCAGATATTACCAAAAATCGAGACCACAAAAGGCGGTAATGCAACAAGGATTCTAAGAGCTTCCTTGTAGCCAGATCCACATCTAACCATGCATTCTCTCTGATAATAACTCTAATAAGACTGGATGTAACCATCAAAATTCAGTATCACCTTTTTAGTATATAGGGATAATATTCCAGAAAATAATTTCAGCAACAAAGATGTTTTAGGAGATAGATGTTTCAAGCCTCATAAAAGTATAATAACTTTTCTTAGCATCCTCTTCGTCGGATATTTGAATGAATTTCTCACAGAGGCAAGAACATTGATGTACTCAAATATATTAAAAGACCCTTAAACATATCTCTCAGTTACCTCCATGAAAGGAGAAATGATCCTCTTAAATTGATCTTCACAATGACGTATTCTCTCACCTAAATTTGCAAAAATCAAGTCCACATCATCATCATCATTTGATAGAGTCTGAAGATCCATCCTCATTTGGACCTCCAAGGCAAAGATATGTCATTGAAATTTACTCACAGATCTTCTCCAAAGGATGGGCAACATAGAACGGTTATGAAGCATAGGAGTAGTGTAAGGGACCAATGCACACATATATACGCACACTAACATACACACGAACACACATGGGGCTGTGTTTCAATTAGAGTGCTACAAATAATAAATCAAATTGATAGTAAATCATATAGTGCATGTGTTTCAATCAAATTATTGCGTCTAACACCATATAAGAAAGTCATCATTCTTGCATCTAACACAACCATATATAAAGATGAAATTTATCCATTCATTCTTGCATCTGAAACAACCATATAGTGAATCAAACACCATATAAGAATGAAAGTCAATCCCGTAGTGAATCTAACACCATATGAAATTAAACCAATCATTCTTGCATCTAACACAATCATATAGTGAATCTAATACAACTCAATCATATTTGCATCTAACACAACCATATATGAAGAAGAAAGACACCATTCTTGCATATAACACCACAAAAGAAAGTCGACATTCTTGTATCTAACACCATATGAGATTAACATTTAGGGATATTGTAAGTTATCATATTCATCTCGAATTAGATTGGTAAGAGTCCGGAGAATAAGATGCAGCGCGACAAAAGCGAAAGATGGAGGTCGAGAACTCGATGACATAGGAGACATCTCGAGAGGTTGGAGGGTTGGCGATCAGCGACTGTGGGGGCGTCGAAGGTAGGGGCCGATTTGGGTGGGAGGAGTGGGATGAATGAGGAGGAAAGGCAGTTGTTCGATACTATAAGCCCATCGAGGACGGTCACCCAATTGTCCCCAATGGAAACAATCGGGGATGATCTACTTAAGACCATCCCTTCTGAGTTCCGAAATTACATAAATTCACGCCAACAAAAAGAGGTATGCGATGGTACCGATTGAATTGATGGAGACGTTCACAGAGAGCGGGAGGAGACAGTCTTAACCCTCCCATGTACAAATCAGAGGGTATGGTCACATACTCGTCCCCTATACTATCGGTATGGATTGTCAATTACTTGATCGTCTCATCTAATATTGGTGAATAGGGAAGATTGATTTTGAACATCCCCCTGGTCATCAAGGGGGACGGGCTTTCGTATTTTCGAGGACGGTCATCAATAGATCGGCCCCTGCCACTGTCCCCAAAGACGAGTATGTTTGTAATGTTCACAAAGGTAACCACATTTCCACCTTGTCAATTGAACCAAGTTCTGTACATCATCGCGATTTTTCTAAACATGGATGCCATACATACTCGAGACACAGGGCATTCCTAACCCTAGAGCCCGGCTGGGGGCGTTACAACCAGCAAATATCATGGGATACCTCCCATAGTTATCTTTTAGGTACTCACATTTCTTTTCATTATTTTCTCTCACTTTTTTTCAAATAAGTATGTTGGAAACCCCATAGAAACAAACAAGAAAATGAAAAAAATCACTTGAAAAACAACAAAATAAGCATCACTTACTTATTACATCTTGCACCCTCTTTCTTATGACGTCCTACTTTTTTCCCCACTATACTATCACCATGGGGACTTGGTTCGTTCTTAGCATGGGGGTGCATTATAGTTCATGCATGCCATTTTTATTTTATCAAATTTAAAAAATTCCATTTCATTTTGTTTTACGTTGCTTTTATTTTAGAAAACTCCAAAAATATTTCTCTTTTTATTGCATTATTTAAAAAAAATAAAAATTTCAAAGTTTTCTAACATTTCCAAAAAATCATTGCATTATTTTGCATATTTTTAAAAAATTCCTATTTTTTTGATATACCTAAAATCCCGTTAATTTTGCAAAAATTCCCAAAAATTTTTTTTAAAAAAGCATTTTTTTTTTCAAAAATCCAAAAATATTTTCCTTATTTTCTCCTAATTTTTTGGGATTAGAAGTCTGGTTTTTACTAATTTTAGACTTAGACTAAGAAGACCTTGATTCACTTAATTTCATAGGACTTCATTAGGTTTAATTTTTATTCAGGTCTATTTTAGACTTAATTTCTCGAGTTCTACTAATTGTATGCAGTGAACGAAATATATGTCTAAATAGATCGTCTTGACAGATATAACACTCTTTTACTCTTGGTCAATTTTTGAACAAACTGCACCTACACCTTAATTCCACTTAGTTTTCTTGTATAGGAGATTGTTTCAATCTCTAACAAGGGAAGGAAGTGACTCTGAATCTCAGGTTAAGCAAAATTCAATTATCTAAGTTCAGGAACCACTTAATTTCTATAAGTTTGGGTTTGTCAGCAAACTTGCCTTGTACATGTATCTAAGAGTTACATTTTATGTACACCCTTGATACCCAATGCTAGAAAATCCTATCAAAAAGAAGACACAATAAGTGATGCCTATTCAAAAAATGGACATGTAAAGAAAATATCTATCAAAGAAAAATCTACTCAAATAATCCAACTCTACCAAATAAGCCAAGTAGCAGACCAGTATTGCTATTAGTCTAAAAGAGGCCAAAGAGGCCCAGGGTTATGCTCAATAAAAAGAAAAAAATGATAGCAACGGACTGAAGCGGTTTACGGAAAACCCTAAAAAATCCAAGTTCTCTAGAATTTGCTCCCATCTTCTTTTGCTTACAAATTCATGTGAAATGAGAATAAGCATAGATTTAGAGAGAATAGAGGCTTTTAGATTTTGTGAAACTCCGTCTACTTTGCTTAAGGTTGTACGATACTTGTCTCGCAAATTAGGAAAATCTATAATTTTCACACACAGTACAAAATCAACTCAAGGTTAAAGAGAATATATATTGATCGGGATGATCTGACTTGACCTACTGATGGAACTGATTAAAGGTCGATAGAACTCAAGGGTTTTCGAATTGAATACTCGAATCTCGGGGGATCTTGAACACATTATTAATCTAAAGGTCGACTCAGCGTATGTCTGTTATTTGTTCAAACTTGACTTAAGATCTTAGCACTTTGTGGGTGTGTCTGCTGCAAACTATCTTTGTGCATTCTCTAATTATTTTCTTTTTCTCTTTACATGTCATTATTTTGTTCGGAACTAGCAAAAGTTCGGTATGGGTGTATGATGAATCGATGATTTATCATATATTTTATTCTTTTTTTGAGAAAAATTTGAGACTAATACATTGCATTTTATCTAACTTCATGCATAATTCCATTTCTTAGTTTTCATACACATCGCATGCAAAAACATATAAAAATGCATAAAACAGTCATTGTAGATAATCTCTAATTTCGATATCATTATATGTCTTATCTTGATATTTTTTGTCAATAAATATGGACTCCACGCCAATATTAAGTTTCTAACCGTTATTTATTTATTTTTCTAGGTCTAGTTTGAAGAGGTCCAAGAGGACACTCTCCTCTCCCCTCATCATTTGCAAAAAAATGACACACGATAAAATAGCTGACATCAGCCTGACAATAGGATGTTGATGTCAGCATGACGACAGCCCCCATCATCTTCATCCTCACACCAAAACATCGTGTCTCTTCTTCTCCCTCGTGTGCCAACTGCCCTTGCCCCCTCCACTCCTCTTCGTGTAGCCGCCGCGTGGGCGATTGGCCTCCTCCAGTGCCACCTCCTCCATCCCTTCTCCTCCCTCGCCTCATCTATAAAGGTAGGAGGAGCTCGAAGGAAGAGAGGAACCCAACATGAGATTCAATCTCCCTCTCCTCCGCCACGCCTCTATTGTAGGAGCTCTACCTCAACCTCCAACGCTCGTCATTGCAAGCACCTTAGTGAATGCGGGTGACAACCGCTTGTTGCTTCGATCTCCTCGCCACCTCGTTGTCATGCAGAAAGAATGAAGAGGGTCCCAAGAACCTCTTTGTAATGTCCCTTTTATTTTATTTTTTATAAAGTTTGGATCTTTTAATAATTAGTTAAAATTATACTTCTATTATGTAATTGACCCAATTTTATTATTTTATTTCATATGAAAATTACGTTATTTAATTCCTTTTTAAATATTTGCATTTTAGTACTCTAAGGATCTTTTTGTAATTTCTTAATGTTTCTCATTTTCTTTGTAATTTACCCATTAAGCATTTTTATATTTGGTAAATTTTACTTCTGTCCAGTCAATTTTATAATTGCAATTCTGTTATTATATTTAGTTTTTATTTACATTTATTCCTTATCTTTCTAGAAATTACACTCATGCCCCTAGCACTTCCAAAAATCATAAAAAATAACAGAAAAATTTGAAAAATTTCAAGAAAATTCATGTACGATCCTTAAGATGTCTAGGACCTAATAACACGGGTTTAAACAATTTGAATTTTACCAACTTGATGGCATTCTCGGATCTAGAAAATCATTTTCGTACATTGAACCTTTTCAAATTGTTTCTTTTTTAGAACCATCATACTTTGTTTCCATATAGTTGAGAGTCATGGCTGACTTAATACATAATAATAATAATAATAATAATAATAATAAAAAAATATTTACTTCCATCAGCTGGATGACCAGCCATGTAGAATCGTTCTATTCGGTCACGCGATTGGATAGCATAGTCAGATCGATTAATTGTTCTATAGTCGGGCGGCCATGGCAACATCGATTTTACACGTACTTGGTCATATTTGTAATGGCCATTATAATCGATCTATAGTCGGGTGATTATGGCAACATCTTTGTGTTATATGATAACTCTTCGCATTTTGTGTTAACTCTTTAGATTGCATGACAAGTCTTCCCAGAAACAAAAGTAAAAATATGACTCGATTTGAGTCAATAAAGTCGAAAATACCTTTGTAAATAGAATAAAAATACACATAAAAATGTTTGAGTCTAGGGTGGATTGATCATCTACTTGCCTTATACTTTATTTAATATCTCTTAACTTGTAGTTATAGAAATTTTATCTGAATATCTCTGTTTTCGTGTGTACACAACGACACTCGTAGAAAACACTTCTTAGTGCATGAAAAGCCACATTTTCAACTCATTTTTAAAAATCTGAGAAAGATAACTTTTATGGTTGTGAGTTACAAAACTCAAGTGAAACATGAATACTCATCTATTACGACAAAACAATAATGACGTCCACTTAAACTTTTAGATTTTGTAGGTCCAACAAGGTTTAGATATGAGAGCTCTAAAGGTCTAAATGTGTTGATGAATTTCTTGATCTTAAAGATGTTTTGTGTAGTTTTTCTAGTTCGTATGTTGAACACGTATCTCCCTTCTTATAGGATATCTTGGAAAGCCCTTTAACTAAGTCAAGTTTGCTAAGCCTCTTCATTAGTTTCATGCGAATGTGATATAATTTTGTATACAAAAGTAGAGGATCTTCTTGCGAGGACATGAGGTATTCTAGTGATGAATAGTCATCAGATCTAAGTATGTAGATGCTTTTGTGCTCATTGCCTTAAAAAAATCTAGTATGTCCTCTTTTAAAACTTCAAAGTAGCTCTTATAAAAGTAACTTTAAACCCTTTTGTCACAAATTTGAGATACACTAAGCATGTTGTGTTTAGACCCTCAACAAGACTAACCTTTTCAAAAAAGTGAGAAAGTTGCGATCGTACCTTTGTCAGTGATCATACATATGTAGTTGTTGCCAAAGGAAACTGTCCCACCTTCCTTAGGGTCTATACTTACTTGGTCTCCAGTCATGTGTTTGGAGCATTTGTTTGTCCATGATCCACGTTCCATGTTTGTTTCAATGGTCTTTCTTGGTATCATGTGAAAGAGCGCTTAGTCATGTTATGGTGATGTTGATGTCTCCAATTGTAGTGTGCTTCTATCTTCTTCAAAACATTTTATAGAATCTTTGGCCACCATTTCTTTAGAATCCTTTGAGAGTTAGATTGGTTCTTTGGATTTTCCCAAAGTTTCTTAACCTTATTGGTTTTGTTTTGGCTAGATATAACAATAATTGGGGTTGACCTACTGTGATATATATAACCACTTCCAAACTTTGTTTGAGATTGACAAGAAGCACCTAGTTACTCCAATGAACATAACAAGATCACCTATAAGAGTTTTAGTTTTAGAGCTTGATTCCGAATATAGTATCTTCTAACATGTTCTGTTATTTTTAAGAAGACTAATTTCATTTTCATGCTTTTCCAAAAAGATAACGGACTGTTGTTTAGTTCTTGGATATTTTATGGGAGCAATTCTACCTTCAAGTTATGCTCGAGTGGTATGTGTAGAGGCTTTTAATAACGAATTTTCCTTATTCAATTTAACATAAAATCATGTAATTCAATTATAGCATCTTTTATTCACCTATAGTGACTTCACCGGAATTTACCCACGGTTGTCAATAGCCACGATTCCTTGCATAGCTTCTTCATTGTTGGACCTATCTGAGTCTCTTTAGAGGAATCTAATGAGTCAAAAGAATAGCATGTTGCTTGGACGGCTTGCGGTGATGTTTGAAATTTCCTTTCTTTTTCTCAATATCACTTCCCTTCTTTCTATGACTCAAGATGTTTGGAATCGTGATGCTTGTTGTGACTTATTTTGAGTAAGGAGGAGCCCTTCTTGAAGTGCCCTTTCTTTTTGCAGTTGTAGCGCAATATCTCTATGTCCTTCTTTTGAGCATATCTTTTCATCAACTTCTTGAAGCTTCTGGTGGAGATGGTGATATCATCTTTCAAACCATTATTGGATGATATTTTATCTTCTACTTTTAAGGATAGAATGTTGTTTCTTTTGATTTTTGTATCAGATTTCTTTTCGCGTTGCCTCCCGACACCATAGGAAAGGATGTTACCGATTAGATCGTTCACAGGTAGAGTGTTGGAGTTGTTGGCTTCCTTGATGACTATTGAGTGGTTCCCTAATTAGTTGTGAGGTCTCTGAGAATTTTTCTAAACTTCTTAACTTCCTCAATCTTAACATTGAGGTTCAAGAGGTCATTAACAATACCTGAGATTGGAAGTACATGTGTTTAATAATTCTCATCTTTCATCTTAAATAGCATGTACATCTGTTATAGAAGGTTGATATTTTTTACCTTGCACGTGCCTTCATATGTAACATTGAGCTTTTCTATATTTCACATTCATTTTTGCATGCAGAGACCCTGTTAAATTCCTCTATTGTAATTGTACAAAAGATAACATTCATTACCTTTGAGTTGTAGGACCTTCTTCTTAATATAGTTTCTTCAGTGATGACTAGGTGAGTGTGCATAGATTATATCACATTCTAGACTTCATAGTTGATAGGCACAAGAAAGATTTGCATTTTGACCTTCCAACATTTGTAGTTCTTACTATCGATAGGAGGCATTATTGTTGATTGACTTTCATATGAGTAGCTTTTGACTATTGTTGCTTCAGGTTTGCTACCATATGTGTTAAGGAGTGTTACTTCTTCTACATGTGAATATAAGTTCTGATACCAAATGAGAATGCATGTGGATCTCAACACTATTGTGGGTGGATGGTGGATAGTAGTATCTAATAATTATGACAATTTAAAACGGTGTGAAATTTAAAAGGATTGAAGTAAGTCAAACAAGCCACCACAGAACATAGAGTCGTTAGCGTGAAAATCCAATTGGATAAAAACCACGACCTAACTCTTCCTGAGTTCTGATTTCTGATCATCAAAGTTGATCAACATATTTACTATATTGAGTTATTTATGCATATAACTCAGTTGTTTACAAAGCTTTTGAATCAAACATCAAATACCTTACAATCTTGGATCAGACACCAAAGTCAACACTAGCATATTCGGTGCCACTAGCAACATCGAGGATTGGGAAAACATCGGACCTCCTTGGATTGGATATATTACGACAATCCAAGGAACAATCTGCACACTTGGATATGACACCAAGATTTCTTGCAGAGAGGGCTATCTCTAAAAAGCAGTATAATAACTTTTATATCATCAATGGAGATATATTGCAAGAAAGAATATCAAATATAAGTACAAGCAATATTAATATCTCTTAAATAGTAGCATAGGTGAACAATAGTAATATCGCTTGAAAAGTGTCACTAGTCGTGTTGAAGCCTAAAGAATGTCATTGACTAGCTGCAGATGAACATTAGAAACTGTAGGCAATCAAGCATTGTTGTGGAGAGCACTTGCGAATCTGAACAATCAAAATACCTCTATAAGATTTAAATTTCTTTAAAATTTTTAGAAGCTTGAAGGACACACAGAGAGAGAGAGCAACTCTAGAATACTTTTCTTTGTTACTATAAGTTATGATGTATCTCCCAACAATGGGTATGTGATCCTTTCTGTAGTACTAGATTGAAAAGGCAACAATTATAATCAAATAAAGTAAAGAATCAATAATGGTTCACTAAGATGATAGATCGGGACAAATAAGATGGCTGATCAGTCAATTTCTGTTGATCGATCAAAAGTAGTTGTTTTAGAATCGTTGAGATAAATTCAAAAGTCATCGATTAGGTACCTCAAATGGTCAATCAAGTATAGTTTGATGGTTGTAAGTGGGAAAGTGAAGTAATATGATGCAAATAAACGATGAGAAACGGATTTATAAATCCAATGAAAAGTTGATCAACTTTAAAAATCAGTAACAAATCCATTATCAAGACCAAATGGAGTGAAGTTAGACTCAAAATTCAATATCCAAATCAGCAAGCTAGCCCTGGAAAATCTTTCAAAACAAAAACGTGTAGGACAATGAAATACTGCTGCATACCTAGGTACATATGTAAATAATGTTCTTGTCCCAGTTGCTGTTAGGTCCCTCAGGAACACTTCTTTGCAATTCTCAGAAACCAAAACACGTGCATATTTCAAAAAGGTTGAGGATCAAAGATGAAAATCACCAATGACAATCAAGTAAGCAGCTCAGGTGTTATATCTGAGCAAAGAGCTGATATTTAATTGGCGATTCTCTGTAGGGCATTGACGCAAAGTTCCATTGGCTGATATTCCACGTAGGATTAAAATTGACAAATTAATCGCAAATGGTTGCGATCTACGTGGCCGAGCTCTGGACGTTATGGAGGAAATTTGGGAAAGGTGTTCCCTATTTCCTGTTCTTTCAATCAAGGCTTTAGGGGCGATGCAATAGCGAGATGAACAGAGTCTTCGAATGTTGTTGACATTAGGCCTTCAGCTGAGGAAGATGGAATGGGGTGGAGGCATTGCAACCCCTCTGCTCACCTGTCGATGGAGCTTCAACATTGATCACGGCCTTGGCTCGCCTAAGAGGAATGTGTATCTACAGATAATGAAGACTGTTTTCTCGATTCGAGATGAATCGGAATCGAATCAAATCGGATAACATGCACAAACAGATGGATAATGGGTTTAACGATAGCTATCAAATCCAAGTTAAATTTCAAACATCAAATCAAATCGCATCAACATTCCTCTAAACCTCTACATTTGCACCACACGCATACATTCTTCTTGAGAATTCAGTTCCAATCATATGCTCAAAAAAAAAATAAACAACAATTTTAATCAAAAATATAATAAGAAGCTTTCTAATTATTCGCGCATATTTCTTGCATAGCTCCGAGTTGAATAATTTCATCTTGCATCTAGTCACTGAGCTCATAGATAACATTAAATGAAACTTCTGTATGAATGAATGATATGAACGATTGGGCATAAGTATGGAAGGGATGGAATCAAACACAAATCTATGAATCCGAGGTAGTAATTGGCGATGAGTGGATGAATATCTCGTTGTTGTGGTGAAGGAGAGGGATAAAATCCAGATTCATGGAGGATCTGGGAATGTTCATGCTATGGAAGAATGATGAAGAAGCGAAGGTTGTGTTTGTGTGAGGCAATCGTGGAGTATACGTGTGATATGCATGGGATGGATCAGAATGGAGAGTGAGTGAAATCATATCAGAGGAATTAAAATCCGCAACAGATCAATAGAAACATCAGAGAAACCAAACACATGAATAAAAACTTGAGATTAAACAGAATTATACAGAGGAACAAAGGAATTTATAAAGTAAATAAGATTACGTATTGGGATTTGGAGGGAGTCACCTGGAAGTGGTGCCGAAACACCGGTGATTGACTTGACGTGTGGGCCGACTGACGGAGGCTCGACACTTGTATCTGGAGCTGCTCGGGCCTGGAATTGACTGCGTGTGTGCAAAGGAGAGGGAATGGTGATCACGCCAGCATTTTTTTCAAAATAAATTCACAACGTACCTTTTTTGAAAATCAAAATTAATAATGCTCATCCCCTTCAAGTGCTAATAGCAAGGATGCTTTCTCCATGAGGTGTTGTGATGCCTGCAAAGGCTTACGACACTAGTTCCGACAGCGTGGATCGAAGAGGGATGCATTCCTCCCAAGCGTCTCTTCTTTTTTGTCATCTCCTTGCCCTATCACACCATCTCAAGATAAGAATTTCGGGATGATAGAGTGGGAAAGTGAAAGGAATAAGAACGGGGAACAGACAGAGGTCGGTCTCAAAGTCGTAGAATGCAGAAAGACACGTGGAATGGTAATGTGTCTAGAAAAGAAAGAGGACATATGGAGCTCTGCATGGAGATGTGGGAGAAAGACGGAAAAGTGACTACTATTTTCCGGAGAGAAGGAAGCATGGTGAGAGCACCACGTGTCTAGAATCTAAACTGGGAGAAACCCAGCTTAGTCTAGTTATAGATATTGAACATTGTTTTAAAGTTAAGAAAAAACCTGGAAACAAAAAAGATGAGCTATGCATCTCATTTAACAAAAAAAACTACTTTAAAATACCGGATCACGAGTTACTAACTCCAAAAGCAACAAATTAAGCAACATATGGGATATGGGAAGCAATCCTCCGCCATTCTATGATCTCAAAGTTCAGTACACCACGAGGATGTCATGCTCGAACTCATCATCAATCACCACGATCTTCTCTATTAACATTTTCGAAGATATTAACATTTCCACGACTACGTTTGGTGAAGCATAATAAGGTAGGAATATGGATTATAATGGAAACATAATTCCACTACATATGGAAATTGTAATCCATGGATACTCTCTTAAGATTTGTGATTCTGTTCCTTACAACATTCTTTTTAATTTCCGAATCAGCTCTACCTTTGTTGATTGTGGTATAAATCCTGATAGGGGTGTGCAGAAATTACGGGTCAACTGGGTACCCGACCCATCCAAACTAATCTGACCCGAAATTCACGGATACCCGCAAAATTTATCCGGATCGGGTATCCATACACAGAAGACCCGATCAAAGCCTGTGATCCACTGGAAATACCCGATGGAATTCCGGGTACCCGGTTGGGTCACTTCCAGTCCTCCACACGGGTCATGCCCAAGATGAAGATAATGCAGATGTGCGTACTTGAAGAATTGATTGATTAAGTTGTGTAGATTCTGGTGCTTAGTTTAATATATTAATTATACTTTTACCTCTGTAAAAAATTCACATGTGCCTTCTACATAATTTATAGCCTCATTTATAGCCTCAACGTGTACATTGAATGTGTCTGCTAAAGAGAATTGATAATCAAATACATGTATGTTTACGGTATTATTTTAAACTCCAACCCCCTTCGATTTTAGTTCTGGCCACCACTAAATTCACATTCGAGATCTTCAACCTTTGACCTTAACTGGACAGTGCGCAAAAGAGATGATCAAATTCGGAAGAGGTCGGCACTACGCGACGGTCAATTGCGAAGGGATGAAATGGATACAGATATACCAAATATCTGCTTACCATGTTCGAAAAGTTACCAAATACGAATATCTGTGTCTGAATATTAATCGAATACGAATCCAATAAGGATATAGATTATAAAAAATTTCCGAATACCGATACGGATATGGTATGTCTTCAATATCCGGATCTAGATATCCTAACACAACATTTAATAATATTTTATATATTAATTACTATAATATAATCTATAACTTCACATTATTAAATTAATATTATATAATATATAATAAAATATTAATGACATTAATAAACTTTCTTCGTTTCGGGTTGGGCATGAACGAAAGTTATGAAATCTTTTTGCTTCCGGTCAAGAACGCAAGCCACCTCGATGCTCCCTTTTATCATTATGCAACTTATTTATATTTCATTGCCATTTTTAAAATCACTATGAATTTACAAATTCAATTCGTATTCGTATGTGGTCTTTATTCCATCGTATCCATATTCGATATTTATTGCATCCGTACTTGGACTCATTCTTTATTCAATCCATATTTGGATTCGTTTTTTAGTCAATTCATATTCGGGTCGACTCTTTATTTGATCTCTATTCGGATTCGATAAAATTCCGATCAAATTCGTAATTGTATATTTTTAAGGATGTGGTTTTCTTAATGCTTATCCGTATCTGTATTCGTATTCGATAGAGATGAAGCGAATATGGATATGGAAATAGGTATATTTGATTCGTTTTCATCCCTACATTTGCGGCGAGGTGGAGGATGTTGTCGAAGGGACCAAAGGGTCAGGACTTTTGGCTTCGGGAAGAAGAATATGGCATGTGGGAGAAAGTCCCGACGTAGACGAGGAATCCTGATTGTACTTATTGCATAGTTAACCCATCTAATTCACACACTCTATGTTTATCATTGAACTCTTTGTACCAAAATATCCATGTCGTATTAGAAAAATAATTGTGTAAATTTCTTTCTATTAACGTGAGAATATATTGTTTGTGAATTAATGTACATGTTAATATTTTCCTTGGAAGTGATATCCTACGGGTACCCACGGGTACCCGTGACCCATTTATATAATCCGGGTACCCATTAGAAGCGGGTACCCATTAGAACGGGTTGGGTCAACCCACGACCCGGTAATGATGGGTCGGGGCGGGTCATTGATCGAATGGGTCGGGTACCCGCCCCGTGAACACCCCTAGATCCTGATTGTATTTATTTTCTAATCTATTTTCCAACGAACAATTGATGAAAAAATGGCCAAGAACACTGGCGAACGTTATTTATGAAGGTATCTCTTTGGTGATCGATTTGAAAACCTCGTTGCAAAATCGCCTTCCAGAATATTCCAATCTCCTGTGTTAAGATTTCATCAAAGAGGCTTCCATTATATGGTCGATGTGTTTTTGCTTCGGCGTTGAGCAAAATTCTCGTGGTCAGGGCCGTCCCTGAGCCTTTGTCCCGGGGTGCAATGGTCCAGGGCCCTGCAGTTTTGGGGGCCCATCTCTAAATTTGTTGCATATAATTAGTTTTTATTATTTTTATTTCAAATACTAGGGATGAAAATGGATCGGATACGGATCAGATATGCTTATTTCTATATCGATATACGCTTCATCTCTATCGAATACAAATACGGATATATATATGATTAGGATATGCATTAAGGAAATCGTATCCTTAAAAATACGGATACGGATACGAATCTGATATTTATTGAATATGAATATGCATCGAATAAAGAGCGAACCCAATACAGATTAAATAAAGAGCTCTGAACCAATGAAAGAGTGAATCCAAATACAGATCCAATAAACATGGAATCTAAATACGAGTTTATTAATGATTACATAAGAATACGAGATGATATTTAATCAAAGTTTACAATGATTTTAAAAATTGATAATGAAATATAAATAAGTTGCATCGTGACAAAAGGGATCGTCGAGGTTACATGCATTCTTAACAAGAAGCAAAAAAGGAGGATATAGTTTCGTAACTTTTGTTCGTACCCATCCTCAAACAAACAGAAGTTTATTAATATCATTGATATACATATTGTATTATATAATATATAATACAAATATAATAACATAGGGTTGTGTCTTGTATTATATTAACTAATATATAAAATATATTAAATATTTTATTCTCATATTCGGATCCGGATATTCAATCCGTTACCACATCTACATCCATATCCGAAAAATTTTTACAATCCATATCCATATCCGATCTGTATTCCATTAATATTTGGATACAGATATCCGTATCCGGTAATTTTTCGAATACTGTAAGTGGATATTCGGATATATCCGTATCCATTTTCATCCCTATCAAATACCAATCTAATGTCTAAATGGCTAAATAGGTCCATTAATTATTTACATTTGCATGTGTCATTTGACTCTTCATATTCTTAAATGCCTAAAAAGCCTTTAGGTTCCCCAATGCCACATTAATATCTTAAAAGTTAAGACCCCACATTGAACTTAAATGTGTCCTTTGGAGACAAATATGGCATCCTCCTCTTGTGATTTGTGATTTCTACCACTGCTGCAATTTCTCCTGCTTTCAATTTATGACTATTGTTGTCGTTAGGCACCCGCAAATCACGGCCTCAGTTAATGGTATTTTTTATATTTGTGTATTGTAATTTTTCCCTTAGATCTACAAATCGCGGTTATTTTATTGGATTCTCACATCTTTTTATTGGATTCTCACATCTACTCACCATATGTGTATAATTGTAAATCATCTCTTATCTTTTTTCTAAGAAAGTACAAAATTGAAAGTTATTACATACTGTAGGAGATTGAGAATGTGACGTTAACCACTTGAATTGTTGTTATCTTTTTTTACAAAAAAATATCTCTCATTGCTCAATCACAGACATACATTTCCTTTTTCAAAGTTGTTATTGTCATTATAATCAGTTTTACCATCAAATAATCTTTTTAACTTAGTTTATTTTCCGTTAAACTAAATCTTTATTATTTAATTTAGGTTTCAAGATTAATGCTAGTAGTGATTGAGAAGTTATTTTATTAACATATATATGTGTGGATCTTGGATTGTTAACAGAAACTACCAGCTTGGCTTGATTACCACTATCAAATAAAAAACTGATGACTTGATTATTTTTTCCATAAAAAAATTATTTTATTGTCTGTTTAAATCATGTATTATTTTTATTATAATTAATTATTTAGTGCTTCTTGCTTGAATATTATTATTCTCTAACCTTATTTTTTTCAGCCCATATGATATGGAAAATAGATATTAAGAGATGAAACTCTTAATTTTTTAAAATATTTTTGTTATTGTAGTCAATAGATATATGTGTTTCTGTGCTTGAACGTTCTAAAAAATCTTAACTTAAAAAAATAACGTTGTACATTTTTTACTAGCTATAGCCCATAGCTTTTGTTTGTATTTACATTCCTTGAATTGCATTATATCCATAGATGTCTATTTCGATTCTAGAAATTATTTTTTATAATTTTAATTCATTACTTATTGTTTGATGCTCGTTGATCATAAACATGCATAGTTCTTTGTAAAATTTAAAGAACTTTATTTACAAGAAATTTACAAATTAAAAAATTAAATTATTTTTTATAAGGGCCTTTTTCTTCTCTTTTGCCTAGGGCTCATGAAATGTCAGGGACGGCACTGCGCGTGGTGTTCGGTTTGATATTATCCATTTGGAGGATATAAGAGGCGTTGCCGGCATTTTTTTTATATAACCTTACAATTACATCCCAATTAACAAATCCTCTTGATTCTAATGCGATTCTAATGCCAAATCGTTGTCTGGAAAGAAGAAGTTGTTGTCACCTCCTGGGCATTCCAAGAAGCTCACTCCCATTCTACTGGTAAAGGGACTCTAGGCGTACGTGAGTCGAGTAAAACCGACTACTGTGACTGGGTCGATGTTTTTTTGCTTTTGTTTTTTGTTAATGGCCCACTCCAATGGAGGTTTATTGTTTTGGATGTTTAGCTTGCCATGCCGTATGCATGCTTTATTTTTTTCTTAGTTGAATTCAACAAATCCACAATCAAGTTTTACGTCCGAACTTGATTACATAGCATTCAGACAAATTATTCTAAATTGGAAATATGTCATTATGTGCTGATTAATTTCTGACCTCTTTAATCTCAATGGAAAAGAAATAATTAAGAGAAAATAAAGCATACTTTTTTAGAAAGGAACATTTAAAAAAATAATAACACGTTAAAAATTACATACACAAACATGATTGAGAATTTTTTTGCGGACATAGATATGGACATGAAAATGAATTCTTTTTTTGCAAATATAGATATGGATACGTATACCATCTTTAGTTTTTTAGGACATAGATACGGGTTACATCTTAGTGTATATATATATATGGACATGGATAAATGCTTTTATTTTTTGTGGATACGGATAATCATAACATTTTCAATTTCTTTTATGGTATGGATACAGATATGGTTATAAAATATTCTGGCGGATATGGATATTGATACATCAAATATATCAATTGTATGGAAAAAATCAAAGTAATCTCCATTTAAATTTGACTATTGATTCCTTATATATAATATGTCAATTATATAAAGAAAATAACTTGAAGGATACTGATTATTTTTTCAAGTTAACGAAATATATCAAAAGGAAGGTTATGTTCTTTCTATTCTTTTCTCTTTCCAATCGTAAGAAAGGAATACGTCTCGTAATAGATCTTTCAATTTCTAATATGAACCAAATAATAGAATGGAAAAATATATTCCATTCCACGATTAATTCCATTCTTGTCTTGATTCCATTCCATTATAATTTCTTTCCAACCAAAAACACGGAGCCTCAGAGGCAATGCGGTAGCGAGATGAACGGAGTCTCCGAATGTTGTTGACATTAGGCATTCGGCTGAGGAAGATGGAATGGAGCGGAGGCATTGCAACCCCTCTGCTCACCCATCGATGGAGCTTCAACATTGATCACGCCCTTGGCTCGCCTAAGAAGAAAGAGTACCTTCAGATAATGAAAATTATTTTCTCGATTCGAGATGAATCGGACCAAATCAAATCGGATAACATGCACAGACAGATAGATAATGTGTTTAACGATAGATATAAAATCCAACTCAAATTTCAAACATCAAACCAAATCACATCAGCATTCCTCTAAATCTCTACATTTGCACCACACGCATACATTCGTCTTGAGAATTTAATTCCAATCATTTGCTAAAAAAAATGAAACAACAATTTTAATACAAAATATAATAAGAAGCTTTCTAATTATTCGCGCATGTATCTTGCATAGCTTTGCGTTGAATAACGTCACATCTGGTCACAGAGCGCATAGATAAACATTAAATGAAACTTCTATATGAATGAACGATGTGTCTGATTGGGCATAAATATGGAAGGAATGGAATCAAACACAGATCTACGAATCGAATGCAGTAATTGACGATGAGTGGATGAATATCCTGTTGTTGTGGTGAAGGAGAGGGATAAAATCCAGATTCATGGAGGATCTGGGGATGTTCAGGATATGGAAGAATGATGAAGAAGCGAAGGTTGTGTTTGTGCGAGGCGATCGTGTGTTATACGTGTGTGATATGCATGGGATGGATCAGAATGGAGAGTTAGTGAAATCAGATCAGAGGAATCAAAATCCTCAACAGATCAATAGAAACATCAGAGAAACCAAACACACGAAGAAAAACTTGAGACTCAACAGAATTATGCATAGGGACAAAGGAATTTATAGAGTAAATAAGATTTACCCACTGGGATTTGAAAGGAGTCACATGGAAGTGGTGAAAAAAACGGTGATTGACTTGACGTGTGGGTCGACTTACGAAGGCTCGACACTTGTATCTGGAGCTGCTCGGGCTTGGAGTTGACCGTGTGTGTGCAAAGGAGAGGGAATGATGATCACGTCAATATTGTTTCAAAATAAATTCACAGCTTACCTTTTTTTGAAAATCAAAATTAATAATGGGCATCCCCTTCAAGTGCTGATAGCAAGGATGGCTTCTCCACAACAGCGTGGATCGAAGAGGGATGCATTTCCTCCCAAGCATCTCTTCTTTTTTTGCCATCTCCTTGCTGTAAATATCACGCCATCTCAAGATAAGAATTTCGGAGTTATAGAGTGGGAAAGTGAAAGGAATAATATTGGTGGAAAGGAGTTATCTGTTTATTCCATAGAACCCTAAGTTCCCTTATATAAAGAAGACTTGTGGGTAAATTACATAAGAGGTTATCAAGAAAATAAAAAATAGACTAAACGATACACATACTACATAATTATCTCTACACTCCCCCTCAAGATGGAGCATAGATATCAATCATGCTTAGCTTGGAAGAACATTTCTGGAACGGTCCTCTGAACAAGGGCTTGGTGAAGATGTCAGCAGTCTGCTCCCCTGAACTAACATGTGAAGTGGAAATCAGGCCCTTCTAGATCATATCTCTAGTGCAGAGACAGTCTACCTCAATATGTTTTGTTCTTTCATGAAAGGCTGGATTATTGGCAATGAACAAAGCATCTTGATTAGCACAATGTAGCTGCATGGGTAGAGGTACATCTATACGCAAGTCTTCTAGTACAACTCGAACCCACATCATCTCCGTGCTTGCTTGTGCCATGGCCCTATATTTAGATTCGACACTAGATCTAGCCACAACAGTTTGTTTCTTGCTTTTTCAAGAAACCAGAGAGCTGCCCATAAAAACTACAAAGCTCAAAGTAGACTTTCGATCCTTAAGGCATCCTGCATAGTGAGCATATGCACATGCTGAAATAGATAAATCTGTGTCCTTTCTAAACAGCAACCTTGTGCCTGGAGACGACTTTAGATACCTTAGTATCACATATATGGCATCCATATGTATCTGTCTTGGCTGCTCCATGAACTGGCTCACTCGACTTACTGCAAAGGCAATATCAGGTCGAGTTATAGTGATGTAAAGAAGCTTACCCACCATTTTTATATACCTTCTCCTGTCAACCTCCTCAGTATCGTTATCATATAATTTCATGCTTGGGTTCATAGGAGTAGTCGAGGGTCTACATCCAACCATGCCTGTTTCAACAAGCAAATCTGTAATATTTTTGCTTTGGGTCATGACAAGACCCTTTGCATTCCTGGAACACTTCAACCCCAGATTATATCGTAGAGTACCAAGATCCCTTGTAACAAACTAACAACCCAAAAATGCTTTTGCCATCTCTATCCCCTAAGCTTCATCTCCTGTAACCAGAATATCGTCAACATATACCATGATGTCAATCGTACCTCTAGGAGTCTTCTGGACGAACAATGAGTGCTCCATATTTGATCTTTTGAATCCTAGTTATTCAATTAGATTGGAAAGCTTCTGAAACTATACCCTTGGGCTCTATTTAAGGCCATATATCATCTTGTGAAGTCTACACACTATATGATTCTCCCCCTCAGCAGCAAACCCCGAGGGCTGTTGCATGTAGACTTCTTCCTGCAGATCGCCATACAAGAATGCATTCTTAACATCAAGTTAAAATAGGGGCGTGAGTACCACATCAACAGACAGAAGAATGCGAAGAGTGCAGTGACGAGCAACTGGAGAGAAGGTATCCATATAATCCACACCATATGTCTGAGTGAAGCCTCTCGCCACTAGACTTGCCTTGTAACAGTCAAGGCTACCATCTGCGTGGTACTTTCTGTGAATACCCATTTGTAGCTAACAACTGATGCGCCTGAGGGAGCGGGAACCAAGGTCCATGTACCCCACAACTGTAAGACAGTCATTTCCTCTTCCATAGCAGAACACCAGCAATCACTCTTTGATGCATCCTGATAATTTTGGGGTATCTCCACGCAAGACAAAGCCACAACAAATATCTCAAAGTCCCCTGTAAGATGGTGAAACGACACCTGAGAAGCAAGAGGATATGATGCGCAAGTACGTTTCTGCTTCCGAATAGCAATAGGAACATCAAGATCATCATCCATTGTACCCGTCGGTTCACATTCCATTTGCAAAGATGAATCTTGCACATGCACTCTATCCGACCCATCATTAGTAATAACATCTAAACACACTTGAGGCGTGCTGGATGATTGGTGTGCAGCATGAGCAAGACATGACCGACGTGTGTAATATTTAGGTAATGGCAGGACAAGTGGTTTTGGTGGTGGTGGTGGTGGAGATGGGATGACATTGGCATGACAACCGGAACATGAATGGACGGAGGTGAACTCAGAATAAGAGGAGGAACATAGACGTCGTCATTAGATGTGGATGGGGCCAACCTGCCACCTGCAGGTGAGAAGTACATAATTGACTAAAAAAATGTAACATCAGCACTAACAAAAGTATTTCCTGTTTACAGGATCCAACGATATCCCTTCTGAGTCCTAGAGTAACCCACAAAGACACACTTGACAGCTCTAGGTGAGAGTTTGTCAAGTCCAGGAGACAACTGGTGAACAAAAGCAACATCATCAAAGACACGAGGGGTTAGAGAGAATAATTCCTTGTCTGGAAAAATAACAGAAAGATGAATTTTCTCACCAAGTACCGAGGACGGCATACGATTCACAAGGTTACAGGCTGTAAGAACATCATCTCCCCAAAAAGAAATAGGTGCACAACTCTGGATAAGCATTGTTCTAGTAATATCAAGAAGATGATGATGTTTCCTCTCCGCAACTCCATTTTATTGAGACATGTAAGCACTTGTGGTTTAATGAATAATACCTCTTGACGAAAAGAAATGTGAGAGAGAACGGGTGTAAAATTCCAAAGCATTGTCTATATGAACATATTTGACATGGGAGGAAAAAATATTTTACACTTCAATTATAAGATTTCCAATAACATCCTCTCCTTCAGATTTGTTCTTTAATAAAAATACCCACAACACACGAGAGAAGTCATCAACTACTACAAGATAAAACATGTGTCCGTGGTGATCAGGAACACGACTCGGACCCCAAATGTCAACATGTAATAATTCAAACAGAGAGCTACTATTCCGACACTGACAACTAGGGAAGCTAGCTTGATGTTGCTTTCCCAACTGATAAGCTTTACACCGAAAGGAAGAACTTGAAGAAATCTGAGACAAGAGATGATGCATCTTTTGAAGTGGATGTGACCAAATCGTAGATGCCAAGTATACGGAGAGATTGATCCGGCTGAATGGGAGGAGACGCCAGCATAGGAATTCCAGACCAGACGATAGAGACCATCCTGCTCAAAGCCACAACCAATCACTCTGCCCCATTAGTATGTCCTGAAATATAAGAGAAGATGGGTCAAATATAGCGTGACAATGCAAGTCCTTTGTAATCTGACTAATAGATAGTAGGTTCATCGAAAAATCATGGCCATGTAGAATATTTTGTAAATGCATGAAAGGTGACAAGGTAATCTCCCCCTATCCAACGATGGGGGAATGAGTCACATCATCTATTATCACGGACCGTCCTGGTTGAATCTCTTTGTATGACTCAAGTCTATCTCTGTCGCGGCAAAGATGATGTGTTGCGTCAGAGTTCATAATCCAGTCTGAGACATTTGAAGTATGACATGATGTAAAAGCAGAAGCACTACCCGAGGTGCTAGTAGAGGTAGAAGTACTGGCAGATGCTGAAGCAGCAATATCTGAAGAACCTCCTGGAGAATTTGTAGATGTGGCAGGCACGATATCACACAATCTCGCCACAAGCTCCTCGAACTTGTGATCTGAAGTGGATGCCGACGGGGATGCAACATGCTAGGCTACTCGCGCCGATGTTGGAAACCCATGCTTAGAATAGCATGTATCCTCAGAGTGACCTGTGCGATGGCAAAAAGTGCATGGCTGGCGAAAACGACCACCTCGACCACGAGGTCCATGACCACGAAATGAAGACTGACAACCTCTCCCTCGTGACACAACCATTGCCGAAGGGGGCGGAGTAGAAGTACTAGAGGAAACAGAGATGTGGTTAAGCCTCCGGTAGACTTCCTTCATAGGAGGAATGGTAGCATCGGTAAGTATATGTGATCGGGCAACCTCATATTCAGGATCAAGAGCCGCAAGCAGTATCCCCACCATGGTTGCATTCCGAAAAGTCTTCTGCTGCTCGGGAGTTGCCGTGAGAGGTATAGTTCTGTAGAGTTTCTCAAACATCCCCCGTAGGGATGTATACAAGTAATGTAGTGGTCGTCCATTCTGTTCATGGTGAATATGTCATGCTAGAGATGTAACATCTTCGTCTCATTTCGCACATGCGAATAAGTGGCCGTCAGTATGTCCTGCATCGCCTTAGCGGTGGGCTGATGGAGAACATCATTGGCAATCTCCATCGATAATGTGCATGAGAGCTAGACCATGGCATATGAATCATCAGCCTCCCATGAGGCATAGATCCCAGTCTTCGCTGACGGTTCTTCCTCGGTAAGAATGTGCTTCTTACCGTTTGACTTCATGAGGCTCATGAACTGCATCGTCCAAAGCTCATAATTCGTCCCATCCATCTTGACTATTGGCGCGGGACCTTTGAATGCGCATATGGAGGGCATATCGACTTTGTTTTCAGACATGTTATCGGAGACAAAGAACTAGGGTCTGTAGACCAAGAAAGAAGTGTCTACATAAACTGTAGAGGATTTGAGTGCGCTGGTAAGGGTTAGGGTTTTAGGGTTAGGGTTTTGGCTCTGATACCATGTTGGTGGAAAAGAGTTATCTGTTTATTCCAAAGAACCCTACGCTCTCTTTGTAACATTCAGATACGATAAAATATTTTTTTTTGTACAAAACCAAATTTTCAAGAATGTCGATGAGCAGATACGAGCATATTGTTACTATATTTTCTAGAATATGCATATAAATACGAAATGATATAGATACATAATTGTATAGATAAGGCTTTAGAGCCAACGTATACTTAGCTGATAAAGAAGGGATTGGGTACTAATTTGAGAAATGTCTAGATTATCTATTTTGGATGAATACAATCTAAAGGGGAGGCCATCAATCTATTGTATATGGATAGAGGTAAATATAGTTGTTGACGGACATGAACAACATGTCGCGAGACTCTTTCTTAAAGTGGATACGGAGTCAAATGAGGTAATTAATACAATATGATACAATAATGTATGAGATGCGTATACATATTCTATTTCATCTATAATACTATTTTGTAATAAGTTAATCATTACTTAGCATATGTATTAATATATGGTTATGTAAATATGATTAATCTAAGGTTATTATCATACACAGGAAGTGACGTAGAAATAAATGGACATAAGTGGGATTCGGATAAAGGAAGAGGGTGGAATATGAAAAGTTCGAGCATAAATCTATATTCACAAACATTGTATGTTGTCTAATTCAGGAGATATACATCGATGGTCCTTTACACGCGTAAGATAGTGGGGACGAATGATATGTTTCTAGATAGTACCATGATAAGGTTAAATAGAATGGTAGAGTTTGTGAGGGCGGTTACTATCTTTAGTCGAGATATTACTTTGGCAAACAGAGAAGAGAGAGAGAGAGAGAGAGAGAGAGAGAGAGAGAGAGAGCCGAAGAAGGTCTACTCTCGCTGGATCTTAATTGCATGCAGGTGAGACTCTTTTCATTTCCTGTTGTTTTTCTTCTGCATTCGAGACCAACATGCCAGTAGTGTATATCTAAATATAAGGTCTAGAATGCAAGACATAGGTATGAGAAGTTTCTTGGTAGAAAAAAAATAGTCATCCAATTCCCCATTAATACAGCGTAGAAAGTCTGTTCAAGGTACATCTCCGTAAGTCAATAATATCGATATTTCATTTGCACCTGTATTATTAGGATTGGCCCTATATATATTGAAGGTCCTTTCCCTAGGCAATTTCCTACTCAACTCATTCCCTCTCAACGGTGGAGTATTTATATCATCTCTCATTTTTTCTGCAAAGTCTGACAGCAGTTGTTTAAGTATTGGTGTTATTAAGAATTTTGGTGAATAGCATCCACTGTCCTAAACACCCATTGAATAGCAGGTTTAGGTATTATGATATCAAGGGCATCGCTTGTATCACTGACCCACAATGAGACTGATAGACCATTTTAGAAAACTTGTTGAACTACTTAAACAACAGAAAACCCTCCACAAAACATTCTTAACGAATATTAGGCACAGAGGTGTATAATTCTTTTTCCAATATTTGTAGGAAAACTTTAAGCCCAAGTAGTTACAAGAAGAGGTCTCAACGGACTTTAGTCAAACTCCAAAGGCAGGTGAGTGGTCTCAAGCTTATTTTAAGATATAACTCATACTTTCTCAGGTACTTTGCAATATTATAATTTTGATTTACTCATTGAGAATGTTGTATACTAATTAAAATTTTCAGTATTCAGCAATGTTGCTTTAGTACCATAGAAGTTTTCAGACATTACATATAAGTTCAATATGACAATATGATTCAGATATCATAAATTTCTCAGTTACAGCTATATTACTATGGATCAGAAAATATTTTAGAAACAATGAACACCTTAGTAGCTCTCAGATATAGTCATGAACTAGCCATCAGATATGGTGATGTCATCAGATATGACTCTGAAACATGCCATCAGATATGGCAACCATCAGATACGATTCAGAGGACTTTGGGTCCGCATTTTGTATACACACAGGCTTTGGGCTGTATGGAGGATGTTCTTTGGCCTTTGGGGCTGTCTACGCGTATGACTCAGTTTGTTTCAGTGTTCATGGACGTAGTACATTAGCCACAGTGGTGTTGTTATAACATCTGAAAAAAAATAGAAACTTTCATTTCCGTAAGATTTTCAATAGCCAGATAGTAAATTAATTTCAGTTTGTCAGTTTGATATTTCAATTTTTGTATGACATTATTATTTTTACAAAGCTTCATTGTTATAATATTGTCCTATTATAGCTTTGCATTTTATTTATACTAGCCAGCAAAGTTATTTTCAAAATAGCCAATATATTTTCTTACCAAGTGCTTGAGACCCACTCGCTGGGTCTAAGCTCATTTTGAGTTTAGACTCAACCCTCTATTATTTAATATTATTTACAGATACACTTGAGGAGTCGTAGAAGACGCGAGGGAATGAATTAAGTTTTTGCAGATAGTGTTGGGACATTCACTCCATTTCTGTGATATTGTGGCGTATTTTTGTGTACTTCAGGTAAATAGTTAACATCCTAGAAAACTTAATGTTTGGTTTAGTTAAAGGAGTTTGTATCCGAACTTGTGTAGTAGCTGACTGTTGTATATAAGGAATTATGGAGATGTTTTTGATATTACAGATACCGATAATGACTTGAATGGTAATGTTAGTGAATGGTGTGGATTTGTTTATGAAAAGTTTTTATAAGATTTGTTTTAGGTACAGGGTAGCGTTTGGGAGTCCATAAAATAGAGGAATTGCTGTCGGATTTTTGTTAGACATGTTAATCATGGTTAAGAAGATCAGACTTATTAAATTTACATGTCACACTCATCTCGGCTAGCGGGGCGGGTCGTGACACTCTTATATACAGAAGACCCATGGATAAATTACATAAGAGGCTATCAACAAAATAAAAAATAGACTAAACGATACACAGACTACATAATTATCTCTACAAATAAGAAAGGGGAACATACAGAGGTCGGTCTCAAAGTCGTAGAATGCAGAAACAAACGTGGAATGGTAATGTGCCGAGAAAAGAAAGAGGACATATGGAGCTTTGCATGGATATATGGGAGAAAGATGGACAAGTGGCGCTAGGTGTACTATTTTCCGGAGACAGGGAAGTGTGGGTAAAGCACTACGTTTCAGATATAGGACTAAAGCGGGAAGAAACTCAACTTTAGCATAGTTATAGATATTGAACATTGTTTTAAAGTTAAGAAAGACCTGGAAACAAAAAAGATGAGCTATGCATCTTATTTAACAAAAAAAAACTACTTTAAAATACCAGATCACGGGTTACTAACTCCAAAAGCAACAAATTAAGTAACATATGGGATATGGGAAGCAATTCTCGGCCATTCTATGATCTCAAAGATCACAGTACACCACAAGGATATCCTGTTCGAACTCATCATCAATCACCATGATCTTCTCTATTAACATTTTCGAAGATTTCGATAAACAAAGCAATATGACCAATCTTAGAAAGAAAATTTCCACTACTATGTTTGGTGAAGCATAATAAGGTAGGAATAGCGATTATAATGGAAACATAATTCCACTACATACGGAAATTGTAATCCATGGATACTCTCTTAAGATTTGTGATTCTGTTCCTTACAACATTCTTTTTAATTTCCGAATCAGGTCTACCTTTGCTGATTGTGGTATAAATCCTGATTGTATTTATTTTCTAATCTATTTTCCAACCAACTATTGATGAAAAAGTGGCCAAGAATACCGGCGGACGTTATTTATGAAGGTATCTCTTTGGTGATCGATTTGAAAACCTCATTGCAAAATTGCCTTCTAGAATATTCCAATCTCTTGTGTTAAGATATCATCAAAGAGGCTTCCATTATATGTTCGATGTGTTTTTGCTCCGGCGTTGAACAAAATTCTCGTGGTGTTCAGTTTGGTATCATCCATTTTGGGGATATAAGAGGCATTGATGACATTTTTTATATAACCTTACAATTACATCCCAGTTAACAAATCCTCTTCATTCTATTGCAATTCTAATGCCAAATCGTTGTCTGAAAAGCTAGAGAAGAAGTTGTTGTCACCTCCTAGGCATTCCAAGAAGCTCACTCCCATTCCACTGGTAAAGAGACTTTAGGGGCCTGTTTGGTTGCTGGGTTGGACTAGGTTGGGTTGGGCTGGGTTGGGGTACCCCTGTGAATAGTAAACTGTTAGGAGGATTGAGAGGGTTGGAAGGAGGGGTATACCGGTATACCCCAACCCAATCCAATCCAACGTGTGCATGCTTTTATTTTGTTGGTCATTTTAGCCCCTAAACTCTTTTCAACGGGTTACTAAGATTAATGAACTCGATCTTTAAAAAAAAAACTATTAACAAAAATATATACTTCATAGATTAACTTAAATAAACATATATAGTATGACTTCCTTATAAAACATGTATATTAAATATAGGGATATTTACATCACTAACACTGTAAACTTTTATGTTTGCATACATAACCCTCAATAATTTATAAATACACAAGAAATCATGAATAGTCACTTCGTCTCGCATTCATAACCATCTGTTAAAAATCGGTCAAATAACTCAACCATTCATGTGAGTTAATCTAACCACACTATATCCAAATGTTGCTATTTATTGGATTTTTTAGGTTTTTATCACATATGCTCCTATGAGATATTGCAATATCAGCTATGCCCCTCCTTTTTTGGGATATCAGTTGTGCCCTCGACTTCTTGATGTTCTATCACTTGTACCCTTCTGTTACTTTAGCCATCAATAAGTTGAACTTAACCATATTTTTTTCAAACCATGGTGCAGCTAAGAGGGACATAAGTGTTCAAACACTCCCTATCCATCCCCCTCCCCCACCCTACATCCGTCTGACTCCCTATCCATCCCCCATTATCCGTCTGCCTCTCCTAAACGTCATTGCAGATTGACCATTAGTACTCGGAGCGATATGCAACCATGAAGATCTTTGCACCCTTGAAAACGTAGTTGAGGGACAGGTTGCAGGAGGTGGTGAGGTTCAATGGGATGTGACTCCATCAAGGTTCATAACCAGATCTGGGACATCATCCTCGCCTCCGCTTGTTCGACATCAATAAAAGTGGCGTCACGCCACCAACGCGAGTAGTAGAAGCTCTCCATTGTTCTTTTGTGTACCACTGGACCCAATTCAATAGCATCAAGCCCTCTAACATACTGATGGACATCACGACCTTCGGTTTATTTGATGACTTCGAGGAGCCCTTTATGCGCACAAGCATCGTTGCAGCCTTTTTAAACTCCATTCTCATCTGACCAACGAGCAGCTACTGTAGATTGGGAGCTCCTTCCTTCTCATCCAACAATATGAAGCCCTAACATGCATATGCTCTTTGAAGATCTGAAGCGGAGCAACATCCATTAGTTCCTCCACATTTCTCGAGTCAAGGGAGAAGAGGCTAAAGATGGGCTTGGCCTACATTTGATGTCAGATGGAAGGGAACGATCACATCTCAACCATAAAAGAAAGAAAAGAAAGATGCAGACATTGCAGAGAAAGAAAGTGGAGAAGAAAAAGGGGAGGAAGAAAGGGCATAAGCTGGTGTGTGTGGTTTGGTTCAACCTTCATAGGTCTAATAATCGTTAGACCATCCTTCTCACAGGGATGAAGCGGAGGAGGATGAGGGGTTGGAGTGGGAGGAAAACCTTTCAACTCTTATTTTTTATATAATTCTCCCTTATCCTCAAAGTTAACGTTGATTTGCATTGAAGATAGATGATAACTAATTCAAATAGTACAAGTGATTATTGTGGAAGAAGTAACAAGCACCAACTGATATTTCAAAAAGTGAAAGATATGACTTTGGCAATATCTCAAAGGCAACAACCGATAAAATCCTATTAAAATTTTATTATTTTTTAATCAATAGCACCCCACCTTTCTTCTTCCCCTACCCCCTCTCCCACACCAGCAGCACCAGCACTCCGGCATCCCCTTCTCCGTCGACCCTTAGTCGGCTTCCTCTCCTCCCCCAACAGCAGCAGCGACAGATCCACCGTCGCTCCTCGACCTCCTCTCCACCGCAGCTCCGCCGACGCCCCCTCTTCCGTCGCATCAGTAGCATTAGCAGCACCAACTGTTACCATCAACAACACCTTCTCCTTACCCTACCACTCACGTGACCACCTCCCTCCTCGTATTTCACCCTCCCACACCCTTCTACACGTACCCATCATGACGCCTCTCCTCCTCCTCCTCCCCCTCCCTACCTTCCTCGTCCTCACCCGTAGCCCAAGACGGATAGGTTCTTCCTTGTTGTGTTCCTCCGCCAGATGGGCTCCCCTCCCCCTTTCAACTCCTCCTCCCTCTACCCGCAAGGCACCCTCTGCAACTTCAAGAACGACCACCTTGTCCTCCTCTCCGCATCCGGCCTAGGACTCTGTGGCCACATCCCCGCCAACATCATAAGCAAGATCAGGATATCTAGGACCTCGACCTCAGCCACAACAATATCACGGCCATATCCCCCGACTTCTGTGCCCTCGGGAACACTCTCCGGAATCTCGACCTTTCCGCGAACCGAATCAATGGGTCGCTTCCGGATGGAGTCGGGAATCCCGGGAAGCTCAAAAGATTGGATCTTTCCCCCAACCTCCTGTCTGGTCGGTTCTCGGTTCAGGTCGAGTCCATGGGGAGCCTGGCCCACCTCTTTCTCAACAAGAACTGGCTCGATGGTGGTTTTCCGAAGGGAATAATGCAATGCGGATTATTGATTTCAGGCGTCCTCTCTTCCAATTTTCTTGGAGGCAATCTATCGAGTGATCTCAATTTCTTGGGGAATCTCAGCTACTTGAATCTTGCAGGGAATGTGGTCACCGGAAAGCTGCCGAATTTCTCCGGATCGGAGTCAAACCGGTTCACGGGTTCAATATCCGCAGCTCTTCGCTGCACTGCACGTCGTCGATCTCAGCCCTTCCTCCAGCCATCGCGTCTCCGCAAGATCAGAAGTTGAAGACGATGGGAATGCGGTACTCAGGCTATCCGAGTTGAGGAAGATGGAGCTCAATAAATTTATAGTTATTTGTTAAAATATATGTGGGTACTAATACATATATTATACTATCTTCGTGTTAGTTTTGAAATTGGCTCGGATACATATGACTATATATAACATGATACAATATTGGGTAAATTATATAAAAGGGACTGATCTTTTCATGGATTCCTAAATCAGGGACTGTTTTTCGATTGTAACAAACATGGGACTCGTCTTTGACTTAACGGTGAAGTCCCCAACGACGTTAATGGGTTGCCCATTTTGTGCTGAAGTTGGATGAGTATGCCCCCACGTCAGTTTGGGATTTTGTTTTGGCACATTCAGCCTTCATCCTCACACGCATAGAAGGGACGGCACTCCTCTTCCTCCCTCCCTCCCTGGCGGCTTTGCTCAGGATACTCCACCCGGTCCTTCAACGACAAAGCGAGGAGTTCAGCAGTCGTTCCCATTGAAGGTCCTCCACCCCCCATCGACGATTCAGGTAAAAAGCTATAGTTTGAACTTCCGATTTGGGCGTCCCTGTTTTTGGGTTCAAAATTTAGGGTTTGATATGGGGGCTTGATACGACAAGTGAAATGGGGGTATGAAATAGGTAGACCCGTGCACAGATCCGGGAATGGAATATGAAATGGGTGTGATCGTGCATGGCAAATGGGAAATCATAACTGCACTTCACTAAAAAATGCGTCAAAATGTACCACAGAGAACCAGAGGGAAAATACGTCTTCATGTTTAATTATTTTAATATAAACTCGAAATAGCCAAGATTGGGAAAACAATAAAATTGGCGTCTTTTATGGATGCAAGAAAAAGATCAAATCAGTCTAACCTTATGACAACATTCTAATGCAGCTCTCAGCAGAGAAACATTTCCAATGCACTCAAAACTGTAATCAACACCACCATCTGTGGCGTCAACAATAACCTGCTGAATGGGCTTGGCGTGATCCTTTGGATTGATGAATTCAGTAACTCCGAAGTTCTTTGCTGCAGAAAAGATTAGGATATGATTCATACAGATTTATAGGCAAGTTACCATACACTGTTGGCAATATAACTTAAAGACGGTACAAAACAAGATAAAGGGGCATACTCATCCAACTTCAGCACAGAATGGGCAACCCATTAACGTCGTTGGGGACTTCACCGTTAAGTCAAAGACGAGTCCCCTGTTTGTTACAATAAAAAAAACAGTCCCTGATTTGGGAATCCATGAAAAGATCAGTCCCTTTTATGTAATTTACCCTACAATATTTGATCAGATAATAGATTTGTGCATGTGTTTTCGTATTAAAGTTTGTACGAAAGATTTCTAGATAAAACAAATATGCTAAATATATTTATTTCAGAACAATTATACAAAATATGGCTACATGTGAATATATAGTTATTGTTGAAAGGGTAAAATGTATATGTTACCAGGGATCGTATAACTAGCGATGGGCATGGGTTGGGCTAGCCTGAAGGGCCCATACCCAAACCCATCTAAATATGTTGGGCCTTGGACCGGGCCTAGTCCCACATATATTGTTGTCGTTCGCCCAAGTTCAAGCCTGAACTAATTCTTTTGGACCGGACTGGCCCAAGTCTCGGTAACGTAGGGCAAATAATAACCAAAATCAACATCTCTAATTGATAATTATGATACATGTTTGCAACCCTAATCAACAGTATTCTAGTGAAAAAACATTGTATAAAGTGCATCACATAATTAAACTTCATATTCTCAACAATTATATACTATAGAGGTTCAAACTTGTGAGGACATGACGCTGTGGGGGTCGGGGGAAGACACGACCATGAGCCTAGGACTCCGATGTACGGGCATGGTCGCAACAGAGGAGCACTAGAGCAGTAGGTGTCATGCGGTCGTGGACTCACGCATGTGGAGGAGGAGCCGAGGAGGACCGACTGCAATGGGACTTAAGTCCGCTCAGTGGCTCAAGGAAGAGACCAAGTACAGGGGCCTAGCCTCCTAGGCTCCTAACAAAGGATTGTGGTGGAGGACCTGGGCCCAGAGTCATGTGAGGAGAGGCTGCCAAGAATGGGGACCTAACAACCGCGGGGAGCGACGCCTAGGGCTGGAGCCTGGAAGAGAGTCGAAAGAGGGAGGGGGCGTGCTAGAGGGAAGCTGGGATGGATGCAGAGGAGTGGCTACCATGGGAAGGCCACCGAGCAACGGAGAACTTAGTTGTCACGTGGGGAGGGCGTCAAGCGGTGCCTAGGGCTGAAGCATGGAGGTTGGTCGAAACTTGAAAGTAGGGAAGGGACATGCGTGAGGGATAGAATCTAGGAGTGAGGGGGGTTTCGGCTAAAATGGGGAGGCGGATGTGTGAGTGGTCTGTCTAAGGCCCGAGACTAAGGCCAACTCCTAATTTCGGACTGGTTCTTGGGCTACATATCGGGTTACCATTTGGGCCTTACGTCAGGCCACTGAACGGGCCGAGGCTCAGTCCGGGTCGGGTTGGACCGAGCCAAGCCCGAGCCTTCTTTCGGCTGAGCTTTTAGGCCCAAGCCTAGCCCAGTGATCTTTTAGGCTTGGTCTAGGCCATGCTTTTTGGGCTGGGTTGACCCAATGCCCATCCCAACATACAACTTGATTACTCCCACCTTTCTAAAAAAATAAAGTATTTTCAAAAAACTCTTGGGGGGGGGAGGGGTTAGATCACCTATTCTCATGATGATATTTTCCAAATTTGAATCAAACCAAGAGTCATATCCCTTCCATCAAGCCTATTAAAATTTGATGAGTTGTTAAAATTAATCCCTTCTAGATGGATAAGGAGTGCATGTTTTTAACGAACTTTGAATGCAACCATTATAGTAACAAGTAATCTAGACCTCCCAATTTTCAGAAAGTTATATGAAAAAAATAAAAAAAGAGAACGGGAGTGGCCAAGTTATATGCTATTAACTTGGGAGTAATAACCGATCTGGTACATCAATAGATCTTTCTATGGACATTCCAATCTTGTCCATCGTTGGAAACTTCCCCTTCTTAACCCCACTCCTATTTGAACATGTCTTCTTATTCCATCTTTTTTCGAATCCCCCCTATATTGATCAGAGGCTGGTGCAGACTTTGACCCCCCCTCCAGGGAGGGAATATATAGTATGGACGAAAACCTTCATATCTAGTATATTATATAAGATGTCGAGCACTAAAGTCACTGATGAATATGTGATTCAACACTCTAAAAATGAAAATAGAGCCTAACTGGTTGCATTTATTCATCTATACTACATTTTTTATCATTCATGCATATGTAAATAATATTCATGTTTTAACATGCATAAATTACATTAAATAAGAAGCACAAAGATCTTGTACATTATCACATGTATAATACCATATCTTCTCTGATTTTTAAGTATTTTTTACTAGCTCGAAATAAAATAAAATAAACTTTATTGTGTACATATCATTAACACTAATAAAAAATACCAAAAAATACTAACTTGTATATTTGCCTAATAAAACCGAAGCCTTAGTTATTTGACAAAAGGGCGTAAACATGAATATCTCTCTCATACAGTCTCATGTGGGCCCCTACTCACTTTTAAATTATGAACATTCAATTATCTACAAAACAAGATCAAATTCAAAAGAATCAGAGTTCATATGTGAAACTTGAGTTTTGGGATCTCATTATATATTGTACATATTGATCATTTTTGACCTTATTATTTTATGTATAAAAATAATTCTTTTTTACTTATTTATTTTTCTTTTATTTATATTTTATTAAATATGTAAAAATCTAAATAAAAATTGAAGTAAAAATCAAAGAAAATAAACCGATCTGAGTCTGTATATAGAGTCTGTACATATTCCATTTTATTTTATTTGTTATTTTCTTATTTATTAAAAATACCAAAAGATTAGATTAAGTTATAAATATCTGTTTTATATTTTATCTGATTTATTTTAATTTTTTTATCTTATTTAAAAATGATAGAAAATTGTAAAATACAAAAATACAGTATTTTATATCTATAGAGTACAACAAAAAAAATTTTTTTTACAGATGATCTCTTTTGATTTTGATCCCTTCATGAATGTTGTAGATCTCTTCGAGACACACAAATTTCATGAAGATTACTTTTTGATCTCATTTTCTGTTTTTTTTTAATTTCCTTTCTATTTCATCTTTGATTTTTCTGGGATTGACGCGTAGTAGCTCCTGGAGTCGGCACGTGTCGCCTCTCTTTACCCCGTTTATTTTATCTTTATTATTTTATTTTATTTTATTTAAATTTATTTTATTTATTTCCTTTTATTTTTTAATTAAATTTTAGTTTATTTTTGCCCCGTCACGTGGCATCCCCTCAACGCGCCACGTGGCATCCCCTCAGCGTGCCACGTGGCCCCTCTTCATCCCCAATTGTTGCCGCCTCCAACGGTGGCCCGCGACCGAGCCCAACCACCTCCTCCACAAAACCCACGACCACCCGATCTTCTTGTGAAGCTCCAACTGTCGAAAAGATCGAGCTCTGCCCCCTCCCCAGGGTATCTGCCATTAAAGAGAGGAAAGTCCTCGAGCTCCCAATCCATACTCAGTGACAGTGGACGTGTGACGACGGTCGTGCGAAAAAACCCTTTCCCGGCGAGATCCAAGGACCTCCATCTGTCTTCGTAGCAGCGGACTCCCAAGAGCAGCTGCCCAGCTTCAGAGCTCCATCCACCTGGGCTCTTTGAGGCGACGACTGGAGTCAGGGTACATCACTTGTCGTGTTCCTCTCTATTTTGGAATCTATCCACTAAGATAACTGAAAAAAGGATTTATACCCATGTGGGTACCTATTACTTGCCACGAGCAAGCACACTATAGTTCAGCCTCCAGCGTTAGGCCTGGAGTGTAAGGTAATTCATGGTCCCTTGCCACGAGGGACCGCTCGACATTATGTTTACATCAACCCAAATCAGCATGGGACCATCTTGATTTAGATGTGTGCTTGTCTAGACCCATAGCACTATTGGCCAATTGCATCCTGTCTCAACCAGAACTGCGGGCATTTATTCACAGTTGCACTCTCTTTGTCCTTTTTTGCCTCCATATCTATTGCTTTCCATGTTGGGCTGTTTAATAGGGATATCTCTGAAATCAAATTTGGCCATGGTACTTTGTACAGTTCAGCCTGTCTCTAGTGCAGGGTCTTGATATGCCCGTCATTTTTGGAGTTATCAAAAAATTAGAAGGGTGTCAAAGGAAGGCTTTTGGTAGGAATCACATTTGAAATCTATAAGAATTCAGTGACTTAAAATGTACGTGAGAGTGTATCAATTTGCACATCAGAACACAAATATTTTAAGTGGAAAATCCTTTCAATATAGAAGGAAAAAAATCGGAGATATAGATCAGGTTGAATAGAACACAAATATTTGTTGATATGCATTGATTCCTAACCATTTGTTGGGTTGGATTGCTGATGTGTTTGATCTCAGTTATGCATTTTGATTGGCTGAGAGCTGTTGGGCTGGATTGCTGAGATGCATGATCTGCCTCCTGAATCCTGATTGGCTGAGAGCTTTTGGGTTGGATTGCCGAATATAATTGGTATTCTTCTGTTGCAGTATAAAATGGACCCTATGGCCACTACATACTATATCCTCGTCCTCATCCGATCTCTGTATCTTCTCAGTATCGTATGTACTCTCTCTTCTTTCTCCACAGTTAAAATCGATTGTTGTCATCCAAAGACGTAGTCCAGTTACGAGTGGACCTTGTAAATATGTGTGTTTGCATTTTGCTTGATTGAACGTAATTGTGCGTGTTTGCTTCCGCGTTTTGCAACAATATTTGTATTTCTTGGAAGAACGTGTGTAACAGTATAGTTACAATGAATTCATGCCAAGTAACAAGTTTTCTCAGTTGGAATGGATAATAAGCTTAATTGGGTTATTGCTCAAGGCAAAATCAATCACATGTATAGCTAGTGGATCTGCCAACCTGTGTGGGCATGTGTTGGGTATATATGCTATTTTAATAGATATTTATTTTAAAACACATGCTTTGCTCATAAAATGGTGAAGTCTTCTCCCATTTTAAGTAGGATCGGCTACATGAATTCTTGCTCAAATCCATGTTGAAAGACATGACTATTATTTTCGATGGTTGTCAGTTACTTAATGCAACCTCCACAAGGAGGGATTTGAACCTTAGTCTTTTAAGTGGTAATCATACTCCATTACCACCGGACCATTTTGGATGCTTTTCTTATGCACCTGTAAGATGGGGAGTGTTGTATACCACACAATGAGAAACACAAAGAATAACACAGGGATTTACGTGGAAAACCCTACGATGAGGGAAAAACCACGGGGGCACACATGAACCCTAATCTCCTTCTCAAGGGGATTAGGATTCTCTCTTCACTAGGTTAATTGTAAAGGAGGGGGGATGAGTACATTTATAGAACGGCGGGGTAAACGGTCCCTCATCCAAAGACCCGTTTACCCATTTACAACTCAACACTCCCCCTCAAGTTGGGCATATATATCAACCATGCCCAACTTGCCTACATTCATCTCAAATATCACCGTAGGCAACCCCTTTGTGAAGAGATCCGCAATCTGATCACCAGACTTCAGGAAGGGAAGACACAATTGGCCATCTTCAATCTTCTCACGGATAAAATGTTTGTCTATTTCCACGTGCTTCGTTCTGTCATGCATAACAGGATTATTTGCTAGGTTTATGGCAGCTTTATTGTCACAGAACATCTTCAATGGCATGATAGGTTCAATACCCAACTCGGCCAAGAGAAGTTTTAACCATACGATATCAGTAACTCCATTTGCAAGGGCCCTGTATTCGGCTTCAGCACTAGACCTGGAGACAACATTCTGTTTCTTGCTTCGCCATATGACCAGGTTACCACACAGATAAATAGCATATCCTGATGTTGACCGCCTATCATCCACAGATCCAGCCCAATCCGCATCAGTGTAACCTTCAATGTGCACACTATCTTGTTTTTTAAACACAAGTCCTTTGCCTGGGGAATTTTTCACATAGCATAAAATTCTGTTGACCGCATTCATGTGAACTGTTGTGGGTGCATGCATGAATTGGCTTACCACATTGACAGCATAGGTAATGTCAGGTCTCGTGAGAGTGAGATAAATTAATTTTCCAACAAGTTTCCGATACCGCCCTGTTGAAGCTTCATTGAGAGGTTTACCATCTGTTTTGCTGAGCTTATGGTTAGCGTCAATAGGAGTAGTGACCGGCTTGCATCCAAGCAGACCAGAGTCCTTGAGTAATTTGAGTGCATAGTTCCGTTGATTCAAACACAAGCCACCAGGAGAAGTTGCCATCTCAATACCAAGGAAGTACTGTAACCTGCCCAAGTCCTTAAGTTCGAACTCTGTAGCAAGAACCTGTTTTAGGCGGGATATTTCTTCATCATTATTACCGGTCAGAATCATATCATCCACATACACCAAGAGAATAGAAATTTGTTCGCTCCTCTTTTTAATGAATAGAGTATGGTCTCCATTAGCCTGTTGATAGCCATTAGTGATCATTACAATCCTCAGTCTCTCGAACCAAGCTCTAGGTGACTGCTTGAGACCGTACAACGCTTTCTTCAATCTACAACACTTGCTTGGTTCCCCGTATCCAGGGGGCATCTTCATGTAGACCTCTTCTTTTAAATTTCCATTTAAGAACGCATTCTTGACATCTAGTTGATACATCTTCCAGGAGAACTGTACAGCCAAGCAGATAATAACACGGATCGTATTCATCTTGGCCACAGGAGCAAACGTCTCAAGATAGTCAATCCCGTACTTCTGGCTATACCCTCTTGCAACAAGCCGTGCTTTGAATTTGTCCACTTTTCCAGCGGAGTTATACTTAATTGTGTAGACCCATTTAGAACCAACCAGATGGGCACCTTTGGGAATGTCAACAACATCCCAAGTGTTGTTCCTTTTTAGAGCCGACATTTCATCGTCCATAGCACACACCCATCTTAGATCACCTTTTGCATCGACAATATTCCTGGGAAGATCATAAGAATCAAGAAGAGTAAGGAAGCTTTTATACCTCGAACTCACCTTCGAGTATGTAACGAAATCTTCCACGGGATACCGAGTAGAGGGCTTGATCGTCCTGGGTGCCTTCCGCACAGCAATAGGATGGTTATCGTTCATGCTTCCATCGTCCTCGTCCACATCATTATCCACAACATTATTGTCATCAATTTTAATATCAGGAGAAGAGGAACTACTTACAGAGCCTTGTGGACTTGGATCATCCGGGGAGTGATTGGGATGTTGATTTGGTAGTTGATTATTCACACAATCTCTCGTAGCATCTAACATCTCTTCTTGTCCATTCGGACCGTTTGTAACCCTGGCACTATCACTGTTGCTATCAGTGGTAACTGTATCTCCATGGTCATCATACGGATTCAGAAATTCATCCCAAGGATAAGTGGTTTTGATATTAACTATGGACTCCCCCTGAGTAGGAGACGTCCCATAGTAAGAGACACATTCATGAAACGTGACATCTTTACTCACAATGAACTTTCTGGATACCGGATCATAACATTTATACCCTTTTTGTCTAGAGGAATATCCGAGAAAAATGCACTTGAGGGCTTGCGGATCTAACTTCCGTCTACCAGGACCAGAAATGTGAACAAAACACACACATCCAAAGACACGAGGAGCAAGATCAAAGGGTGATTTCTCGAGATGCAAGACCGAAAAAGGGACCAACCTTTTAATAGCAATAGAGGGACGCCTGTTAAGAAGGTAAGTGGCAGTAAGCACAGCATCCCCCCAAAAAATCTTGGGGACATTATGTTGAAGTAAAAGGGCACGAGTGACTTCTAATAGAGATCTGTTCTTTCGCTCAGCAACACCATTTTGCTGAGGAGTATAGCTGTAAGAAGTTCCATGCACAATCCCTTTTTCTCGAAAAAAAAAGTCTGAAGAGACATTTCCAAGTATTCCTTAGCATTATCTGATCGTAAGGCTTTGACCTTGGTATCATACTGGTTTCCAACCATAAGAATAAACTCCCTAACAATTTGAGGAACTTCACTCCGATTCTTCATTAGGTACACATAAGTATAGCGGGAGAAGTCGTCGATGAAAGTAAGAAAATATTTGTGCCCTCCTAAGCTTGTCACACTTGATGGACCCCAAACATCCGAATGAATCAGTTGAAAAGGAGCAGTACTTCTACTATTAGAAATAGGATAGACAGTTCTAGTATGCTTAGATAACTGACACAAATCACAAGATAAAAGTTCATGGTCCACTTTATTGTAAAGATTAGGAAATAAAACAGAAAGGGTGGAGTGACCAGGATGACCTAGACGATCATGCTATTTTTTCAGTTCACGAATATCTTCTTGTCTGTTACCAGTAGCGGTAGCGACCCAAGCAGAAACGATCCTAGCAGGAAGACGGTACAGGCCATCAACAACCAAACCAATCCCAATCTTCTTCCCCGTCCCCAAGTCCTGCAAAACACAAGCATTTTCATCAAAAATTAACCGGCAGTGGAGATCCTTAGCAATGCGATAAACAGACAATAAACTGATTGGAAAATTGGGAACATGGAGAGCATTCTTCAGGATAAATTTATCGATAATTGATATACTTCCTTTTCCAGCCACAGATACAGAAGATCCATCAGCTAAATTAACTCGATCCCGTCCCGAGGCGAGTTTATATTCGTGAAACATCTTAGAATTCCCTGTCATATGGTCAGAGGCTCCACTATCAATAATCCATTCATCATGAAAAATATTTGTACCTTTGTGTGTTGCAGTAGCCATGGCAGCATTGATGACATCAGCATCGCCCTTGGTGTTATCAGAGACTGATATCTTCTGAACGTAAGCATGCAAGTCCTTGATCTGGTCAACTGTCAATCTCTTTCCTTCAGCAATCATTGCCAGCGGTTTCTTTCCTTTGTTCAATTTCTTTTCAGGATGGAGCTCCCAACAGTAGTCGATTCCATGCCCAGTCTTCTTGCAGTGTCCACATTTCTTATCCTTCCAATATCCACTCTTTCCTCCTTTCGTTAATAAGGCTGATCTTTCAAACTGAGAAGCCTGATCATCTTTCATAACAGTACGCCGTTGTTCCTCAGACTCAATAGCATGATAGATTTCTTCAATATCAGAATCAATCCCGCCTGTCAAGAGTTGACTTCTGGTTGCCTCAAATTCAGCGTTCAGACCTCCAAGAAAGATAAAAATTCTCTGCTTCCACGTCTCATCCCAATATTTCTTTTGATCAGTCGGGCTGGTCCAGGTATCATCACAGTAGTAATCAATTTCTTCCCACTTGGTCTTTAACGAAGCATAGTAGCCAGCTACAGTCATCTCCCCTTGTCTCATAGTATATACATCCCTGCTTAATTGGTACATACGGATGTCTTGCTTCTTCTGCCCATACATGCTCTCAAGGGTGAGCCATTGGTCTCTAGCCGACTTCTTCCGAAGAATGAGCGGTTGGATGTCAGAGGATACAACATTGATGATCCAATTTCGACATTGGCTATCCTCAATATACCACTGCTCATAAGATTTATCAGTAACCGCAAGAATTTTTTTTCGACCATCTATATATCCTCCCCTACCACGGGAAGCTAAAGCAACCTCCATTGCAGCGGACCACATCAAATAGTTACTTTTTGTTAGCTTCACAATTGTAACATGAGCTGGAATATTATCCATTTTAATAGTTACCACATCCGCAGTATTTTCTGAATCCATGAAGTCTACGACAAGTACTCCACAAGCAAGAAAGGAGAACTCACAAAGAACCGCCAAAGCCGAAGGTTGGCAGGACAGGGAGCTTCAGCACGTAAAGACACTGCAAGGTCCACAGGAGGGACTCGCTCAGTGAAACAGGCGCACAGGAGGACCGCACAGCAGATCACCCAGGATGTATCACGCGCAGAAAGGGGGGTGCGCGTCCAGAGGACTTCACAGAGAAGGAGGCTTCACAAAGAAAGGGGGCGTGCGTCCACAGGGACAGAGATTTCGCGCGCACAGCCGCAGGAGATTCACGCGTCCACCGGGAGACCCACCGGGAGACCCACAAAGAAAGGGAGCACAGCAGAGGGCGCGTCCACCAGGAGACCCGCGCACAAGGGGGTTGCGCGTCAGGGAGGCGCACCAGGGCTCCACGTCAGGCAGGCACGCGTCAGGGAGGCTCGCGTCAGGGAGGCTCGCGACCTTCAGGGAGGCGCGCGAAGCTACAGGTGCCAGGGGGTTGCGCGTCAAGGGAGGCGCATCAGGGCTCCTCGTCAGGGAGGTGCGCGTCAGGAAGGCTGGGTTGCGCGTCAGGAGGCGCATGATCCCCGCGTCGGAAGGCGCACGAAGATTCAGGGAGGCGCGCGCGAATTCGATCCCCGCTCTCTGCACGAGGGTTTCGTGCGGCAAGGGCTTCAGGCTTCAGGGAGGCGCACCAGGGGAGATCTTCGGGCTCGCCAGGGGAGGCGCACCAGGGGAAGGGCTTCAGGGAGCCGCACCAGGGGAGGCGCACCACCAGGGCTTCGGGCGAGGCAGGCTTCACCACGGCGGCGTGCGCATCGACAGGGGCGGCGGGTGAAGGATGCACACAGATCGAGAACCATGAATCTCAACCTTGCTCTGATACCATGTTGTACCACACAATGAGAAACACAAAGAATAACACAGGGATTTACGTGGAAAACCCTACGATGAGGGAAAAACCACGGGGGCACACATGAACCCTAATCTCCTTCTCAAGGGGATTAGGATTCTCTCTTCACTAGGTTAATTGTAAAGGAGGGGGGATGAGTACATTTATAGAACGGCGGGGTAAACGGTCCCTCATCCAAAGACCCGTTTACCCATTTACAACTCAACAGGGAGGTCATATTTTCAAGGGAGTTTCTTGTCGAGACACTTCCATCGTATAGATCATTGACTTTCTCTTTCACTATAGTGTTAGATATATGTTTAATCACTGGTTTTTCTGTTCAACATGCTGTTTCCTTGTTGTATCTAGTTAAGAAAATCTTAATGCCATTAATCTGATTATATAATAAAACTGTATTTGCTATGATTTTGATTAATCATATGCTGTCCACTTTTTGTATACATCTGTGCCGTTATAAATTCCTCAGTTAACTGCATATAAGACGAACACGATCCTCTTGATAGTAATATGCTGGCTGGCTCCACTGGAATTCTCAGTTAATATGCTGGCTGGCTCCACTGGAATTCTCTTTTAATTATTTTTGTTTTTAGAAACAGAGACAGAAAATGACACCTCCAAAACTCTGAGCTGTTTGCTGAAATTAAAGATTAATTCATATCTGTATTTTTCCATGGAGAGGTAGTGGCTGTAATTTGCGCGGGCCCATGAGGGGACACGGATTATGAGACACCTCTGTCAATCCAAATTGAGAGGTCCAAACCACACACGAATGGGGCCGTACATCATGGAGGATGGAATTAATGGTAGGAAGGTTGTTTATTTAATGTAGGATATAACTATCACAAGGCAGCTTCTGATCATAGGAAATCTGCACAATGTGATGGTTAGTTACCTCATTCCCTTTGTCTCTCTAGACCTCTCTTGCATAGTTGAACATGTTTACGTTCAAATTTCTTTCGTCAACTCAAAGATTTCCCAAATGGAAATAAAAGTACCTGAAGAATGTTGTCATGGAAGTAAGATATGACAAAAGTAGGAAACTACAAATTAACTAAAAAAACTGTACACAATGGGTAAACACTATGCAAAGAACAAAGTCCTTATTGCTGTAATGTGTGAACAAATATGAGGACATCAACAACAAGCTTTCTTGTTTTTTTGGTAAGATACCGAGTAAGGAATATATAATTCTTGTGACATATCATCTGGGGTAGATTCACTCCAGCTTAATGCGCCCTGCGTCGTCCTTGAGCATCTCGTTTTCGACAGGAAAGTACTTTATCCCTATTAGGTTACCAACTTCACTTATAACCTGGAGAACAGGAGTACACATAGAAGAAGGAAATGCTTACAATGAGAATCATGTCACACAAGGAACACTAAAAGAATCGACTTAAATGATCTGACGATTGAGCCAAGTGCCTTCAACACGATAGATCGGGTGATTGGAACTTACCGTTATCTAAAAAAGGTCAAAGGCCAATCTATCCATGAAAACTTGCGATGAAATAAATAATCTAAAACAATCCGCAAAGATTTGTGATGAAGAAGAAGTCACCTTCAAGGCTTTGATGAGGTCTTCCCTGGTGTGAGACGACGAAATGCATATCCTAGCCCTTGATAGGAGTAATGGGGTCGCGGGAAAGGCAACTGTCACAACTGCCAACTGCGAGAAATTTTAGTTTCTAAGTCCACTAATTATTAAAGCCATACTTAAACAGCTTTATGAAATTTAGTGAATGAAGTTCTTGGACAATGTCAAGAAGATCGAAAAAGACGAACTAGTAAGCAAAGGCAAAGATTGAGTTTGTGGAGAAGTAGTTTTACTAGTAATATGGAAATGTTTACTAGTAGTTTGTGGAGAAGTAGGTTTAAAACATGAGATTAAAAGGATGGAAATAGGGATGCAGCATACAAAGATAGCGCATCAATGAAGAACTTCTGAATTACTTCTATGTGAACTACTTGAGCTGCCAAAGAAACTCACATTTCTCTTGAAGCACTCCCTCGAAAATGCAGGTATCTTTGCTGGATTATACAGCATGATGGGCATCACCGGGGAATCATTTTCCCCAAGAACCTGGAAGCCCATTTTGAGGAGCTCGGATCGGAAGAAGTTGCTGTTCTCGCGAATTTGTGCAAGCTTGATAGCTCCTGATGCACAGGTTGGTAAGGTTGGTAATTACAAAACAGAAGCAAAAGGTAAAAATTTTATTAATTATAACTATGCATATTTTGGCACCTCTGTTAGATTCATCCTCTCCAAGAACAACCTTCATCGAGGAAATCACCTGTTGGGCAGCGGGAGGTGACATGGACGTCGCGTACAAATGCGCTGGGCAAACATGCTTTAGATACTGGATAATTTCCTGATAGACTTGAAGTGAGTGAGTTAACTACTGCAGCCGCTATGGATAAATTCATCAAAGAAAATTGGGAAAGAGTAGACGAAAACCTTTGATGCTGCAATATATCCTCCACATGACCCGAACGATTTCGTGAATGTTCCCATCATGATGTCGACATCTGCCGTGTCAACCCCCAACAGTTCACAAACTCCCCTACCAGATTTGCCAATGGCACCAATGCTATGAGCCTCATCCAAGTACGTGTACGCCTGTTAAAGTAGATGATCCGATGAGAAACATACAGATTATGCTCTTTGTTGGTACCATTTAGAATCCATGAGCTCTCAGGGTCGAACCTTGTACTTCTTACAAACCGATACGATCTCGGGGAGCCTGCAGATTTCTCCTTCCATGCTGTAGATCCCTTCAACAATTACCAATATCTTCTTCCATGGCCATTGCGTCCTCGGCTGCCCTTGAGTTATCTGCGTCCTTAACACCTCCTCTAAATGGTATGGACCTACAAAAATTAAAGAGGAATTGGCATAGAAGCAATTAAAAAGAGATAGGATTCTTGTTAAGTTCAGCTCACAATTGTGACGGAAAACGCGAACGACAGCACCGGATCCCTTAGCTCCACTAACAATGGACCTATGGTTTAGAGAATCACTAATCACCAACTCACCCTGCACATACCAAACACTGAATCCATGTTACTTAATGAAACAAAATGGCCAGATGATTCCAACCAAATGGAACCATGCCTTCCCAATGAGCGCAGGTATAATCGAGGAGTTCGTCACAAAGCCCATGCCGAAAACAACCGCAGCCGGTTTCCCAACGAATCTCGCAACGATCTCCTCGAGTTCGTTGTGAAGTTCAGTGGTGCCTAGCAACACATCATGCACAAATTTGAGAGATTGGACTCTAAACGGAAAGCAGTTTCCTGCTTGTAGGAGTTCTTACCGCCATCAGCACGCGCACTGCAGGTACTCGGGGAATATCTCCTCGTCGAATCGATGACACGGGGCGTGCAATACTCATCCGATCCGGCGAACCCAAGGTAATTGTACGACCCGAGGTTCAGGCATCTTCTTGTCTCCCCAGTTGGGCTGCATTTGCAATAAATTTGACAGTAGTACATCCGTTTAAGATAAAAAATGTGAAACAGGCACGACCAGATTTCCACATAGAGGATTAAACAAACATGTCGTTGACTTTACTTCAACAACATCAATGGACCTCTTAATTAGGCAGGCAAAACCCAAAGCTCATCGCATTGAATGACTCCAAATTCAGATATATAACGCTATCCGATTACATACTGCAATGTCGCATTGAGGTCGGTAGAGTATCTCTCAACAACATCGATCCAAGCTTCGGGTGCGCTGGAGACGGGGCGACTGAAGCAATCCTGCAAAGATGAGGTCCGGGACATGAAGATGGCCTTACTAACTGCGATTACGAACAGCTTAATCGACCGCTTGTTCGAAAACGGTTAATTTATGAGGCAAAAATCCCAACTTGAGAATTGGACAAGAAATCAGGCCCCAAAATCAGCAAGAACCGACTGCCCACAAATCAGAAAGCCCAGTTGGATGCCCAATTGGGATCCACTTGGAACGTAAGCAAGTTCATCAACTCCTCAACATTCGAAATCAAGAACAGAGGACCATAACCACGGGTAAGGTGGAGAGCAACCTGAATCCGCTGATAACACCTCCTTTTGTAGAAGTCCTGGAGCCCCGAGCATACCGGGGCGAAGCCTTCCTCCTGGAGAGCAACTCAAGAAAAGCCAAACTCAGGCAACCGGATTATATGAGCGTAGCGAAACATGTACGACAGAGAGGCGATGTTCGAAGGGACCTCGGGCTTGCGAGGCCTCGAAGAGAGCCTATCGACGATGAATTGGTACAGATCTCTGAGCTTCCCTGCTGCAAAGATCAGCACATAGCTGATGAGGGTGGTGAGGACTGCGACATACGGCAGCCTCACCATGATGATGCAGGAGGAATTGGAGGCCTTGGATCTGGGATGGGTAACTGGGGAGGAGAAGGGGAGGGGAGAGGTGGGGAGTGCTTATATAATGTGGGTCGTGCTCGTGAGGATAGAGAGAGGGAGGGAGCAGAGGAGAGGTGTGATGGCGGGAGTTAATGCGTGGGGGAGGTGGACTTGAAATGTACAGGTGGAGGATATGATTAGAGAAGAGGCCGTCAACGAATACTATTGATAACAAATTTGCTGTACTTTTTATTTTTTAGATGTTTTGTTCAAAAGCCCCTGAACTTTGTCGAATCCTACCTAGGCGTCCATCCCGAGTCGCAGTGTTTCGACCACTGTTTTGGAAACCGGATTCCGGTGAATCGAGCATGAATTGGTCTGGTTAACCGATTTATATCGGTTCGGTTCAAATATTCAAATTTTGGTTAACCCGCTAGATTCAACCTATTTTTTTACCCGATTTAACTAGGTTCAATCGAAGATGAACCGCATTTAATTTATTTAAAAATAATTCTTATCGTGAGAGTTGAACTGATGACCTTTGATTGCCTACTTCAACTCCTAACCAACTAAACTAATACAACTTTTTGCATGTATTGGATTTTAAATATAATTAAACTACTATTATGTTATAGAGCAACTAGTCCAATTATATATATATATATATATGGGAAAATGGAGTATGCTCCCTGGTTGTAGCCATCTTACATGCTCCCACTCCTTTTCTGATGTATTTTTTCATTTTTCTGAAATGAAACTCATTGGAATTTAGATCACAATATATCACCATGGTATTATTCAAAATTCAACTTAATTCGAGACTTCTATCCCCTCCATCAAGACTGTCAAATTTTAACGGTCTCAGAATTGCTGAAATTGACCCCCTTCAGATGGAGGGCATATGAGTCTATGTTTCTTACGAAACTGGAATGACATGTTAAGGAGACATAGTGATGAATATATATATATTATTTTCAAAAAAAAATAAAAAAATAGAGGGAAAATAGGGGTGGGAGTAGCCTCATTTAACCATATATATGGGAAAAAGGAGTATGTTCCATGGGAGTAGCCAACGGGGCTGCTCCCACCCCTATTTTTCCTTTATTTTTTATTTTTTTTGGAAAATAAAAATTTGTATATTCATCACCATATCCCTCTAACATTCTATTAAAATTTCGTCAGAAACAGAGACTCCTAAGCCTTCCATCCAGACGTCATTTTTTTAACGGTCGCATGATTTTTTAAATCGACCATGTTTGGATGGAGGCTGTAGGAGTTTCTGTTTCTGACGAAATTTTAACATAATGTTAGAGGGATATGGTGATGAATATATAAAATTTTATTTCCAAAAAAAATTGGGGGAAAATGGGGGTGGAAGCAGCCCCATTTACCTCTCTCTCTATATATATGATATGTATGACATTCAATGGTATATACAAAAAATATTTTATGTATAGTGTGAAATATATAAATTGTCTATATATTTTATTTATATTTCAAGTATATTTAAGTGTATATTATATATATTATTTCATTTCGGTTTGATTAGCCGGTTCAATCACTTTTTTTTCACCGGTCCGGTTTAATCCGATTTTAACTAATGATGATGTCATCATCCGGTTGAACCGGTTCGATTAAATGATTCAACCCGATCCGATCATTTTAGTAAGATTTCTGATTGGGTGTCCCATTCGGTTTAAAAACACTGGTTTCGACGCACAGAGGGTTGCATTATGTTGGTAAGTGATAGCATGGTAAGCAGGTAAATAGTTGTTACTTGTTAGCGATGCGGGCAAGTTTAGACATGTTGGGTGAGGATTGCGTGTATATGAGATCAGAAGCGAAAAGCTGTAATGCAATAAGGCATAACCTGTCTCTGTCTCAACGAAGTTTTTGACCGGTCTGAGCGTTGTTACGATTTTGAGTTTTTGACTATTGTACGCATCAAGAAGCCTCGAGTTATGCTATGTTGTTATGTGCTTGTGACCTTAGTTATGGGAGTCTTGGTGCGCTCGGTTCACCTCCCCTCCAATGAGAACTCGTGATAATGCCCCTAGAAACCGAATCACATATTACCTAGTCGTTGACCTCGGAATGACATACGGTCTTCTGCTTTGGAAAGCAATATGGATTTATTTTTGTGGTCAAATAGGAAATGATGAAAATAAAAGAAACAAAAAAAATCAAACTTTTATATTAGTTCCTTTAATGTGATAAGAAGGTTTTTTTTGCCATGGCCGTTAAAATCTTTAGTAGTTATATGATAGCCCATGTAATCTTTGTAAGTAATTACATTGTGTACCCTGTAAATTACGACGTGTTACACGTACGTCCATGCCATTAGTTAGCTCAGCTATTTCAAGAATCTTCCAGCTAATCTTACCACAGAAAACAAAGATCACGTCAACAATTATAGGGATTTTTACCCCACGAATCTTATAAATTTTGTAAATTACATTCTAGATCTTTGAAAAATCAATATTCCTCCATTGACCCCGTAAACTTGCTCCGTCTTACCCCATGACCTCCTGCCATTAATCTGACTCATCTTGAGTCAACTTGCTTCGGTTTAAGTCGAGTTAATCAACCCATACCAAAATCAACGGTGGATTTTAGGGTAATCTCTCTTCTTCCCTCTCACCTCCCTTCTCTTCCCCTTCATCACAAGTGGACCCAACGACACGCATGGTCGGTTGGGGTGGAGCAAGGTGAGGGGAGGAGGTGGTGGAGGGGGCGGAGGCGGAGGAGCAAGGGGAGGAGGAGGAGGCAGCAGAGCAAGGGGATGAGGAGGAGGCAGCGGAGCAAGGGGAGGAGGTGCATGGGGGCGGAGCAAGGTGAGGGGAGGAGGATGTGGAGGGGGAAGAGGCAGAGGAGCAAGGGGAGGAGGAGGATGATGTGTTGGGTGGAGCAAGGTGAAGGGAGGAGGTGGTGGAGGGGGCGGAGATAGAGGAGCAAGGGGAGGAGGAGGCTGCTGGGGGCGGAGCAAGGGGAGGTGGCGGCTGGGGCAAAGACAGGTGAGGGGAGGAGGTGGTGGAGGGGGCAAAGGCGGAGGAGCAAGAGGAGGAGGAGAAGGCGGTGCAGGTGAGGAATGGGAGGTCGAGGGTGCGGAGGAGATAGGCGGCGGCTCAAGGGAGGGCTGGGAGATTGAGGGCGGCATAGGGGAGGTCGGCGACGGCGTAGGGGAGGGTTGGGAGGTCGAGGGTGGTGTAGGGGAGGTCGGCAAATGCAAGGGAGGGATGAGAAGTCGAGGGCGACGTAGGGGAGGTCGGCAACAACGTAGGAGAGAGCTGGGAGGTCGAGGGCGGCACGGGGGAGGTCAGTGGCGATGTAGGGGAGGGCTGGGAGGTTGAGGCAGTGCAAGGGAGGTTGGTGGCGATGTAGGGGAGGGCTAGGAGGTCGAGGGCAGTATAGGAGAGGTCGGGGAAGGTGCAGGGAAGGTGGAGGAGAATAGAATGCAAGGAGGAAGGTTAGGGAAGAAGAGGGACATCATCTTTTGTAAATTTATCAAACAACGAGGTAATTCACACATCTTTTCAACAGAATTTGGTAAATTTTAACGAATAAATGGATGGAGGTTAACCCAGGGTTCGTTGGGTAAAGGTTAGCAAGTCTATGAGGTCGAAGGAGGAATATCGATGTTTCAAAGATCGAGATGGTAATTTACAAAGTTTATAGAGTTCCTGGAGTAAAAGTTCCATAATTATATTAACTGTGAAAATATATTTATTCGCTATTCACCCAATCTCTCTGATTCTTTTTATCTATTCGAAGGAGATAGAGCAGAACTTGTTGGAGAAAAAGGGAGCTTGGAAGAAGCTATATTCTTCGATGAAGGTTGGATATAGCACGAGGAGTAGACTAGGAGGAGGTTCTAGTTTGGAGGGGGAGAGGTTATGTGAAAAATCGACGATAGAAGACGACCCAGGTTGTAGATGGATTTGTTGGCAGGAGATTAGGGAGGTGGATGCGGGGGAGGGGAGAGTGTAGCACACCTATTGAGGGCGGTTGGGGGTTGGAGCATTAGCTAGGGAAAAAGGAAAATATAAAGTATAAAAAATAATATAAATATAAAGCATCCATACTGTATATTGCATAACCAATAATAATTAAATTTTGAACTAGAAAATTAACGTCTATTATAGAAAATTTTGAGAAATAGCATTGGATAATCATCACTACATGGAACCCTTGCTAATAATATAGAGACGAATATGATATTCTTCGCTAATTTTAAGTATAAAAACTATTTCGCAACAAATAATATTGTTGTTATGTATTTAATAACATCTGGTTTAACGATGGATTTTGTAAAATGCATCGTTACTACCCAATTTTGTTGCAATGGATACTTACTCTACCTTGTCTCTCAAATCAATCTTTAAGAATGGATGTGAATTTATCCTGCTTGATTTTTCATTCGCAAAAGAAATTGTGATTAATTAATATATATTTCTATAATATGCGAACAGGGGGCCACCGATTAAGAGCTGCACAAGATGGAGGGCTTCATTGCTTGCAATGATGCCAACCCAGCCTTCATGTGTGGCGTGGTACGGAAATCTTAATCATTCTAAAACAAATGATGGAGAGCTGTAATTAATGGAGAGCTCAAACGTGAGGTTCATAAATCTCAATATCTCATAGGTTTCATTTTTCATGAGTGAAGCACACGCCATTTGTTTCGAGACATATAAAATATCCCGGCTGTTGTTAAGCCGGGGAGGCATTATTTTTTCACGTCAGTTGCTTTCGTCTAAGCATTTAACAACACATCAATGTCAGTGATGTTGAGCATGCCTTAGATTTTGATTTTTCAATATCATTGTTGAGAAAAATTCTCATTTAACACATCGACATCAGTGTTGTTGAGAAAATTTATCGTTCCTCCCTCTATTCTAAAATGCAACTGTGTTCTTAGGCTGTCACATCATCAACTGATAGAGGCCTAATTAGATAAGTCTAAAATACAACTTGGATTCGATTTCGAGTTAGCTCTTCAAATCGCTTTCGTTTCTACTTACTATATAACGGAAAATAGGTTCACAATATCCAATTTATGTAGTCCGCTTACGGGCAAATCTTGTATTTTATTTGCGACTAGTTTTTGCAGAGTTAACCTATAACATATTTTTCTTTTTATAACCTACATATATTTTGGAGCGGTTTTGAGTATAGATTGGTCACAATGATTATTTTAGGTTAATATTTTGTTGGAAGCATAATCAACTGAAATAATATTAAAGAGTAATATGCAGGATTCGCATGATTAAATTTCATGGCACCATAGATTACTTAGAATATAATCAATCATTTATATACATGATCCAAATACATGAGATTAATATGAAGTTCAAGAATCGATTATTTAAAATTTGATAGAATAAACATAGGTAAATCTGGTCAACAAAATAAATTATTATGACAAATAAAGAAAAACATATTAGTTTAGAGACTGCCAAAGCCTCCATTGTAGGATTGTCCTTAAAAAGGGATTTCGTCCCTACAATATCGATGCTTAGTGTTTGGTGATCCTCTCTGAAGATAAGATGACAACATGATCGTCGTCGACGTACTCCAATGGAGCCATCCTCAAAAGTGCCTCAGGAAACGATGAGTATCAAGAGAAGAGTGTTCCACTGATGAGGAGAACAAGGAATGCATGTGTATCCAAAAGATCGTGCCAGTCAGTCTCTATGTGTGTAGAAATTACGTGTCTCATCGGATCCATAACTTTCCACTAAAGAAGGTGTCTCATCGGATTCAATATTTGAAATGATTGGACTATAAAACATATAAGTCCATTCGAATTCCCAAAGTTCGAATTTTAAAATTAATTGGTTTGATTAATTTATCAAAATTAGAGCTCCGAATTGACTCTCTCAACCGTAAGCTGGAGCTAGTGCCATAGCAGGAGTGGAGGACGCATGCAATTCTCTAACCCTCCTCTCTACTATTGCTACAAGAGCTTAGAGAGATGACTCATATATAAGTCCACAAAGTTCTTAGAACCAATCCATATGATACTAAAAACTACATCCAAACTCCCCCTTGTCTCAAACTAGGAATTCTAAACTTTCCAAATAATTGGCTTCCCGATAGAAGCCAATTAAATTTCAAAATGCAACAACAATTGGTTTCCTAACTGAAACCAATTGGACTTCTTACATACAACATTCTCCCACAAATTCATTATTTGAAAAAAAATCAATGTGAAGCAAGAGATATCTTTTGACTGCCACACTTTGCTTTCAATTAAGTTGCACTATGCTTTTAACCGCTATCTGAATTTACTACTTTCACTTTAACATGAACAAAGTGAACTAAGTCCTGAACTTTAGACATTGGTGTTAAAGTATTATATGGTAGCAACAATAAAGTCTTGATCTTTATACAATCTTTAGGGTTGATGCAATTAAGGTCATGCACCCTTATCCTATTTAATGAGTGTGTTCAGGAAAGAACATTTTCCTCTAACTGCTACCCAGAGCAACACTCGCATAGGTGATATTCTCCAAGGATGCACTGCTGACATAATGCCCAAAGGCTTGAAGCCATTCAGAGCATACACTCTTCTTTTTCTTGCAGTTTAAATGATACTCATGCTTCCAGGGATAAGATACTCATGTAGCTTGAGATAAATAGTTCAACCGGTTCTCTAAATAGCTTGTTATTACCACCTTAAACCTATTTTATAGGATCTTTACTCATATAAGTTGGGTTACTATTATGGATGAACTTGAAATGGATCTTAGTCCCATCCCAAGCCCACACTTTAGAACTAAAGATCTAAGTCTCATAGTCAATGATCAATTGTGTTATCTTTGAATCACATGAAATCCAAAATCATCACACCTTGACACACTAAATCCCTCAAGGTCTTAAGTCATCTTTGAATGTGTATCCTCAAGTTTCTTATTAAACTTTGAACTCTTATGGCAATTGTACATTTGTGATCATGATATTACAATATACCAATATTGCATGTGCTAGCTTGGCCACCATAAAATTTCATAAAGAATTCCCTTAAGCCATTTAGCCTTAAGTCAAGTGGTGTCCAAAGCACATGACTTTGCTTCAAAAGTAGACGAGCTAGAATGGTCTGCTCCGTAGACCTCTAGATGAATGCATCTCCTCCAAGGGTAAAAACAAAAACACTATTACTATTGTTCCAATATTCCTATGTTTTCCTTATGCAGCTTGTGTCTCTTTATCCCTCTCGCACCGAAGGATGTCTACCATAGTGCAAACTAAGCGAAATAGATCCCTTCAAGTACTGTAGTACTAGATCCAGGGATCCCCAGTGAGAATGATCATGATAACATGTGTATCTACTCAATTTTGCAATTGAGAAGAAGTTACCAGGTATTATACAATTTGGAAGATACATTAAGCTTCCAATTACCTGTAAGTACCTGAGTTGGGACATAGAAACTTCATTCTTGTTCTTGTAAAGCATTTTAGACGAGTCAATAGAGGTGGTTACATCCTTGCTATCTTGACATATAAATTTCTCAAGTACCTTCTCGATATAATGAGATTGAGAAAGTATAATCCCATCAATTGTTCTTGTCAGTTTGAGACACACGATCATATCAACAACACCCATGTTCTTCACCTCAAACTTGCTACTTAAGAACAACTGGTCTTATTAATAACCCTCATACGTGATCCAACTAATAATATATCATCTACTCACATGTACAAGACAATACACTCATCATCAGATCCATGAACCTTAAAGCCGCGTGACAAAATGGTTTTGTCAGATATTTCGTGCTACTGCTTTGGCGTTAATTTCAATTCATAAAGGCATTTAACTAGATTGCAAAATTTTCCCTCACTCACAAGTGTCAAAGACCCATCTGGTTGATCCATATGAATCTTTTCATCATGATTACCATGAAGAAAAACAATCTTAAAATCCATCTGAAAGATTGAAAGACAATAAATGAATGTCAATGTTATAAGCATTCGGATTGAGTGTTAGTTCTTTGTCTCTCAGCTTATAGTACATGTTTTTATTCTCTCTTGTACTTTTGTTTTAATGATAACACATGCATCGCAAGTCGCTTGCATATTTGTGTATCCTTGAATTATAAGTATACAAGTTGATTACACGTGTTAAAGAAAATATCAAAAGATAAAGCGCCCATTTCAAAATGATTTATCATTCTTGCATATTGATATAATTTTTTGGTTATATAAAAGTTAATGCATTGGTTGTATCAAGTCGATCCACTCAGAAGACTTGCCAAATAAAAAATGATCATATCAACTCAACCTTGACCAGATCAGTCCACTTCAACATTATGATCGACCAATCCTGATCGCTCTCTTCGACATCTGATTGATCATTACATACTTTTTAGCTAAGACTCATATAGACTAGTTGGGCATTTGGTTTGGGCGGGTTATTTAAAACTCTGGGAGAGAGCATTCATGAATGGAACATGCATATTAATATTTTTCTTTTCTACCCTCTCGCATGATGAATTTTGAGTTTGTATTTTTGAAAACCTTTTGGCAAAATCTACCATGATTATTTTCTCTTACACTTGCAGGATGATTTTTGCTTTATCATGCAACAAATTACTCTCTGCCCTTTAAACTGTCAAGGTTGATTATCTGAAATCCAGAAATCCAAACCATCTCCTTGGCTACTGGAATAGGTATTTATATAATCTGAACCTTTGCAACTAACTATGTCATGCTTTAGTAGCAGAAATTAGTTTTGGGTGCAGTTACCATCACATGGCATCGATTTGTTGCGCTCAGCGAAGAAGGTAGCGAGAGTCACAGAAATTATCTATAAGATGATTACATCCAAGCAAGGGAAACAAGTAATGATGGTTAACATTCCCAATAGTCCTTAATTCTGCAAGGAATTCTCGATCACCTTGGTAGTGTCTTCCTCCATGAAGTCTCTAAATTGTAATCATCTTCCCATGTAGTGATGCCTTGCAAACTGTCCCAAAGCTCCCATCTCCTATGACATGGAGCTTACTGAAGCTCTCTATTGATTTCAGAATATTAGAGAGTGTCAAATGTAGCAATAGATGTTCAAATGTGGCAATATTAATGCTTGAGTGTTCTTTAAGTTTCTTGTCTATAGTTCATCTATGGATGTTGGCTCTATGACTATAGGCTTTGTTGTTTTAGAGAGCGCAATACCAGTGCCTTTAGTTTTGTTAACATCAATTTTACGGTGATATGAAGCATCACGGATGTAACAACCATGACGTCAAGGGCAATTACCCAAATAGAAGCTTTATGTAGAGTTATGAAAGTGGGAGGATAAGCAACTAGAGGAGGAAAAATGATATCGTTGGCTAAATTTTGGTTGCACCTCAACTCCCAGTCAAATGCATTGTAAGTTTGTTTTCAGAGAATTTGAGAAACAAAGTTGTTGGAGATGTCAAAGTACTTCAATGATGAAAGTTTGGAAAGAGAGGGAGACAAGCTTCCAGAGAGATGACTATTGTTATGGAAGTCTAAACCTATTTTATATTTTTTTTCTGTTTATATTCTTAGCACTCTTATTTTGTATTTTTTCTTCTTCTTCACTCTACGATACGACATGGGATAATATATAATACTTCAGAAGAATTATGTATTTAATTTTAGTGTTTGTTTTTGTACATATATAAAATGCTTATCTCTTTGATTTGTTTCAGAATAAGTTTATATATCATTACCGCCGTGAAGCGCCGATGTGGATACTAGTAATCTTGAATGCAACATATATTGTATTTTTGAAGTGGTTCCCATGTTTCTTAGATTATAAATATATTCATAACAATAACGTCTTGTTGTACATGAGTTGTAGCATATATACTCTTGCACTACAACAAATTGAGTCTATAGCAACATTTATTTTATTCATCATTGAATTGTTCATTGTTAAATATATGGTGATGAATTTTATCCATTGTAAATGATTTTATACTAGAAATTAGGCAAGAAAGTCATAACCGTTGTTATATCACTATCAATGTTCAAATTTAGTGATGATCAAATCATTGAAAAATAGCTATATATATTTATATCAATGATTAGGACTTCCTCACGGATTTCTAGTATAAAAATCATTTAGAAACGGATAATATTCATTACCATTTATTTAACAACGGATGATTTAGTGATAGATTTAAAATAAATGATCCTATAGACCCACTTTGTTGTAATGGTTGTTGCCTTCTCCTTATACGAGCTGTATTCTATTAGTTGCATATTCCTATAAAATGTGGAAGCGTGATGTTATGTTGAAAGTCATCTTTGGATATGAAGTTTTAAGAGGAAACTCTATGAGCAACAAATACAAATAAAAACCCATTATTTTGTGGGAACAAAGAACTTTGTCTGTAAGCATGAATGATTCTCTTCCATTTATGTAACTTTTACAAAATTATCCTTTGAAGTGGATATATAATCAATGTTGTAAAAGGGTTTTTATCAGTTGTGCCTTTGAGATATTACTATACAGTTATGCCCATTTCTTTTATGAAATATCACTTGTACCTCCGACTTCGTGCACCATTATCACTTGTGCACTTTTCTTAGCTTAACCATCAATGGATTGGAGCAGACCATGGTTTATTCAAAACATGGCATGTGGCTAAGGCGGATAAAAAATCAAAACAAACCAACCCCTTCCCCTCCATGCCCTTCCTCCTCCGCCATCGACCTCTCCCTCCAGCCTCTTCCTCTGCCCACATCTCCTTTGGCCTCGCGTGTAATATCCCATGCCTTAGGCTCGGTCCGTTATCGAGGATTACTGGCCCATATAACATGTTGGGTTTGGGCCCAACTGGAGTCCTCAACCACAACCTAAAGTGCTTAAGCCTAGGTTATGTGGCAGTAGCCCCAGCTTCTTATAAGCTACTACCATACTTTGTAATTACTAGATCTAATACTATTTTTCAGGTGATACAATCCGTCCCACTTATATTTGCAGTGTCCTCATTACGCAATGGCTCGTGACATATTCCCTAGTAACAACGATGACTTCACCTTTCCTCCTAACTCTATAGTAGAGGTGGCTCCATCTCTTGGACATCACTTTCCACTATTAGAGAGAATATGTTCTGATACCATTTGTAATGTCTCGAGCTCTAGATCAGGTCCGTTATCAAGAATTACTGTCCCAAACAATCTTGTTGGTCTGGGGCCCAACTAGAGCCCCCGATCATAGCCCAAAATGCTTAAGCCCACCCCTGCTACTTATAGGCTACTACCACACTTTTTGATTACTAGATGTGGTACTATGTTTGGGGTGCTACATCGTGCAACCTTTCCTCCTCCCACGACCTCCCCTCTAGCCTCTTCCTTCGCACACCTCTTCTCCGACCTCGCTTAACCCCTCCTCCTCCTCCTCCATCGACCTCCCCCTCTAGCGCCTTCCTTCTCCACTACCGACCTTCCCCTCCAACAGTTGGATTCAGCCAGTCAACCGACAAGAAAATGGATGACTTTGGTGTGAAATCTCATATTTTTGTCTTAAATTCCGGAGTATTTTTGACATCCAAAAAATAATAATCTCATCGTTTCATAGATTTCGTCGAGATCTTTCCAACGAGCCCAAGAACATCTAATTCCAACATTCCTAGCCCAAGAAATCGATGTTTCAAGTTGGATGATCAACATCGATATATAGATTCGAATCAAATCCGAATTCGGATCTATTTTCATTCCTCCTTCTATAAATAAGACACGATAGGATGACCTCTGTAAAACCTAGCCATTACCACCTCTCACCCTCACCAAAGCACCATCTTATTGGTCAGATTTATTGTTGGAGGGTCGGCGTCGCCGTCGGAGAAGGTGCTCCGATCGAAGATATACGACCGTCATCACGACGGGAATATCGAGGTTACCATTGTGCACACGTTTATGCTACGATTAGGCTACGGAAACATCGCTTCCGTGTGAGAGGAGATCCCGGGGGAACATCCTCGGAGGTAACGATAAATGCCTTCTCTTGCTGTTGGTTTCACACGATTCTCAATCCTATATACTTTAGTATTTTTAGAGCCTTAGGTATCTTTACTTCACGATTTTTTCCTATCCGATCAAAAAGAAGTCCCTGAGAGTTACTCAAAATGAATACCAAGTTCCCGCATAGCGGAGGCCTGTGAGTCGCGTACTTGCGTGTGCTAATTTAATACGAGAAATGATTAATGATTAATGATCGGATGCCGTTAGTTGTATACCGTTGTGGACTCTAACGAACTTGTAGAAATATCAAGATCATTGTGGTAGTACTCAAATGGTTATTATATCAATAAATAAAATCAATTGTTATATGATCCAATGTGAATCAGAATGACTTGGTATTTTTCAGTTTCTACAATATATGCATATGTCATTAGATAGAGTTGAGTGCACATTCTTTGCTTACCTCCTATATTATGTATTATAGTGTTCATCTCGTTATTGGACAATTGCTCATAACGTTACCCCCGTGTGAACCCAACAGGTGTAGCTGAGTAGCAGCCACAACAGTAGCGGCTTTTGAGGATATTAGACTTTCTGCGTCATATTTGCACCAAACATGGTACTTTATACTTAGAGTAACTTATTTATTTCCAATTTAAATTTTATGTTCTACTTTAGAGACATTGTAGTGAGATTTTTGGAGAGCTTCTTCTGTAAAATTTATATTATATGATGTATCTCATTCTATGGATTTGGACTTGATGATTATTACTAATGAGAATGGATGTTGCATTTTACTTTCCATTTCATATTATTCTCTTATTGTTATTTATATTCAAATGTCGATCTAATATGCATAAGATGGTTTGCTGAGTATCATAGATCATAGGTGTATATGGAGCGTAGGTCTGACGCTCCCGTCCCGTCGGTTTCGGTAGCTGGAGGGGTGGGGCGTCACATTGGGTTTGGTCATGCTCCGCATAAGGTATGTTGTGATAAAGTAGAATGAAGTGACGCGTACACGGAGCTCTCCATGATGTCTTCTTTGGTGGAAGAAACGTTATTGCTCAAGGATGGTCTTGCGTCCCTCTGCTAATGGGCACGTGAATGGAAATGGAAGAGCTTCTTCTTATCTTTCCCTCACTTCTTCTTCGTTGTCGTTCATCCATCTTCTTCATCCGTCCCATCATGTATCTTTGTACTTGCTCCCTTTTTGAACCCAACATCCAAATCCGATTCACCATCACTCCCTCTCTCTTTCCATCAATTTCTTCCACCTTGACAAAGTCTTCCACCTATGGTTGGAGCACTAATGGAGCCTAAACCTTAGGTCTGAGATAAATTCTCGAGCACCCTCGTGCTGATCTCACAGATTCCTTAAGGAGCTCTAGCAGCTTCCGCCATGGTTCTTCCATCTTGAACCACTATTCGAGGTTCATTTGGATTTCACTTCAGCCACCTTGGATGAAGCTCCTCCTTGCACAGTATTCATGTTTACATTAATAGAGAGGGGGTTGAGGAAGATCCCTTGCTTGAAGGGAGAACTCAATCATAACCCTCCGTTGCACCCCATTCTTCGAGCATTGTCAGGGGTTGCCCACCATCATCTAGTAGCTGGCTGAGGGAGAAGGGAGAAGGAAGAAGAGAAGAATAGAGAAGAAGATATGAAAACAATATTTACCCTTCATTTTTATCTAATTACCCTCGTGTCCCCTAAGTTAACATCTATTTGGGATGGGGATAGATGATGACTAACCCCGAGCGACATAAGTGATCATTGCGAAAGAAGTTACGGGCACAAGTGATGTTCCAAAAAAGATGACATCACTGATATTGCATTATCTCAAAAGGGGCACAACTGATAAAAAACTTAAAAATAAGCCCCGTGTGTTCGATTTTTGAGAAGAAAAATGACAGACATGGATACGAATATGGGCATCAAATACGGATATGAGTGTTAATACGAATATTGATGGTTATGAAAAATGTGTTACCATATTGTTAAAAAATACGGATATAAAATGCATACGACTTGGATATGAATAACAACAGAAATATTTTATAGTTAAGTAAAATATACATGTTTAGGATGGTTTACATGTAATAAAGATATAAAAATATGTTCATTTCGTAACAATTATATCGACAATGGTGAATGCAATAATAAACTTTTGTTATGCATAGTTATAAATAAATCTACAACTATATTTATGTGTTAAAAATGGATATATGAATACACGATTGTTCGAAAATATCAAGGTGATATCCATATTCTCATCTACTTTAAAATAAATACGAACATAATTATCAAAATCTGAATAAGATAAATTCGATAGTGGGTCAGATACGGATTCACATACTTACTATCCCTAGTTTGATTTCTTTAGTGGGAGTAGCCATAGTCCTAATTGTTGGCCATTGCTATCAAATCTTAATGATAATTATTTCGATGCCTCGTGCATAGGACTGTCAATCGAATCAAACCATAACGAAAGAACCTATGCCTGAGTTTGGTTCAATAAGAAAGTTAGAAAAGTTTGAGTTCGAGTTCGATTCAATATAAGTTCACCATCACATGATGAAGTTCATTTAGAAAGTTGGAAAGTTTGAGTTCCGTTTAATACTGGTTCAATTCAATATCATATGTTGAAGTTCATTTAGAAAACGAACGTTCAAATTAAGTTCAATAGTAGTTCCGGAATTGACTCAAGAAAAACCTGTTAAAGCAAACAAGTTTGATATTAGTTTGAAATTCGAAATTTAATAGTGATAAGCATTTACAAAATAAGAAGACTCAAAGTCAAGAGAAGATTATACCAATAGTTAATTCAAAGTTAAAGATAACTTTTGATCCATTATTTATTTTATCTTGCAAATATGGAATGTCAAGTCTAACATTAACCAAAAAGATTTCTTATATGTGTGCAAATATAAAATTGTATTATATGTGTCTATTTTATCATATTGGGATGTTTATCGAACGAACACACTTTACATTCTTGCTCAGTTTTTCTACATTATCAAACTCAAATTTGAACTTCACGGTCGATTTTATTTAGAAATGAATGTATTATTAATGAACGATTCTAATAGAATACTAACATGTTCAGTTTGATTAACGATCTCACTCATAATATATATTATGCTTGTCTGGTAAGGAGATTTTCTCCCTCAACAACTTAAATACATGTTACAATTATTTTATATTTTACAATTTGAGATATGTTTTTCTTCATGGAGTAACGAGAAATACAATAATCTACTAATTTCCTTGTCAAATTATCATTTGGAACACAATCCAACCCACTTTGTTAATGGACAATATGCCCCAATTTGTATCCCATTTCTAGTTAGTGCCATCTAATATGATGCATACTTCATGTAAATTGAAAACTACATTTTTCGTATTGTTGGCTCAATTGAATGCATTCTAATTACTCGTAAAAAGAGATGGTGACCCCACAACTCAGTTCCATTTCCGCACTAACTGTTATCTTGTAGCCACTCTATTCTCGAGATTGCTACCACATCAAAGATATTTGGCGAGCTGATCTACCACAATATAATCGTCAAGCTCTTTCATTACCTTGATCCTCCAATTTCTTCTTAATCTTTACTGTAGAGTTTCCCCCACCCTCCATCATCTTTAATCCTAATGCAACTACATCTATTGTGGAAATCTAGCACCCCTCCACATCCATTTTCAAAGTTGATAGTTCAAAAGTTGCCATTATCTCTACAAATTCACCTGCCTCATCAAAGGAAAGCTGTTCTCTTATTATCCATCTTCAACTCCCAATACTACTTCTACTTGTTCAAGTGTGGACTCTATCTTCTATCATTAAGAGTATTGATCCCATCTCTAATTCGCATCACTCATAGCTTGATGACAAACCTAACAATAATCCGCAATCATTGATCACAGATAATAACAATAGAAATGAACTGCAATGACAAAAGTTATTATAAAAAGGGAAAAAAATAAAACAACCGTACATCATTATTCAATAAAAGAACATTTAATACCACACATATTTATTACCATTCAATTTAGCATGAAAACAGATACCATTAATATCAAAAGACAAAAAGATGTCATGACAACATTATTTGCACCTAATCAAATCAAATATTATATTTTAAAATACATCAGCAACATGGCCCATCATAAATCTCACACAAGAAAAAAATTTGTTCTTGCCTTCGTGGAAATGTTTGAAGATGGCATTTGTTGTGAAGATTTGTGCAATGCTAAGGGGTTTGAAATGAGTCGCACGAGAGAATTCAGCTTCTTTCTATGATAGTAGATTCAACAACTACCGCATGGGATCTTAATAAGTCAAACAGAGTACACTCATGATCTTTTCAACGGAAAAATCCCGGTGACATGACGGTGAGAGCAGCACCGGAGAGTCACCATCGACAGTGGACGGATTCTGCACCAGAGCGAGGCAATGACTGGACAAAGAGGAGAGTTGGAGAGGGTCGGAAAGGGAACACTAATACAAGTAGGAGTAGAACTAGCTGTTATATCACATCAAGATTTGGAGCTAAAGCAGATCCTTTATGATCAGTTTCTGGTTTTGGTACAATAATTAGTAGAATGGTTTAGTTGGTATGAAATCAGCTGTTTGAGTTTGAGTTTGAAACGAGGTATTTTGTTTCCTTTTTCTAATGAAAATGATATTATTTGCATCTTATATTATTACGAGAACATGACAATTCTTAGCAAGAAGATGCTTGTTCAATAAGAAACATCCTTCCAATATAGAACACACCATAGAACAAAAAGGGAAAGAATAAAACGGTTGCGGATCTCAACCGGAGTCCGTTCCGACTTCCGAGTCCCCGAGGCGGCGTTTTTTCCGTGCATGGACTTTAGTCCCCCGCCCTCTACCGCCTCGTTCTCTTTCTGGTAAGTTGGACCCCACCGCCACGTGCTCCATATATTCCCCTTCCGCGCACAAATCACCTCCCTCCCTTTTCTCCAACGATCAACTCCACCACTCTTCTCTCCATGGACGCCACGGTGAAGCAGGAGGCCATCGAGAACCCCGCGCCCCCCTCCGTCGCCGCGAGGCTCCCGGGATCCCACCCCTTCGCCCCTCCCTCCTCCGTCATCGACCTCAGCGACAGCGACTCCGACGATGCCGGCGGAGGCGGCCCCCTCAAGCGGCGCAAGTACGATCCCGTCGCCACTGCCCCCCTCCCCTTAGGCTTCCTCGATCCCCTCCCCACTCCCTCCTCCGCCAAGCAGCGCCCTCGCCAGTTCTGGAAGGCCGGCGACTTCGAAGGCCCTGCCTCCTTCCCCAACGCTCCTTCCGTCTCATGTAACCGAAATCCGTCGGATCTAATGATATATCGCGTAATTGTAATGCCGATTCTAATGCGTTATTTACGGTGCCGCCAGCAGCTGGAATGGATCACGTGAGGGTTCATCCGAAGTTCCTGCACTCGAATGCGACGAGCCACAAGTGGGCTCTTGGAGGTAGCGATGGAGGAGATTCGTTTGTTAGTTAGTAAATCGAACGCATGTTTGTATAATAACCTTGTATTCGGCTAATTTGTTATTTGTTGTTGTTGTGCTGATAGCTTTCGCCGAGCTGTTGGACAATGCAATGGATGAGGTACCTGCTGATTTGGACCTCACATATGCATGGTTTTACTTTGTCGAAGTAGTGACGTTAATGGTGATACGTTTGTTATCCAGGTAATTAATGGGGCTACGTTTGTGAAGGTAGATATGCTGGAGAATAGGAAAGACAGGTCGAAAATGTTGTTGATTGAAGGTAAGTATCGTTAAGTATGTATGTTCCTTATTAATTAGATGCTTATTTGGATCCGACCCTAGGTATGACCTGTGCCAAATATGTTTAGAGGGCAGATATCAATCTCACTCACCATGTGTAACAACTTGGTTTTGGTTGGTGTATCATATTTTGGGTATATATAATCTGGTCGTATTTGAACAAAGGAATTCAAAGATATATTGGAAAGAAAGTATTGAGAAAAATATATGAATTTTTAGATCTAAGTTCGGATATGACTCACGCTAAGTATGTTTATAAATAACGTAATCATGTTGCTGATCCCATTTCAAGTTGGAATAGATTGGTGGTTGTTTTTTTTTTGAAAGGAAGATTGATAGTTGTTGCGAGTCATATGACTTGTTGCATGCACTTTTTTAGGATGTTGGACGATAATTGGATGTAAATGAGTCTTTGCAGAGAGCCTTCTTTCCCAGGCTTGTCGTAGATAATGTTGCTCTAACTATTCTCATATAACTTTTTTGTCACTCTTAAGGTTGGGGAGGTCAACATTGTAGTAGGTGCTTAGAAATGATGGAAATAGTGAGTTCACTTTTAGGCATATGCATCCAGTCGTAAAGACTTAGCAATGATTTTTTTGTAGGTGATCCGAGCAATCTCAATTTCTTTCTTGATTGGTGACAGAAAAATATGCACACATCTTATTTCCTCCATTCTAAAATTCCGCATATTTGGCAATCACAATTTAGCCATCCATTAGCATTTTAGAAAATGGTTAACCGACATATGTTTCTTTAATAGTTGGACATAAAATAGGCGTGGAAAAGATACAAGAGTTGGTTGTTTTTGCCCTCGTATTATAAGATGTATTCCAAGGTATTAAAGATCTTCCGCTGAGTCGTATATATGACTTACATTGTTTACAATCTTCCAAAGTGCTAGGTATCTAAGAGTTTTATTTATAGAACTAACCTATAGGAGATTTATGTATGGAATATTGTCTCATTTTACTTTTAGTTCATCATCCGTATCCTTTCATTTTCGCTTGGATTTGAAATTGCATCATGTTTTCATTTCCATGTTATTTCCTTGTGATTCGCTTGGATTCAAAATCCTCATCATTTCTTTCGCATGTTATTTCCACTAGATTTATTTCTTGCTGACTGCTGTTAGAGAATGGAGGCAAAGAATCCATGTAGCCGACCCTACGTAATTGGGAAAATGTTTTGTTGTTGTTGCTGTTAGAGGTCGCTAACATGAAAAAGCAAAGAAAATGTCTACTATATAAATATGTTATAAAAATGCAACCAAAGGCCCTTGAAAACTAGAAATAAATCGTTCCTTGCAAACTTTCAAAGATTAGCGTAGTTTCACATATGTCCGATCAACTCAGGCTAACCAACTAGCTTTGATCAAGAACTTGAAAACTCGTGTTATGATTTGGAGTTTGATGCCTCGACGCATTTCTTAATAAAAAGTTCTTTTCTCTAAAGTAGGTTCTTGATCAAAGGAAAGAAGGATCTCCAAAATTTACATTTACCTAGATGGATATATGACCTTCGCATGTCTGGTCGGCATAAGACATATTGTTTAGAAAGGTTATGCCATTTTTAGCTAGTCGAAGTGTCAGATCACATCTACAGGCCACCCATAATCTCCACGAGGTTGTATACCTATGCAACAAAAAGAAGCCCAAAAGTGCTCTTCATTCAAGACATCGACTTAATAAATTGTACCCAAATTCCAAATCTCATTAGCTTGGTCACATTCAAAAAGAGATGATTTATATCTTCATTCCCAATCGCATAAAGGGGGCACACCAAATCCATTGCAAACACCATCCTAGCTCTATGAACTTTTGTCAAGATCTGCTCCCCCGCGACCAATCTTCAAAGCCCAATTGCAATCACATGCTAAGTCTCCATTGATAAAAAATCGTGCTAGTATGCTAAGATTTAAGGCTTTTCCTAATTGATAATGCTTCATCTCTCCAAATCCAATGATCGACCACATCATAAGGACTAGACACCATGTTTAAATCCTCGATCATGTGGGTAAAATCTTGGACTTGCTCTTCGGAAACTGACACAAAATTATATGCCCAAGTGCCATTACCCAAGCCCTAACAACATGATAATTGGGTGAGGGAAACAACTACAAAGAGGATTTTCCTTGGAGCAATTATCCTTCCAAAACTTGAATGAATATCCATCATTAACCACTATTTGCAATAAAGAGTCACTTACGGAAGAACGTTTCAAATATCCTTCCAAAAGCAAGAAGAGATAATGTCCACATTCGAGCAACACGAAACACCATAAATGTTTTTGAGCAGACAATACATGTCATCTCCATCCCCATAGATCCTCAAAATCAACTTGGTTTGGAGGTCCTTATTCTTTGTCTTGAGCCTTATAACACCAAACCCACCATCCTCCAATGATGTCATTACTGACTTCCAATCAACCAACGACAAAATTTGGGAATCTTGGTTGGCTCCAGACCCGAGGAATCTTTGCATCACATGTTATAGCTTCATTTGAACCTTTCTAGGTATCAGAAATATTGACAATATGGATTTGAGAGGAACTAGCCTCCCCCCTTACGTAAGACATGACCCTTTCCATTTAGCTAGCTTCCTCTCCAACTTTTTAACAAGGGGTATCTAGTCCACCCAACTCAGGCAACCGAAAACCAGTGACTATCTCGAATACGTGATGGGAAGGTTGGTTCGTGGTGTACATGCACTTGACCGCAATAGTCTATCTCATTCATCGAAAGGTTGAAAGGCACAACGATTGTCTTCTCTTAGCTATTGGCAAAGGTTTCAAGCACCATAGAGATCCCTTGAGAATTTTTTACATGGTCACATATACCTCTCCAATGAAAATTGTGTAATTAATATATTGCAATGACATGATGTGGATGTCACCACGCTTGCAAGTCGCACCACGCTACCTTGAATGGTTAAGTTCATGAAAGTAGCCAATTTGCATGCCACTATAACGGATAAAAGCGATGCCAAGGAATGTCCCTGTCGAACTCCACGTTGACGTTGATAGAAGCTACCCTCTGGACGACCATTCACTAGAGCTGAATATGATGCCGTGGTAATGGCCCATTTCATCTAGGTAATCCACATCTTTCGAGCGCCCCACTTTCTTAGTGATACTCGGATGAAGTTCAAATCCACATAGTTTTAAGCTATCTAGAATTTCATCATGTACCTCCCACGGATGAAGACCATTAGAATGGGGGATATTATATCATGTAAACCTCTTGTAGTTGATTAGTCAATGCCTTTTGCCACAATAAGATGGATGGTATTTGTTGACGCATATAGAATAACTGTACCTCTTCGTTATTTTATTTTTCTGTTATTCTCTTTATGTAATTTACCCATAGGCTACTCTCCTATATAAGAGAGCCTAGGGCTTATGGAATATATCATCTCATTCACTTTTTCCCAACATGGTATCAGAGCGACGGTCCTAGACCGGAGTTCTCGAAACCCTAACCCTAACCCACCCCACCCGCCGGCCCTATCTTTCTTCTTCTCTCTCTCTCGATCGGCGCGCCTCCAATGCCGCCGCCTCTTCTCCTTCGCGCGTCGGTGCTCCTGCGCATCTTCTCCAGCGCGCAATCTCCTGTGCACGAGGCTGCGCACCTGCGCCTACGCCACGCGCGCAATCTCCTGCGCACGAGGCTGCGCACCTGCGCCTACGCCACGCGCGCATCATCTCCTGCGCACGATCCTCCAGTGCGCCTGCGCGTGAAGGACACCATCTCCAGTGCGCCTGCGCGTGAAGCGCACCATCTCCAGTGCGCCTGCGCGTGAGGGGCGCCATCTCCAGTGCGCCTGCGCACCATCTCCAGTGCGCCTGCGCGATCTTCCAGCGTGCCTGCGCACCATCTACAGTGCGCGATTGCGCACCTGCGCGTGAAGGCTACACACCGCGTGTGCAGATCGCTGTGTGCAGATACCACGTGATTGCGCACAGTGCGCGTGAAGGGTATTAGATAGTGCGCAGACCGCTGTGCGCATACCGCGTGCATCTTCGTCATTCCTGTGCGTGTGCATATCGTAGCACGCGCACATTCATGGGGATAGTTGCTTGAGGTCTACACATGCAACTAATCCCGTCTATGTCATTGTAGACAAAGATTATCTTCTGTCATTCGCTCCAGTCTTCCGTCTCCAGTATGTCAGAAAGCAAGGCAGATATCCCGTCTATTGGTGCATTTCGTGGTCCAGCGCCCATTGTCAAGATGGATGGTATGAACTATGAACTGTGGGCAATGCAGTTCATGAGTATGATGAAGTCTACAGGTAAGAAGCACATTCTTACCGAACCTGAGCCTGCGGAGAAGACTGGAGTCCATGCCTCATGGGAGGCCGATGATGCATATGCCAAGGTGTGGCTATCTGGCACATTGGCTATTGAAATTGCCAATGACATTCTACATCAACCCACAACCAAAGACATGTGGGATATCCTGGCAGCGACATATTCTCAGGCGAAGAACGAAACGAAGATCCTGCAACTACAACATGATATATTCACAATAAAGCAGAACGACCGTCCTTTACATTCTCTCTACACATCACTGAGAGGGATATTCGAGAAGCTCTATAGCTTCATGCCTCTTACCGCCACGCCAGAACAGCAGAAGACATACAGGAATGCGACGATGGTGGGTGTGTTTCTCACGGCACTTGATCCAGAGTATGAGGCAGCACGGTCTCAGATTTTGGCGGACTCGACTATTCCTCCCATGGAGGAAGCTTTTCACAGATTGAGTAGGATCACAGTGCCTTCAGCAGCTGCGAGTCAGAATTCCTCAGCTATGGCGGCCAACAGAGGCCGCAGTTTTCATCACCAGGGCCGTGGACGTGGACCTCGTGGATGGGGTGGCCGCACTAGGCCAACATGCACATATTGTCACCGAGTCGGACATAATGAAGACACATGCTATTCGAAGCATGGATTCCCTGCATCTGCACGAGCCGCTGAGCAGATAGAGCCCCCATCTGCTGCTACCTTGGATCAACGATTTGATGATCTAGTTGCTCGCCTCAGGGGCATCATCCCACCATCTGGTCCAGCACCGACTACAGAGAGTCATATTGATGCTGCTGCCTCTGCCTCTGCATCTACTAGTACTTCAGGTAGTACACTTGCACTCCACAATAGTAGATCTGATACACTGCCATGGATCATGGACTCGGGCGCTACACATCATCTATGTGGCGACCAGAGTCTACTTACAGGATACACTCAGATCCCTCCAGGACGGACAATAGTGATTGCTAATGGCACGCATTCCCCTATCGCTGGTCAGGGGGAGATTAGATTGACACCTTCTATGCAGCTTAAGAATGTCCTACATGCACCACATTTTTCAATGAATCTGTTGTCAATTAGTCAGATTACGAAGGATCTCCATTGTCGAGCTATTTTTGATCCATCTTCTTTGATTTTTCAGGACATCCGTACGGGCAACGTGATTGGTCATGGCTATGAGCAAGGAGGCCTTTACTGTCTGAACCAGACCCCATTTGCTGGAACCACATCCTCTCCTGCTGGACAAGTATCTCCTCTCCTGTGGCATCTGCGTTTTGGTCATTTACCGCTTCAGAAGTTGTGTCGAGTTCTACCCTATAGTCTCTCTCACACACCTATCCAGTGTGAGGCATGTCAGTTGGGAAAGCATCACAGGTCGTCCTTTCCCAGTCGTCCAGGTCGGAGTAGTAACTCCAAATTTGAGTTGTTTCATATAGATGTCTGGGGTCCGAGTCGTGTTCCCGATCATCAGGGACACAGGTTTTATATTGTATTTGTAGATGATTTCTCGAGAGTGTCATGGGTGTTTCTTATGAAAAATAAATCTGAAGCAGGAAATATTATTATCCATTTTCTAAATGAAATTCAGATTGTTTTCTCCACATCTGTCAAACTTGTGAGAAGTGACAATGCTTTAGAGTTATGCACCCACACTTTGGCCAATTACTACTCCTCAAAAGGGATTATTCACCAAACCTCTTGTGCTCATACATCTCAACAGAATGAGATTGCTGAAAGAAAACACCGTCACCTTCTTGATGTCACAAGGTCTCTTCTTATACACAGTCATGCTCCCTACTCCTATTGGGGTGATGCAGTTCTTACTGCATGTTACCTAATCAACCGTATGCCCTCGTCTGTCTTGAATGAACAGATTCCTTTTTCACTCATTTACCCTGACAAGGATTTGTTCGCTCTTACTCCTCGTGTGTTTGGGTCAGTCGCATTCGTCCATCAGTTGTCGCCTGGTACTGACAAGCTCTCTCCTAGGGCTGTCAAGTGTGTCTTTGTGGGGTACTCCAGAACTCAAAAGGGGTACAAGTGTTTTGATCCAGTGCGTCGGCGGTATATGATCAGTGCAGATGTTACATTTTTTGAATCTGTTATGTATTTTTCAGCATCTGGAGACATGCAACTACCACCTATACCTCCTGATGCCATATTAATGGCACCACCGCCACCACTTCAAACAACACCAGCGCCACCACCAGCGCCACCACCACCGCCACCACCACCACCACCGCCAGCGCCACCGCTAGTCTCTCCACTACCATTCCATTACACCCGCAGGCCTCCTCCAGCTCATGGTCCTGACCCGTCAACTAGCTCGCCTATGGTATGTAATGAAAATATTAATGTTGATGGATCTGACGACATTTTACAGCAGGATGTAGTGCAGGAGCATGGTGAGAATACAGATGATTTGGATGTTACAATTGCTTTACGCAAGCCGAAGAGAAGCTGTGCCAAATATCCATTATCAACAGCTGTGTCTTTTGAGAGGCTATCTGGAGACTTCAGGACGTTTGCATTGGCACTTTCAGCTACAGACATTCCACGGGATCATCATGATGCTTTGCAGGATGCTAGATGGCGGCTAGCAATGGAAGAAGAAATGGCGGCACTTCAATCCAGAGGAACCTGGACCTTGGTTCCAATACCTCCAGATGTCAGCCCGGTGAGTTGCAAATGGGTGTTTACAGTGAAGCACAATGCAGATGGTTCCATTGACAGGTACAAGGCACGCCTTGTTGCACGTGGCTTCACACAGACATACGGGGTAGATTACCTTGACACATTCTCCCCTGTGGCGCGTCATTCCACTCTACGGATCCTGTTATCAGTTGCAGTTGCTAGAGACTGGCCGCTTTATCAACTGGACGTGAAGAATGCATTTCTGTATGGCGACTTGCAGGAGCAAGTCTATATGCAACAACCACCTGGTTTTGCTGTTGAGGGGGAGTGTTCCAAGGTATGCAGATTACATAAGGCCATCTATGGCCTTAAGCAGAGCCCCAGAGCATGGTTTCAGAAGCTTTCAGATCTCTTTGAGAAACAAGGATATTAACGCTCCAATGCTGATCATTCCTTGTTTGTACAGAAGACGGCTAGAGGTATCATTGTAATCATGGTTTATGTTGATGATATCTTGATTACAGGTGATGATGACCAGGGCATTAAGCAGGCAAAGGAAAGGCTGGGGACCGAGTTTGTCACCAAGGACTTGGGAGTCCTTAGATATTTTCTGGGGCTGGAGTTTGCTAGAAATCCATATGGATTAGTAATGTCACAGAGGAAGTATGTTACAGATCTATTGAGTGAGACAGGTATGCTAGGGTGTCGACCTGCTACGACACCAATGGATCCTAGCATGAAGCTGTATGATGATGACACAGAAGAGGTGGACAAGAGAAGGTACAGAGAACTGGTAGGCAAACTACTGTATGTCACGATCACTAGACCTGATATATCATTTGCAGTGAGTCATGTGAGCCAGTTCATGGAGCAACCACGTCAGGCCCATATGGATGCAATACACATGATTCTGAGATATTTAAAATCATCTCCAGGTGCAGGCTTGCTATTTAAGAAAGGAAAGGAGATCTCTATCACGGCATGTGCGGATGCAGACTATGCAGGATGCCCCAAGGACAGGAAGTCCACATCAGGATTTGCAGTCTATGTTGGAGATGCTCTAGTTTCGTGGAAGAGCAAGAAACAGACAGTGGTAGCTAGATCCAGTGCTGAATCCGAATACAGGGCTATGGCCCAGGCTAGCACAGAAATGATGTGGGTGAAATCTTTACTTGCAGATTTATGTCTTGATATACCTCTTCCTATGATGTTGGAATGTGACAATCAGGCCGCTTTGTTCATTGCAAATAACCCAGCCTTTCATGAGAGGACCAAGCACATTGAGGTCGACTGTCACTACATACGTGACATGATTCAGAAGGGGTTCATTGCTACATCTCACGTCACACCAGAGAATCAGACTGCTGATATTTTCACCAAGGCATTACTTCGAGGCCCGTTCCAGAAGTGTGCGTCCAAGCTAAGCATGATTGATATCTATGCTCCATCTTGAGGGGGAGTGTTGACGCATATAGAATAACTGTACCTCTTCGTTATTTTATTTTTCTGTTATTCTCTTTATGTAATTTACCCATAGGCTACTCTCCTATATAAGAGAGCCTAGGGCTTATGGAATAGATCATCTCTTTCACTTTTTCCCAACAGTATTTGAGAGAGATATTAACCTGAAGTTTTCAACTCTATATATGCCTCCTTAGGAAGCAAAAAAACCAGAGCTTTATTTACCCGTTCAAACTAAAAGTCACACTTAAAGAATTTAGCATCTCGTAAAAGCATCATGCGAGGAATTGGCCAAATCGAGACATTTATCGATCAATAACTAAGGGCCTTGATAGTACTACTTGGATCTTGAACTTACATTGGATCTTGAACTTACATGTTGATGCTTAAACCACACCTCCCCCATCTAATCCCCACCCCAGAAGCTCCATCATGTTTTCCTCCAATATGCTCCTGAATTCCTTAAAGAACATAATTGAGGAGCGATCCGGACCAGGAGAGCCATATGCACTTAAGTCATAATCTACTAGTGAATCTCCCGAGCTTTAAGTTCTCTTTTTAGTGCATCTGCTTGCTCTATAATGACTTTTCTTGTCCTATGACTTGTCCAATGTCATCCTTTATCGCTTTCTTGTCTACTTAGCTCCTAGAAGTGAGACACCGAGGTTGCCCAACTTCCTTGATGTCAGGTGAAATTGGGAATCAAGGTAATTTAGGGATGTAATTAAATAGAACTTGTCAATTAATCTGAGTTCGTTGTTATTTACATTTTTAATTAAATAAATTGAGAGTGCATGCAATCTCAAATTAGTTATTAGATTGAGTCATTTTAGGTGCTGATCAGGGTTTGGTAGGATTAGTTTATTTTCCTTTTTTATTTTTGTTGGAGTATTTGGTTATGCGTCATTTATGTGGGAGATGGGTAAATGGATCTCTCTAGGATCCATTTAACCCATCCAGTTGTTTAGTCCCACATCTACTAGTTATGGGATGTGGAGACTCAGTGGGGGCTATGTATAAGCCCCTACACCCATTGTATCCAGTAAGAAAAGCAATAGACTATCAGTCCTTTGAGGCGTTCTCCCGTGATTTCATCCCGCTCCTTAGGGAGTAGGGTTCCACGTTAAATCCCGTTCTTCATATTTCTTATTATTTATTCTGACATGCTTCCGCATTGCTATTTTCTAACATGGTATCAGAGCAAGTCATTCTTGGGATTTTTTTAATCGGGGTTGATTTTCTGTAATTAGTTTGAGATTTGTTCAAGAGTTCTAGGGTTTATCATGAAACCCTAGTTCTTCAAGAGTTCCAGATTCGATGTTCTGTTTTAGGGTTCTATCTCGAAAACCCTAATTGGTTCCATATGAACCAACTTTGTTCGTAGAAAAAACTTCTGTCCCTGTTCAAGCTCTTGAAGATCAAGCCATCGAAATCAACTAGGGTTTCTCAACGAAACCCTAGATCTGGATGCTATCCAAGTCAGCACCCCCTCCAGCGGCGGCGACGCACCGCCCGTCCCTCCATCAGTGGAGCCCCGATCATCTCCTTCAGGTGGAGCATCGTTGATCCTCCAAACGATCTTCCTCTCTAGCCGCTTGCGCCTTCCTCTCCATTGCGCAACACCTCCTCCAAGTTTTCTCCAGGCGGCAGGCAGCTGCATCTCATGTCGAGGTGGCGTGCCTATTCAAGGGGGTGGCAGTAGCCCATGCGGTGACGACATCTCCACGGCGAGGATCTTCTCTTGTTGGCAGCGGTGGCATCATCGGTTAAGTCGCAAGCAGCACCCTCCAACAAAGCTCCAGGTGACAGATCTTTATGCGTCATCACGGGCTGCTCCCAGCGTCACCGCCAAATCAAGAAGCCCCCCGCCCCCCTCCAGATCGCCCTCGTGGGTTCTCCCCTCTAGGCGGAGCTCACCCTCGTGCGCGATGCCCAGCAGGCGGAGCCGCTCCAGGGAGGTGGCGCAAGCAAAGCCCCCATCAGGTCAAGAGATGGGTTCCCCCGATTAGGAACCCTAAAGAGGGGTTAACACTCAAGTGGGCTGCAAGTTATTATTAAAAAAGGGGAGGGGGAGTTTTCAAGTGGGCTGTTGCTGCTGTATGAAAAAAAATCTGCTGCTATAAGGCCCAAGTGGGCCGAAGGTATTTAAAAAAATGTGTTTTGAGGAAAAAGGCACATACAAAAGAAAAGCCGTATGCATATTTGCAAAAAATGATGATTTAAAAAAATGATTCAAAAAAATGTGAGGAAAAGCCGTAAAAAAAGGCGTGAACGGCTTATTTAAAAAAATGCAAGAAATGCTGAAAAAATTTGAAATGAGTTTGACTTATTGTTTTGTTGCTCCCATCTTCATTTGTCTTCTCCCAACTTGGTCGATGTCTTCATTCCGACCAGTATGGGAGAAAGGGGGAGTATTGTGTAGAGTCACAGGTCAGATCCAGATTCATATGTCATATTCCAAACCAGCCAGTTTCCAGAATCTACAGATGATCAGATATCCAGACTCGATGCTCAGATGTTTCTGTGTCTTTAGTTTTAAATACACACATGTATGCGGTCTTCTTTTCAGATGTGCACATGTTTGCCATCTTTTATGTAATCTCCATCTTTTATGTTTCGGCCAGGGTTTTCATGTGATCTATACGGACTCCATGTTAGAGATCCCATTCCCTATGCCATGTGGGCTAGGGTTTTCATGTGATTTCATAGGGACTCTAGAGTAAAATACCATTCTCTGTGCCAGATGGGAGAGACCCAGTTCTTCGTTGAGGAGACTTCTTCAGATTCCATTTTTTAAGCGATCGTGAACTCCAGTACGAGATCCTTCCGATATTCCTATGAGTGAGAACCCACTTTGAGGTCCCTACGAGAGACCCAACTTCAGAGATCTACATATGGATAATCAACGATGCTCTTTTCGACCCTTTCAAAGATGGAGCAGTTGTCCACATGTTGTGGCGGGCCAGAGTTCTCCATGTAGAGACTCATTTCTATTGAAGTGGCTCTGACAGGCGCAGTACAGAGTACATGCTCTCCGACGAGGAGATTCAGTTGACTCGCACTCCAGTCGTTCATCCTCCTCACCTGCACGACATGAGAAGCTACGTCCTCGACAGCAGCCGAATTGTGCACGTTGAGTTGATATTGTCTGTAGTGTCTTGTAGCGTGAGTTGAGTTTATTTCTGTTTGTCCAAGATGAGCATTTCATGCTCCGGCTTGAGGGGGAGTGTTGGAGTATTTGGTTATGCATCATTTATGTGGGAGATGGGTAAATGGATCTCTTCAGGATCCATTTACCCCATCCAATTGTTTAGTCCCATATCTACCAGTTGTGGGATTTGGAGACTCTGTGGTGGCTATATATTGACCACCATACCCATTGTATCCAGTGAGAAAAGCAATAGACTATCAGCCCTTTGAGGCGTTCTCATGTGGTTTCATCCCACTCCTTAGGGAGTAGGGTTCCACATTAAATTCCGTTCTTCATATTTCTCATTATTTATTCTGATACGCTTCCGCATTCCTATTTTTTAACAATTTTGTTTTGTGATTCCACCCCTATCTATATAAAGGGGATGATATGCTTTATTTATGGACATATTAGGTTATATTAAAATTTGGAGTTTTCTTCCACCTCTATCCCCTTCTTCCTCCCTCTCTACCATGCATCTTGGCGCTTCTCTTCCTAGTCACCTATGTTTAACTTGTCTCCTTTCTTCTTCCTCTCACCTCCTCTACATTCTCTCCGCTCTAAATTCGTATTTGCATCAATTGGTATCAAACTCGTTGCATTTGCTATTCCTATAGGTATCATCATTGCCCATGGTTTTGGAAGCCCTAAACCCTAGCGGTTTTTGAGGACAAGTCTGGAAGAGTTTTCCAGAAGGAAAATATTCTTGGGAAGGTATAAAAAAGCCCCACACCCTAAAATTCTTTATCATAAGGTTAAAATTAGGAGGCATACAAAGAGGAGAGAGTATTAAAGTGAACGGATAGAAAATTTGTACTTTCTTCCGATATAAAAAATACAAAAAATGCCAAGAGTTGACTCAAGGATATCCGTATCAATTCTTCTCGTGTCATGATCATGGATCAAGTAATTCATCATGGGATGAGTTTTTTGGAGCGACGAGAAGTGAGGCAGTGTGAAATTGGGGATCATAGTAAACTTAGAGGTTTTCGAATAATTTGAGTGCATATGTTTTTATTTTGGGATTTTTACCCTACGAACCGTATAATCTTTGTAAATTATATTCTCAACCCTATAAATATCGTTATTATTCCATTGACTCCATAAAGTTGCTCCGTCTTACACCATGAATTCTGCCGTTAATTTGAGACCTCACGGGTTAACCTGTTTGGGTTAAAGCTGACTTAATCAACCATAACAATTCAACTGTAGGTTTTCTTTTTCTCTCTCTCCTTTCTTCTCTCCCCTTTCTTCCCCTTCCTTTCTCTTCCATGTAACCCACATGCAAGTCTAATGTTGTGGTGGAGGGGGGAGGAGGTCGTGACAACGTTGGTATACTGGGCCTTTGCATTTGGTTCCCTTGAGAGTAGTGTGCCACTGCTATGTGGTGTTGGGCCTGGAGGGGCGCCACCACGTGTTTATTTTGCATATGGTGGGGCTCCGAGGAGGCCTCCTTGACCTCTGCCTGGAGGTTTCTTAGCCTATAGGGGTTCGCCTAGTCTCGCTAGGGTTTGCCTGGGGTGATTTTCCTGTTGGGGTTCTACGTGAACCCGTTGGTCCTCCGCATGGACCTCCTGTCTTGGTTGGGTGGTCATCTGTCACATCAAGGGGCCTGGTTGGACCTCCTGTTCCGGATTAGGAAGGGCTAATGATGCAAGGTCTGGAATATGCCATTGGTGTAGAGGGAGGTTGGGGAGGGAGGGTTCTGCATCAGAGGGAGGACACTACGACACGATAGAGGGGGGGAGGAGGTCATGACGGTTCGGTGGAGGGGCGACGCGATGAGGAGGGGGCAAAGATTGGGGAGGGAGGGCTGTTGCAGCAGCGGGAGGTTGCAACGATGCGGTGGAGGGGGAAGGTCACACACCGTGGTGGAGGGGGCGGCGTGGTGGGGAGGGGGCGGAGGTGGGTGGAGGTCGGTGCTAGTTGGGGAAGGGGAGGTGATGGGGGAGAAAGGAATGGTTATTCTTCGTAATTTTGATAAATAAAATGTGTAATATGCAAAAAAATTTAACGGAATCATGTTATATTTAACAACCAAATGGATGGGAGTTAACCACAAGGTTTATGGTGTAAGAGTTAACAACTTTACGGGGTTGAGGGAATAATAACAATATTTATAGGGTCGAGAATGTAATTTACAAAGATTTTAGGTTTGTAGGGTAAAAATCCCCTTTTTTTATTTAAAATAAATTGAGATCGCTTGTAATCTCAAATTAGTAATTAGGTTGAGTCATTAGAGAGTGATTAGGGTCTGGTAAGGTTAGTTTATTTTTTTTTAAATTTTACTTTGCGATCTTAGTTTATTTTTTTTTTAAATTTTACTTTGCGATCCCCTCTCTATATAAAGGGGATGGTAGGCCGTTTAGAGATAGATTTGGTTATGTTAAAAATTTGAGTGTTCCTCCATCTCTCTCTCCTTCCCCCCTCACCATCATGCATCTTAGCAATTCTTGACCTCCCTAAAACTTGATTTTCGACGCATCTGATTTTTTCTTATTCCTTCGACCCTCTCCATATTCTCCTTGCCCTAAATTCCTATCATCAATTATGGTTCCATGCACACGACTCCTACCAACTATCATTGAGTAGATGAGATTCTTGTTTTTTTTATCGACTGCCATAGCTGAAAAGAATTTTGTGTGTATGTTACCTTTCCTATCCACCTCAACTTTGACTTGTTCCTTCATTCCTTATACACTAAGTTTTTGCAATTGCAAGTGTGATGCAAGCTCATCCCTTTCTAGATTTCTTTCATCTTCTAGTTTGTTAAGTCTAGCCATCTCACAAAGTGCCTTTTCGTTTTCGAGTTCTCCAAGCACAATCCTCTTTTGAACTCCGGTAACATTTATCGAAAGGCGATCAACATGACGACCATTTTTTCATGCGGCCTACCCTTAAAATCGAGCACCTTGTCTAACTCAACCACACAACCACAAAAGTCCTTTGTACACCACCTATGTATAAATCTAAAAAGGTTCCTAAAAAATAAATCTTAAAAAGAGGGAGGGTCATCGCCCCTTCCCGACTCCCAACACAAAAGCGTATGATCAAACCTCTTCTGCGGCTACACCCAAACAATAAGTATGGATAACAATGTGAAGAATGAGATGATTCCATGAAAGGGGTGGGGTTTCTTTTATAGAAAGAAACCCTAAAATCCCAATTAGATCAATTTAATACTTTTATTAATTCTACTATATATAAGATTACATTAATTATCTTAACACTACTCAACATTGAAATTGCTGGAAATCAATTACATCATTACTCTTCCTTACGTTAAAGCATATCTATCAATCATGCCCAATTTGGAGATGAGTAGTGAAGCACATTTATTCGGAAGAGCTTTGGTGGAGATGTATGCAAGCTGTAGTTCTGTAGAGATGCGAGTAGTGGTAATTTTTCCCTTCACGCAACGTGCTCGTTGCATTCATGAAGGTTAGGCAATATAAGTGGTCAACTTCTTGTCACAGTAGAAGGGTACTGGAGTCATGATGGTCGACCCAAGTTCATGTCGAAGGGTGACAAATCAACTAATCTCGCAAGTGATGTGAGACATGACTCAATATGCTTCTGCACTAGATTCAGAAACAAATGCTTGCTTCTTATTACACCTAGTGATCACATTGCCACCAACAACCATGTCGAAACATGTGATGTATTGTTTGACCTCAAGAGAATTGGTGTAATCTGGTTCTAAATAGGATGCGATGTATGTGTGACCATTAGAGGTGTAAAAGAGTCCCTTGCCTGGTGATTTCTTCAAATACTTGAGAATGAGAAGGATAGTGTGGTTCAGATGTAAAGATTTGGGGATCGGGTTATTTTGCTAAATTGGTGCTCGAGGAAGAAATTCTAAATATCATCTCAGTTTATGCCCCACAAATTGATTTAGAGGAAATGCTTAAACAAGTTTTTGGGAGGATTTGGATAAGATTATGTAAGAAATCCCACAAAGAGAGATGATTTGCCTAGATGGTGATCTTAATGGGCATGTGGGAAATGATGCTTCAGGATATGTTAGTGTTCATGGAGGCCACAACTTCGAGAATAGAAATGAGGAGAGAAAATTCATTCTGGATTTTGTAATGGCTTATGATCTTTTCACAGCAAACACTCTCTTCAAGAAGAGGGAGGAACATTTAGTTACTCGTAAGAATGGTCCGACTAGAACACAGATAAATTACTTTGCGTTGAGAAGAAGAGATATGTTGTGTTGCAAAGACTGCAAAGTAATTCTAGGAGAGAGTTTGACAACCCAACATCGCTTGTTAGTCATGGACGTGCAAACAAAAGGGTTAGTAAAGAGAAGAATGGTTCCCAAGATCACTAGAACTAAATGGTGGAATCTTCAATTAAAGCAATTAAGCTTCAGGGAGAAGGTTTTAGAAGACTTATCTTGGGAGTGTAACATAAGTGCAAATGCGATGTGGGAGGCGATATCATCTTGTATCCGAAAGGTAACCAAAGAGATGCTAGGAGAGTCAGAGGGAGGAGTTCTAGGTCAAAAGGAGGCTTGTTGGAGTGAAGAGGTGCAAGAGAAGCTTAAATTAAAAAAAAGCTTGCTTTAAAGCTATGTATTAGGATAGAACATAGGAAACTGTCACAAACTACAAAATAGCGAAGAAGGAAGCAAATAAGGTTATAAGTGAAGCTAAGTCAAAAGTTTATGAAGTTTTGTACAAAAATCATGACCCTAAGGAGGGTCATAAGGATATATTCTGATTGACTAAAGCAAGAGGAAGAAAGGCCAAAGATCTTTTTCAAGTGAGATGTATTAAACACGAGGAAGGACACGTGCTTGTTAGTCGGAAATATATAGAGACTAGATGGAAGAAGTATTTTCATAGGCTTTTCATTGGGGAAGGAAATAGAGAGATCAATTTGGGAGATCTTGCTAGTATTGCAAGTTACTTGAATCGTGCTAGCTATAGACAAAAACAAATGTAGGAAGTAAATGAGGCTTTGTTGGTTATGAAACCTGGGAAAGGTATATGACATGATGACATTCCTATAGAAATATGGAGAGTTGTAGGTTAATGTGGTTTGACTTAGTTCACAAGTTTATTCAATGTTATTTGACGAAGTAAGAAAATGCCTGAAATAATAGAAAGTATCGTGGTGTCTCTTTATAAGAATAAAGGAACCATTCAAAATTATTCGAATTACATAGGTATCAAACTGATAAGTCATACTATAACTATATGTGAATGCGTAATCAAAAGAAGGTTAAGACAAGTTCCCAATGTAAAATAAATTCAATTCGGATTCATGCCAAGTCACTCAACTATTGAAGCTATCTACTTGTTGAGAACAATTGAGATTTATACAGCTAAAAGGAAGAACCTCCATATTTTTTTTATTAATCTGGAGAAGGCTTATGATTCTATCTCATGAGAGATATTATGGAGAGTTTTGGAGAAGAGACAAGCACTTGTCCTATACATTAACCTTATAAAGGATATGTATGATGGTGCTTCATCTTGTATAATGATCCAGTCTGGGAAGACTACCTATTTTGACATCAACATTGGTCTGCATCAAGGTTTGGCATTGAGTCTATTCCGTTTTGGTTTTATTATGGACGAGTTGACTTGCCACATTTAGTAGAGACTAAAAGATTTCCTATAAGTAATGCTAAGAATGAATATATGGAACGCATATTTGATGGAAGTAGTGGTGAAGGAATCGAGATGAAGATTGGTGACGATAATTGTTGAGGGAAATATAGTTGTTTATTTATGTGACCTTAGGGTTTTCTTATATAGATGAGAAACCTATTGGGTAAATTACATAGAGTGGACATAAAGAAAAGAGAAAACATAAAAGAATAAAAGGAAAAAATTTCCTTCAGACTTCCCCTCAAGTTGAAGCGTAGATATCAATTAAGCTGAACATCTTTGGAAAGACCCTCTAGCTAGAGCCTAGTGAGAAAAACGGATTTCTGTTCGCCTGAGCTAACATGAGAGGCAGAAATGAGACCTTTTGGATCATGTCTCGAGTGAAGTGACAATCTACCTCGATATGCTTAGTCCTCTCATGAAAGGTTGGGTTGTTGGCAATAAAAAATGTGGTTTGGTGGTCGCATTGGAGGTGCATGGGAAGAGATACCTCAATAGCTAGGTCAGTCAAAACAGATCTGACTATATCATCTCTGTACTCCCTTATGCCATGGTATATATTATGATTCTGTGCTAGATCTGACGACCACTGTTTGCTTCTTACTCTTCCATGACACCAAGGAGCTCCTTATAAACACAACAAAGCCAGGTGTAGACTTCTTGTCCTTGGGGCATCCTGCATCATTTGCATATGCGCAAGCTGTAACGATAATGGATGTGCCTCTGCTAAATAAGAGACTAGTGCCAGGTGAGGTCTTCATATACCTTAGAATCATATGGACTGTATCCCTATGTGCCTATCCAGGCTGCTTCATGAACTGACTCACTTTGCATACTGCAAAGGATATATATGGCCTGGTGATGCTCACATATAGGAGCTTCCCAACGAGCTCCCTGTATCTCCTCTTGTCTACCTCCTCAGTATCATCATCATATAGCTTCATGCTCGGGTCTATGGGAGTAGTAGCTGACCTGCAATCTGCCATGCCCGTCTTAGAGAGAAGGTTTGTAACATACTTCCTCAGGGTCATCACAAGACTTCGTTGGTTCACGACAAATTTCAGTTAAGTAATGTAGACTGCCATGTTCTTTGGTTACAAACTAGTAACCAAGAAAAGCCTTTGCTACTTGAATGTCCTGCGCATTATCCCTTGTAATGATGATATCATATACATAAACTAGTATAGCAACTGCACTTCTCTGAGTCCTCTGAAAAAAAGTGAATGATCTGCAGTTGATATCACAAACCTCTTTTCCTCTATCACACCCTAAAGCTTCTGAAACCATGCTCTTGGACTCGGCTTAAGGCCATATATAGTCTTAAGAAGTATGTACGCCTTCTGACACCCCTTCAGCAATGAACCTAGGTGGTTGTTGCATGTAGACTTCCTCCTATAGGATGCCATAGAGGAACACATTCGTCACATCGAGCTGATATAGAAGTCAATCCTATATGACTACAATTGAGAGAAGGATCTGTAGTGTAGAGTGCGAAGCTATTGGAGAGAAAGTATTGTGATAGTCCACCCCATAGGTTTGAGTGAACCTACGAGCCACAAGCCTTGTAGCGATCTACACTGCCATCTGCTCGATGCTTCACAGTAAACACCCGCTTGCATCCTGTAACAAACACATCTACAGGAGCTGTAACAATGCTCCACGTGCCACATTACTGTAAAGCGACCATGTCCTCCTCTATGGCTAGGTGCCATTGGCTCACATTGAGAGCTTCCTGATATGTACGTGGGATTTCCATGGTAGATAATCCCATAACAAACTGCTTGAAATCTAGCGGAAGTCGCGTCAGAGACACATGATCGATGATGGGATATTGTGCACATGAACGCTTGCCTTTTCGCAAGGCAATAGGCTATCCCACATCATCTTCCTATAGTAGTCCTTGCTCATCCTGTATATCTTCATGCTCATCTTGTAAATGTTTCTGTTCATCATTCACACCTCTAGTGCCATTAGTTGAAACCAAATTTCCTGAATTTACCTGAGATGCACTAGATGTTGGGTAAGGCATTGGAGCATGGAGTGCATGCCGAGGTACATGTGTAGATGGAGGAGAAAGAACAACCTCATCCTCAGACTCAGAGGGACTCAATCTGTCACCTGTTGGAGAATAGTACATGATAAACACAAAGAAGGTAACATCAACACTAACATAGTACTTTCCTTGTACATGATCAAAATATTTATAACCCTTTTGTATATGAGAATACCCACCAAACATACATTTGACAGCTCTATGAGCGAGCTTGTCGTAGTCAGGATGGAAAAGGTTGACAAATATCACACAATCAAAAAACTGTGGTGTAAGAGAGAATACGTTCTTCTCAGGAAAAGCAAGGGAAAAGTGTGGCGCCCGAGATCCAGGTTACCTGTTTACACGATATTTGCATTATTTAATTCACGATTGATCGCATCGAGTTTCGAAAAAGCAGGGAAAACTTTTCATGAGTTTGAATGACATTCACAACGACATAACAAGCCACATCAAGATATGTGTCACCAAAGAAACATTGCATTAACTTCCATATAGTATAACATGTATCAAAAGAAAATTCAATGTTTTATACATGTATCCCCAAAAATATGGCAGAAGAGGAAGTAAACACAATAGAAATATAACTGTCTATACACGGTTGTCCTGTGTACCGTCAAAAGTAATTGTCGTCTGTACACTAAAAGCTTAGAGTCCTAACCAACTACTGTGTCGCAAGCGCCTTCCGTGCCATCCATGTTAGGGACAAACAGACGTCAACAAATGTTGAGTACAAACATTAAATATTAAATTTAAAAATAAACACGAGTTTAAATGGTCACACAAGGAAGCAAGTAGACATGTAACATATAATAATTTAACTACTTGCATGGAAAGAAGGTTATCTAACTACTCAGTATATTAATCCCTTTTTCATTCGCCATACCCCAAGATCAATGTTTAGCAATTCATTTACTGATTAAGAGATGATGTTGGAGTAAGAGATCTTGATTTATGCGACACATTTTTATTGATGTCAATTGTAGGATGTAGTGGTAGATCTTATTGAGATAAAATGATTGTTGATAATTTCCATGTCATGATCTTTTCCTCGCCAAAACCTACTGGAGAAACAATGACCAAACTCAAGCGGTGAAGAAGTCCCCTAAGGGACTCATCCGTTCCACTTCTCCAGTAGAAGGACAGTCCATGGGGAAGCATGGAAGACCATATCGTGATTTATCTGCGATATATCTGTGATGTATCGATATCAAGAGGAAGGAGATATCAATATTAGGGTGCATATCTGTTTACCAGGATATCTGCGATATATGACCGATATATCGTCATATCGGTCCACATCGATAAAAAATGACTAGATTCAGTACAAAAAATCCAGGATATCGACCGATATCATTGATATTTCGTTGATATCTCTATATATCAATGCCATTATTCGTGCAAGCTTGATTCCACAACTTATCTAGCTACACCTAGTATTAAAACATCTAATGATTTATATATTTTTTTCGAGTCGGGGGCGCTGCGAGACCCCCGTTCTGATAGGGTATGGTGCAACAGGAGGGTTCATCCAATGGTTCTTCAACTTGGGGATGTCCAATCGATTTTAGTTTATCTTCTCCCCCCTCGAGAATATTATTATGAATTATGTCATTTTAAAAAGGGATTTTAGGGATATTTACACCCATAACCCCGAGTAGTTTCGTAATTACCCCATGAACCCTCAATAATCACGAATTACATTCATAACCCCGAATAATGCTTAATCTTTACATGGCATAACCCTGTGTGAAGTTCCGTCTTAATTCTCCGTTAACTATGATAGAAAGAGTCATATGTTGACCATTTTGCCTTTCGAAACACATCATATTTATAACATGATGCCATTTGTAGATCAAACAAAATGATGCCCCCTCCCCCCGGCAAGCCAAGGCCTCCGCCCCGCGCGTCCCCGGCAAGCAGCTCCCTCCGCCCTGCGCGTTCGCCTCCGGCATGCGAGCTGCAGCCCTCCCCCTCCCTGTACCTGCGGCCCCTGCATGCGAGCTCCAGGCCTGCCGAAGCCCCTCTCTCCTGCCGCCTGCTCGAAGCCTCCCCCCGCCTGCGCCTCTGCTCGAAGCCCCCGCCGCCTGCCCCTGCTCGAAGCGCACCCCCTCCCCTGACCGAGTTCCTCCCGGAAGCACCTCTCCCCCGACCGAGTTCCTCCCGGAAGCCCCTCTCCCATCCCCCGCCCGCCTGAGCCCCACGGAAGCCCCTCCGCCCACCCATGCTCGATTCCTCCTGGACCCCCCCCCCCCCCCCCCAAACACCCCTAGGAGCCCCGCGGAAGCCCCCCCCATCCATGTTCGAAGGCCACACCCCCTCCCCACCCCCCGTCGCTGCCCCCCGAATCTCGCGGAAGCCCCTCGTCTAGCTCGAAGCCCCCCTCCCCCCGCGTACCCAGCTCCCGTTCGCAGTCCACCCCCCGCCAAGATCAGCCACCGTTCAAAGCCCTCCTCTCCATGGAAGCTTGACCCACCCGGTGGTACACCTCCCGCCTGCAAGCCTTACCTCCTTCCAGAACATGTCGAGTGCCGCCCCCTCCTCCAGCCCAAGTCGAGCCCCCTCCCCCTGGAAACCATCCTCCTTTTCTTCTTTCTTCTTTCTTTTTGATTAATCTCAGCCGTTAAATCAATAATTGGGTAGATTAACTTTGCTATCTGGTTGAGTTAATGGACTAAACTAACATAAGGTTATGGGTGTAAAACAGAGCGATTATTCAGGGTTCTGGATGTAATTCGTGATTAACGAGGGTTCCTGGGGTAATTACGAAATTAATCAGGGTTATGGGTGTAAATATCCCTTTTAAAAAATGCTATTATGCTCTTTATTTGTCTAGTTTCCAAATATAGCTCAACCATTTTGTTTATGCATAATATGTGATGCAATATAAGTCTTGGATGAACTCCATTTCCAATATCTATAAGTCAACAATCAACATTAACAATGATATGCTCGGTATGAATGATATGCTCGATATGACAGATATGTTCAATATAAGGGTCATAGATGATCGATATGTGTGATATAAGTGTATATTTGTAACTTATTTATTGTTATAAGAACTTGTATGGACTACATTTCCAATATCCGTAAGTTAGCAATCAACAGTAGCACCAGTATGTTCGATATGATCGATAGATGCGATATAAGGGCCATAGATGATCAATATGTGTGATCTAAGAGTATATTTGTAAGTTATTTAGTGTTCTAAGAACTTGGACGAACTTCCATTTCCAATATCTATAGGTCAACAATTAACAGTACCAACGATATGTTCGATATGACTGATATGTGAGATATAAGGATCATATGTGATCTTTATGTATTATCTAAGTGTATATTTGTAAGTTATTTAGTGTTCTAAGAACTTGGACGAACTCCATTTCCAATATCTATAGGTTAACAATTAATAGTAACGAAGATATGTTCGAAATGACCGATATGTGTCATATATGGGGTATAAATGACTGATATGTGTGATATGAGTGTGTATTTGTAGGCTATTTGTTGTTTTAGTATCTTGGATGATTTTAATTTTTGAAAAAAGACAAAAATACTTTTTTTTGAGCCATTTGTTATATTTCCATCGATATCATCGATATATCGACGATATGTCTCGATATATCCTTTTTGTTCTATTGCATTTGTTCTAGCAATACTTTGATACAAATAGTTGAAGTGGATTCTCGAAGAGAAAATGGATTGCGGGATTGTGGATCTATATTTTTATTTGGTATCGGAGTGAATCAGTTATGGATCCGTTCATCTTGAAATTTGATTTTTAATCAGATTTTATTTGTGTTCAATAGTTTTTCGAAGATCAAAGGTTGCTATTTTGTTTTTGGAAGTTCGTGCAATATCAATGCACCATATTAGAGCAATTCTAGAGATTCAACTCAAGGTTTATTCAACGCGTATCCCGAGTTCCAACAATCACATCTAGGGGTGTAAACTGACTGAACCTGAGTGAACCTACAATTTTTAGATTCGGTCCATTTATTTAATCGAGTCTAAAATTGTGTTCAGGTTCGATTCGTTAATTTTCGAACCGAACCTGATTCGAACCTTTATTTAATCAAATCGAATCTAAGCAAATGTTGAACTTGAGAATTTTCTGATGACAAGGAGTGAAAAGAAAAGAAATTGAAATATATATAATTAGAATAATTATTCAGTTTTTTTATTTATCTAACTCTTTCTCATCTTTTGAAAAGAATACGTCAATAATGATTCTTCTATTTGGAAAAACATAATTGTAATATAATTTTATATTCATTCTGTAGAGATTTATGTGATGTTATGTTATGTTATTCTGTACCATTTCTTATTTTCTATTTTCTTCTGGACCCTTATGTAATTTACCCATGGGTCCTCTCTATATAAGAGAGCCTAGGGTTCTATGGAATAAATATATTACTCATTTTCCACCAACATGGTATCAGAGCCAAAACCCTAACCCTAAAACCCTCGTCCCGCTGCCCCCCTCTCTCTCTCCAACTCTCGGCGGCGCCGCCGGTTCCTCTTTCTCGCCGTCGAGACCTTCCGCCGTCGCCGTCGATCTCTCCAGCCCCGCTGCCGGTCCCTCCAGCCCCACCACCGCCCCCTCCCGCCGGCAACCCACTCCGTCAGCAACCCTACCGCTGGCAACCCTCCCTGCTGGCAACCCCCCTCCCGCCGGCAACTCCTCCTCCGTCGACCACTATCTCTCCATGGATTTGAGTGCATAAAAGTCTACATATGCACTCAATTCCTATCAAGATTATGTATACACCAGTTTCTTGTCTACAATCCCTAGTTTTCGTCTACGGCAACATGTCAGAAAGTAAATTCGATATACCCTCCATAGACACATTCAAAGGTCGAGCGCCAATAGTCAAGATGGATGGGACGAACTATGAGCTCTGGGCGATGCAGTTCATGAGTCTTATGAAGTCGAACGGTAAGAAGAATATACTTACGAAGGATAAGCCGGCAGAGAAGACTGGGATCTATGCCTCCTGGGAGGCCGATGATTCTTATGCCAAGGTTTGGCTATCAGGAACATTGTCGATGGAGATTGCCAATGATGTCCTCCATCAACCCACCGTCAAGGCAATGCGGGGTATACTGGCTGCCACATATTCACAGATGAGGAACGAGATCAAGATGTTACAGCTCCAGCATGATATTTTTACGATGAAGCAGAATGGGCGGCCGCTTCACTCTTTGTACACATCCCTGCGGGGGATGTTTGAGAAACTATATAGCACTATACCACTCACGGCTACTCCAGAGCAGCAGAAGATCTTCCGGAATGCTACCATAGTGGGCGTACTACTAGCAGCACTTGATCCTGAGTATGAGGCAGTTCGCTCTCAGATACTTGCCAATGCTACTATTCCTCCTATGGAGGAAGTTTATCGGAGGCTCAGTCGCAAGGTTCAGGAAAGCGGTATGCGTATGCGTTCGGTCAGGTCACTGAATAGCGATTAAGCGGTATGCGGGGGCATATGCGGGGTATATGCGGTTCTGCGCGGTTTTCTAATTTTTTATTTAAAAATAAATAAATATATGCAAAAGTGACTACAAGTGAACACAAATTATGTATAATTGTGGTCCAACAGAAGTTCTAAGAAAATGACTTGACAGACTGGTAGTCTGGAGGCCATAGTTTCCTAACATTCAATCATAATCACAAAACATCAACAGTAAACACATGATAATGTTGCAGCTCTGAAATTTTAGGGACCTGAGCAATCAATATTTAATAAACAATCTGACATGAAGTACAACATAAAAAGAGTTTGATCATATAAAGAGTTTCTCATTCAGCATAAAAATATAAACAAAAACTTTAATATGCATATAAGGAGTTTATGTAAAAGGTGTTGTGCCATTGCCGCCGATCATTACCGGTAATGATCGGTGGGACTCTACCGATCATTACCGGTAATTGCTATTTGCTTTTATTTTAATCTAATGACATTGATCCTAAGACATATTGTGAGAACTCATGATACCGATCAATTCATTACCGGTAATGTTCGGTAGAGGCACCCCGATCATTACCGGTAATGTTCGGTAGAGGCACCCCGATCATTCTCGATCATTACCGGCAATGATCGGTAGAGGCCTCACAGACCATTATCGATCATCCTTGATCATTACCGGTAATGATCGGTGGGACTCTACCGATCATTACCGGTAATGATCGAGAATGATCGGTGGGCCTCTACCGATCATTACCGGTAATGATCAAGGATGATCGATAATGATCGGTGGCGCTTCTACCGATCATTGCCGGTAATGATCGAGAATGATCGGGATGCCTCTACCGAGAATGATCGACGTTGATCGATGATGATCGGAATGATCAGGGAGCCTCCACCGATCACTACCGGAAATGATCGGGGATGCTCGGGAATGAAGGCAATGATCGAGGATGATCGGAAATGATCGGTGGGCCTCTACCGATCATTACCGGTAATGATCGAGGATGATGGATAATGGTCTGTGAGGCCTCTACCGATCATTGCCGGTAATGATCGAGAATGATCGGGGTGCCTCTACCGAACATTACCGGTAATGATCGGGGTACCAGATATATATGCCAATATTATTGCTTTATACTCAACATCGAAATCACAAGTCTAAAGTATAACATCGAATAACATCGAAATATTCGTATACACAATAAGCAATGATATATTGGTATGCAGGTTTGACTTGGATACCTTCCACGGAGGAGGCAGAGGTGGCGGAGTTCACAGGCCTCACAGTTGGCGGAGGAGTTTGGAGGAGGAGGCGGAGGAGGCGCACAAGCTGGGACTGGGAGGCGATGGAGGACTGTGAGGAGGAGGCGGAGTAGGCGGAGGAGCTTGGAGGAGGCGGCGGAGGAGCTTGGAGGAGGAGGCGGAGGATCTTGGAGGAGGAGGGCCAGGAGGCGATGGAGGCACCCGCAGGGAGGAGGCGATGGGTAGGGTATCGGGATGGGATTTGGGTATCGGGGTAGGAGGGTTAGGGATTAGGGTAATCGCGTATTTGGGTATCGGGTTGGGGCCAAAGGAGTATCGGGTAATCGGGTCAGCCAAACCGCGAATGCGCGATGCGGCGCTTGGTCCGCATATGCGGCCGCACATCCCGCATATGCGGGCCGCATATGCGCCAGACCCGCATAACACGGGGCTTCAGCAATGCGGTGCGCCTTAAGGCCCGCACACGCATATGCGGCCGCATATGCGGCCGCACAGACCGATTTCGTGAACCCTGCTCAGTCGTATCTCTGGCACATCTAATCCACCACCTTCGGTGATGGCTGTATCGTGAGGGAGAGGTGGTCAATCTTCCTTTCGTGGACGTGGACCTCGTGGCCAAGGAGGTCGTTTTCGCCAGCCGTGCACTTTCTGTCATCGCACAGGTCACTCAGAGGATACATGCTATTCTAAGCATGGGTTTCCAGCATCGGCGCGTGTAGCCGAGCATGTTGCATCTCCGTCGACATCCACTCCAGATCACCGGTTCGAAGAGCTTGTGGCGTGCCTACGTGATATTATGCCTCAATCATCTACTGGTTCTCTAGGCGGATCTTCAGATATTGCCGCTTCAGCATCTTCTAGTACTTCTGCCGCTGCCAGTACCTCAGGTAGTGCTACTACCTTTACATCTTGTAATGATCTTGTAATGATCTCTCAGATTGGATTATGGATTCTGGCGCCACCCATCACCTCTGCCGTGACAGAGATAGACTTGAGTTATACAGGAACATTCCTCCTGGACGCTCAGTGTTCATAGCTGATGGGACTCATTCCCCCATCTTGGACAGGGGGAGATCACCTTGTCACCTTCTATGCATTTACAGAATGTTCTACATGCTCCTGAGTTTTCCATGAATTTATTATCCATTAGTCAGATTACGAAGGATTTGCACTATCGTGCTATATTTTACCCATCGTCTCTCATTTTTCAGGACATACTAACGGGCATGGTGATTGACCGTGGCTCTGAGCAGAATGGTCTCTATCGTCTGGTCTGGAATTCATATGATGGCGTCTCTTCCCATTCAACCGGATCAGTCTCTCCGTACACCTGGCTTCTACGCTTTGGTCACCTCCCGCTCCAGAAGATGCGTCATCTCTTGCCTCAGATCTCTCCGAGTTCGTTGTTTCGTTGTGAAGCTTGTCAGTTGGGAAAGCATCATCGTTCTAGCTTCCCTAGTCGTCAGAGTCGGAGCAGTAGCTCCCCATTTGAGTTGTTTCATATTGATATTCGGGGTCCGAGTCGTGTTCCTGATCATCAGGGACACGGTTCTATCTGGTTGTAGTTGACGACTTTTCTCGTGTATCTTGGGTTTTTCTTTTAAAGAATAAATCTGAAGCAGGGGATGTTATTAAAAATCTTATCATCGAAGTGCAGAATGTTTTTTCTTCTTCTGTCAAATATGTTCGTTCGGATAATGCATTGGAATTCTGCACTCGCTCTCTCTCCCACTTCTTTTCGTCCAAAGGTATTATTCATCAAACCACCTGTGCTTACACATCTCAACAGAATGGAGTGGCAGAGAGAAAACATCGTCACCTTCTTGATATCACTCGAACCTTGCTTATCCAGAGTTGTGCGCCTATCACTTTTTGGGGGATGCTGTCAATCGCATGTCGTCCTCTGTTCTTGATGAGAAAATTCCTCTTTCCGTTATTTTCCCAGATAAGGAATTGTTTTCACTTATTCCTCGTGTCTTTGGTATTGTTGCCTTTGTTCACCACTTGTCTCCTGGACTTGACAACTCTCTCCTAGAGCCATTAAGTGTGTCTTGTAGGTTACTCTCGGACTCAGAAGGGTTATCGTTGTTATGATCCCATAAACAAGAAATATTTTGTCAGTGCTGATGTTACATTTTTTGAGTCTGTTATGTACTTCTCTCCTGCAGGTGACAGGTTGGCTTCTTCCACATCTAATGATGATGTCTATGTTCCTCCTCCTCCTAGTCTGAGTCCACCCGTGTCCATTCCTGTCCCGGTTGTCACGTTACCACCATCACCACCACCAGCACCACCACCACCACTACCACCTATCCCACCATTACCTAAATTCCATACACGTCGGTCAGGTCCTGCTCAGGCGGCACGTCAAGCATCCATCACGCCTCAGGTATGTTCAGATTCTATTACTAATGATGGGTCAGCATGTGCAGGATTCTTCGTTGCAGGAGGAGGATGCACCATCGAGTACAGTGGACGGTGATCTTGATGTCCCTATTGCTATTCGGAAGCAGAAACGGACTTATGCGTCTTATCCTTTGCTTCCCAGGTATCCTTTCACCGTCTCACATGAGACTTTCAGAGATTTGCTGCGGCTTTGTCCTCCATGGGAGATACCATAGACTTATCAAGAGGCTATGAAAATTGACTGCTGGAAATTGGCTATGGAAGAAGAAATGCATGCTTTACAGTCCCGCGTTTCATGGAGCCTGGTTACCGCTCTATCTGGCGCATCTATTGTTAGCTGCAAATGGGTGTTCACAGTTAAATACCATACAGATGGAAGTCTTGATCGGTACAAGGCAAGACTTGTTGCGAGAGGTTTCACACAAACCTATGGTGTGGACTATTTGGATACATTCTCTCCAGTGGCTCGACACTCTACTCTTCACATTCTTCTATCGGTCGCTGTGGTATGTGACTGGTCCATATTTCAACTTGATGTCAAGAATGCATTCTTGTATGGAGATTTGCAGGAAGAAGTCTACATGCAACAGCCACCAGGGTTCACTGCTGAGGGGGAGAATCATATGGTGTATAGACTTCACAAGGAGATATATGGCCTTAAACAGAGTCCGAGGGCGTGGTTCCAGAAGCTTTCCCACCTAATTGAACGACAGGGATTCAAAAGATCAAATGCAGATCACTCGTTGTTCATTTAGAAGACTTCTAGAGGTACGGTCGTCATCATGGTATATGTTGATGATATTCTGGTTACAGGAGATGACGTTCAGGGAGTAGAGATGACAAAAGCATTCTTGGGCCGTCAGTTTGTCACGAAAAATCTTGGTACCTTAAGATATTTTCTGGGGTTGGAATTTACCAGGAATGCACAGGGTCTGGTGATGACCCAAAGGAAATATATTACAGATTTGCTGGTTGAAACATGCATGGTTGGATGTAGACCATCGAGCACTCCTATGGATCCAAGTATGAAACTGTATGACAATGATACTGAAGAAGTGGACAGGAGAAGATATAGAGAGATGGTGGGTAAGCTTCTTTATATCACTATAACTCGACCCGATATTGCTTTTGCAGTAAGTCGGATGAGTCAATTTATGGAGTTGTCAAGACAGGTTCATATGGATGCCATATACATGATACTGAGGTATCTAAAGTCTTCTCCAGGCTCAGGTGTGCTGTTTAGAAAGAACACAGATTTATCTATTTCAGAGTGTGCAGACGCAGATTATGCAGGGTGTCCTAAGGATCGTAAGTCTACTTCAGGCTTTGCCGTTTTTGTGGGGAGCTCTCTGGTTGCTTGAAAAAGCAAGAAACAAACTGTTGTGGCGAGATCTAGCGCTGAATCTGAATATAGGGCCATGGCGCAAGCGAGCACGGAGATGATGTGGGTTCGAGCCGTATTAGAAGACTTACATATAGATGCACCTTTACCCATGCAGCTTCAGTGTGACAATCAAGCAGCTTTGTTTATTGCCAACAATCCATCATTTCACGAAAGAACAAATCACATCGAAGTAGACTGCCACTACACTAGAGATATGATCCAGAAGGGCTTGATTTCTACTTCACACGTTAGTTCAGAGGATCAGACTGCCGACATATTTACCAAGCCATTGCTTAGAGGACCCTTTCAGAGATGTTCTTCCAAGCTGAGCATGATTGACATCTATGCTCCATCTTGAGGGGGAGTGTAGAGATTTATGTGATGTTATGTTATGTTATTCTGTACCATTTCTTATTTCCTATTTTCTTCTGGACTCTTATGTAATTTACCCATGGGTCCTCTCTATATAAGAGGCCTAGGGTTTTATGGAACAAATAGATTACTCATTTTCCACCGACACGTTCGGATGAGGGATAAGGAATAAGGTGGGATAAATGATAAATAAGGTTTATACTTGTTTTGTTGATTTGAGGGATAAGGAAAGGAAAAGTATTGGATATATAATTAATGGATATTGTAACCATGATGTGACCATTTATTTTGGAATAGTTTATACTGAGATAAAGTCTACTTTCCTGCAAATATTCCACTTGTCTCTAGACAAAGTCCACTTGTCACAAGACAAAACCCACCTATCTCGAACCATGGTTTATTTATCCAGATAAGGATTTGTAAATAGGTGTATATCAAACTTTTAACGAATCGAACATGAGCGAACCTACAATTTTTAGGTTTGGTTTGTTTATTTAATCGAGCCTAAAATTGTATTTTTAGGTTCGATTCATTTATTTCGAACCGAACCTGAATTGAACTTTTAGCGAGCTAAATCTGAGCGAATATTGAACGTGAGATTTTTTGATAGTCCTAATCACGCTGTCGTTGGGTTAGAGAAAGCAACTTAGGTTCCTGATGGAACCCTAATTCTATATGGCGATGACATGTTTCTTATATGAATTCTTGTTTGTGAGATCGGTTGGCTGCAGTAAGGTTCCTCAAAAATCAATGTAATGGGGGCAGATCCAGTATTCTTGAGAAGTGCTTTGACAATATCCACGATGTCACACCCCATGCCCATTGTTAGTGGCCAACACCAAAACATTGGAATAACCATGCAGATCCCTTCTCCCCATCATCGCCCAGATGAGCTGGGCAAGACCACTGCCTTGCCTTCCTAAATAAAGATATCCGAGGTGGCATTACATACATCCACGTTGGGGGTGATGAAGATTGGGAAGGCGGCATCAACTTCCTTTGCGTGATCTGATGTAAGCATCCAAGATGGCGTAAGATGGGTTCCCCACCAGGGAACCCTAGTGCTCAAGATGGTGCTGAAGAAGAAAAAGGGACCTGATGCCTCTCCTTACTGTTGTACTATGGCACACTATTCCATGTGCATACACGATCTCAGTGCCTTCTCAGCCCTCGTCTCCCAAGTCAGCATAACTGTTGAGCAGCATACTCGTGGCTGTGCCTCCAGCCACAACTGAAGAGGACCATCGAGGCGATATGAGATGGGTTCTTGATGGGGAGCCCTAAATAGTAAGTGATGTTAATCTTTTGTTTTGCCATAATGGGTCCCTTGAACTGTGCTGTATTTTTTCGTTCTTAGAAAATTTTCTGAAGGCCCAAAACGGGCCAATGTCTAGGAAGAGGTAAAAAATAAGGGCTAACAACAAATGAATGAATTGCTAAAAAAATAAGGCTATATTATAAATAAAGTGGAGATGATTGAAGAAAAAAAAGAGGTGGTTGAAAAAAAGAAGAAAGAAAGAAAACACCCCCTCTTCATTTTTCTCTCAACTTGGTATATAATCATCATTTTCCAACAAATATGGGGAAAATGAGAGTATTGAGTAGAGGTTTCAACTTACCATGTTTGAGGTGCTTTACGTCAGAGTGATCCATCTTCTTGGAGTTCTTCGAAGATAGACTCATTGCAGTCAGTGCATGCTTCATCCTCTAGTGACCGTGATGTGCAATATGAGATCATTCCAAAGTTCCTTTGATATCATCTATGTATGGATATTCCCACGACTTTCGTTCTTTGATCGGTCCTTTAGAGAGATGGAGCAATCTTCAATCTTCTACATGTTTCGTAGTCTTCCTCGTGTTGCGGGCTAGAGTATTTCATGCATGATGTCAAATAATGATGAAACTCGATCGAATTTCAGTTTCGACATGTCACCGAAATACGGCCTGAATGGTCAATATTTCAGGCTGTTGGGGGGTCCATTGAAGAAAATGGGATCAGAATGTTTGAAATTTCGACCAAATTTCGATTGAAATTCTGTTTCGATCAGTCACCGATACGGTGACTGAAGTCGATATTTGAGGTCTTGGACTCCATGATGGATAGTCACTCCAGCACCAACAACTTTGACAGACACGGATATGGAGCACACAAACCAGTTGCCGATCCAAGTTTTTATATGGATCATCAATCACACTCCAACCCTCTAGTTCCGCCTCACAAGCATGCCATTAGAAACATCGTCCTTAACGACTACTGGCAGAGTACACATTGAGTCATTGAGTTGATATTGTATGTCATGTATTCGATAAGTGAGTGCCTTCTTTCTGTTTGTTCAAGTTGAGCATTGCATCCTCCAGCTTGAGGGGGAGTGTTAGAGAATGCATGCAGATAGATAATTAAATCTCTCCAAGATCCAGTTCCAATTACCACCCACTCGTGTTTAGTCCTGCATCATGGAGTGTGGTGGGACTTGTTCACATTGTTGGGGCTAAATAAAGAGCCCTACAACTCTGTACTCATTGAGAGAGAAAATAATGAAATATCCTGTCCTATGAGACATTCTTCCGTGGTTTCATCCTGCTCCTTAGGGAGTAAGGTTCCACGTAAATCATGAGTATTTTTCTTTATTGCTCTTGCTTTGATTCTTGATTCCACATTATATTTTTGCAATTCTAATACCTTAATTGCTTCACGATAGTTTAATTAGCTCAATTGGATTCAATTCCTCACATTGGTTCGACATTGACTCCACAATTCATTATACTTGTGTAATTCCTTGTTCTATCTAATTCAGTGACCTTTTTCTTGTAAAATACATCTCAATTCGATTCATTTAAATTTGTAGAACTCTTAATAATTGTGCACTAGTCTAATGTAGTCTGGTTTATGATTTAGTCAGATTTATTCCTGCTGTTTGGATTTCAGGATCCAATAATATTAGTATGTCATGTATTTTTTTCCGTTTCTCTACTTTTGCAGATGATGGCGGGGGAATGGATACTGAAAAAATGAGGCAATGCATGTCATTGGGGTATTCCGTAAAAAGCAAGCTGGCTAATACAATTGGTCAATGTAAGTTTTTGTGCATTTAACTTTTGGTGATATGCTCTCATAGCCATTGAAGATTGAACTTTCATAATTGGAAATCATCCTTCCGGTTTTCTTAATTTCTCATATATGAGATGCATATGTAGATGGTAATGGGTTCAAGACTAGCACCATGAGACTTGGAGCTGATGTGTTAGTGTTCTCTCGTCATCGTGGGAAAGATAGAAAAAGGTATCTTCTCTTGACATTACTCTTGTGCATTTGCTATTATAGGGTTTAATTTTTTGAAAAATATATTGTCACGTTTTGATCTTGTATAAGATCACCAATTTCCGCCCTTCATTCTCAAAAGGTTGCAGAGAAGTAATGAAGCATAATTATCTTATCTGTTCATCTTTTTGTGATACTCAAAAGTTGTCCATGCACTCTTGAATATTCGTCACTTTTTATATTCTTAACTGGCTCTTCTTTACCTGGTTTTGCTACTCGAAACCTTTTTTCTCTTCACAGTCCCTTCCTAAGCCGAAATTCACCACCTTAGCTGCTGCAGCTAAGTGCAGCATTGCATCACATCCATTGAAACCTCTGTGTGGCCTCCGCACTTATTTATTAACTCCTTCCTTTAAATTTGGAAGAGGTCTTCTATTTGCTCCCAGAATTCCAAACTTCAAACAATGTTGGGGGGGGGGGTGGGAGGTCTGTTGAGAAACTGTTAATTTTTTTGAAAGGCAGAAACCTATTGTTGTTCAGGTAAATTTGAGACCGTTTAACATAATTCCTTTATAAAAATCCTTATCAACATGAAAATTTCCTTTGCAAGGCAGGGTTGTCTTTTTGATTTCCTCTCACTTGGGAAGTCAACCGATACACAAACAAAGCATTGATTCAATAGAGAAAGTAATAAAGAAGGAAGAGTGTGTACATGTGATGTACAGTAGCAAGGAGATTTTTAAAATGTTTTAATTTGACCTCAGCCTGTTTGCCAAGGAGCTAATAGGAAGGTACAACTCTGCAGCTGCAATATTCTTGGACTCGAAATAAGCAGGTGTTGCAGGTGCTCGTTGCCCACTGGTCTAAAAAAAAGATGCTCGTTGCCCTTTCACGAAGAGGAAATAGTTGCATAATTTCAGGTCTGATTTTTTATGGGCTTTGTGCGGGCACGATTTGGGACTGAGATGAAGATGGGGACCAAATATTTATTTCTCAGCAATGTGATCTGACGAATTTGACGGCCCTTCTTCAGATCATCAATTTCTCCCATTGTCAAACTTTGGATTATGTTGTAAAAGAAAAACACTAAATTGATCTTTCATTATAAGTTTATACAGAAGTATGCATTATATACATGTCTGAAAGTTTTTATTAATATACACCAATAGCCGAAAGGAAGGCACTAAATAGAAGTGTAAGTAACTTGAAATCATGTGTGACTAGCTGTTTGGCTGCTAATCTAAATAAGTGCATCCAACAAGACATGAAAACATGAACGTGTGTGGCTTGAGACAGTCCACCGCTAATCTAAATGAGTGCATCCAACAATACATGAAAACATGAATGTGCGTGACTCGAGATGGTCCCTAAAGACCGTCCTACTCCACGAGAGTAGACCTTGAGGGTCACATCTTGATATTAACTTTCTCAATGAATATGTGAACCCCCTAGGATCCGGGTACCCGTTAACACTACCTTCGCAGCTTTCCATTCACTAGAGATCGCATAATTTATAGAAAAACAGGAAATTTTTTTTGTTGCAATCATTGGCATCTGACATTCACATTGATATTCATAACCACCAGTTAATAGAGACAATTGGCACAAAAATCTTATTTCATTAATTTCCATATGATTTTACAACATGTACAATGTTTGTCTGTACATACAACATCCCAAAAATTTGACTGAAGAGAAGAAGCATTTACAATATCAATTGAATGAGAAACTGTAACAAAAACCACATACCGTCTAGTATAGACCTTGTCTCCTGGAACCCTGTATAGCTATTGAACAACAGACTCATTTCCTGCCATGCGTGCAAGGAAGAAAAGGAGTCACAATTGTGAATACAAATCCGTAATTTATTTTTAAATAAACGACAAGTAATTTATTATGTGCAAAAGAGAGCAAGTAGAAAGGTGGAACAAGTATAATTTACATCTACTTGCATAAGTAAAAGGGTTTTCAACTGTTTGGTATTAAGTTCATTTGTTCTCCCCTTTTTCCCATTCATCCCATATATATATATATATATATTTATATAAAGTTTAGATGACAAACCCTAACATATAATGATTTCCTGTGTTTTAAGATCATGATTTTGGGTCTTGGAGATCATGTTGCGGAACTTGATGGCACATGTTAATGCTACTTTCTTGTCATTGAGATCATGTCATGGTTTTCGATAATGGACTGATATGATGATGATGAATTTGATCCTTAATTCTATTTACTCCTTTTAAGTTAGTGGATAGTCTGTGGTCTTGGTCTGTGTGTAACCTCACACTATGACTCTAAGGTATTTAAAAGTACCTTAGGGTTGGGCTGCCTCCGTAGGCATGCGGTGTTGTATAATGCATCCTAACTAAGTTCCCAACACGTCCACTAGCTTAATGAGATTTTGAATCAAATTATAGACACTCCCAATCACTCAATCTTAATTATAATTTCCTCCAAACCTTAACTGTAACTCTCTCAGATGTAACTCTCGATGTTTTAATTGTAATCCCTTCAACCTCAAGTGTAACTGTCTCAGATGTAATTTTAGATGATGTGGATATGGATATGGATGATCTAGATATAGAATCGCCAAGTCTGTTTGGCGAAGGTAAACTCAAGCGGTGAAGAAGCCTACAAATGGCTCTTCCGTCTCGCCCTCTAGTTGGAAGGACGGTCCAATAGAGGGATAGGTCTAATCCCCAACTACGCCACTGAGACGGGTGAGAGGGACTTCCCGGAAAAGTCACTCTAGAAAAACAACCCGACCGGTAACGGGCAACCGAGCTCGTACGTAAAACTGAAAACCAAGGATCCCCCGCCTGGGTATCCTAAAACAGAGGGTCAGCGGAACTGGTCTAAAGTCAGGATCCCAACGAGGCGTAAAAACACTGCGAGCTCGCGTAAAAAACCGAAAAGGGACTGGGATCCTAGACCCGCGCATTAAGCGGCCGCTGCCCTATCTGGCTTCCTATTCTCCCGCCCAGTTGAGGGTCACCGCGCCCTCGCACGGTCAGGTGTAGAAGTCACCATAACCGGCACTTATAAATATTAGTATCACCGATTCCCAAGATTCTCATGGCTAGGATAAGTTATAAACCATATACAAGACCATCCTTCTTCAGATTCTTCACCTATGTCGACTATTAAGATGACACCAAATTACTTAGGAATGATTTCAAGTTCTAAACTCCAAATTCTTGATGAAAGACAACTTGCCGCCAGCATCTAACCCCAACTTGTCACTTTTGAACATTTATTACTTGGTACTATATAATTTATTACAACCATATGCTATACGTATTTCTCATATGTTTAAGTTTTGGAAATCCTCATTTGATCCTTGGTAAAAGAGAGTAATGAAACAAGAGATATATATTTTCTAGCATGTTTATGTTTTGGAAATCCTCCTTTTCAATACTTGTGTATTTCCTCTGATGACCCATTAGTTCTTAACCAAGTAAGTTCTGACAACGTGTGGTAATCCATATTCCTTGGAATGGCAATTTATCTAGTCGTGTCGTTTCCTTCTTGTAGTTATTCAAAATTGTCGAAATTGCCATTTTCTTTTGCCAACATAATAACAATATTTATCATTGGAAAGGATGTTTATTTATAATATAATATCAGTAATTCTAAAGATTTTTTTTACTTGACAATTTATTAATATTCTGATCATCACTGATAAATAGTCTTTTTATTACTGAACATTGTTTAAATTTTAGTTTAACTTCCTAATTCTTTTCTCAAATTCAATATATTACCCATTTTTTCCAAGTTGCGTATAATTTCTTATCGAAAGAAATGATCATTATGCCCAAGAAGAGATCAATTTATTTAACAATAACATGATATTGCCTTTAAGTATCCCAAAATAGAATTCCTTCGTTACAACTTTCCTCAAATCTATAAATGGGTGCAGAATTTCAGGCCTTCTCAAAATCAATAATGGTTAAAAGGAAATGTTTAATGAAAGTCTAAAGGCAGATAACTTAACCATCAAAATAATAACAAATTATTCTTTGTTAGAAACCTGATTCCCAATCATGAATAACATACTTCTTTGTTCACATAATCTTAACAAGGGATAGAAATGTGGAAGTTCGTTGTAGTGGATTATCCCCAACCTCAACCAAACCATTTGTTGTTACGAAAGAATGTATAGAGATCATACTAATATGAAGATATTATATATATATATATTTTACAAGGCAATTCCATGAAATCAGAACTATTTCATAGCCCTTCAGAACTACCAACACCTCTCACTACCATTATATCAGTTAATATGAGTATGTAGCTTCTTCGTTGATAAAAGACGAGCCCAATGATTCCTATCTCCCTGTATAGTCAAGAAGAGTAGCAGGTTGCACTGCAGAATAAGATTGAGTTAAATTAGATGGAGTCCATATCATAATAAAGTGAGTTGATTTAAGCACTGATAGAGATGCAATGTACTTAGATCTTCTGGCTGTAACCATACAGGAGATTGTTGTTGGTGGTGGCAGTACTGGTCGACACTAGTGCAGTGACTTGCAATGTCTTACTGTATACAATCACATATTCATAAATGTGATTGAAAATAAATTTACTAAATTTAAAGTCTAAATCTGGAAATTTTTTAGTTTCCAGATCTTACAGTAGAATTTTTTTATAATAAGAAGTCTGGCTGAGGATAAAAATAAAATGTCTGATTAAGAAATAAAAATTTAGATCTGAATAATGTGAGATTGTATAAGTAACAAAAGAAATGACTGAAGATTGTACACAAGATTGTAGTATGAAGGTTGAAGATGGTGCATGCAAGGCAGCAAGTAGGAAGGAAAAGGGATAGTACCTTTAATTTAGATCTCCAAGATGGAGATCACAAGCATGCAATAAGGAAAGTTGCGGCAACTCTAATTGACAGGAGTTCGGATAGCAGATCCAGCCTCTTCTTTCCAGCTACTGATCATGGCTAGAGCTACAATTGGTAGCTGCAACAATGCTTCATGCAGCAGTAGACAAGAAACTCCAGCAATGGCTGTAGGTTGCTGAAGGGGGGAGCAACATGAGGCTCTTTACCTTCTGCTGGAAATTAACTTGAAGAGGGGAAATGGTGAAGAAAAAGGGAGAGGAGAGGTTGTTCTCCAACGGCTGAAATGTTGGAAGGATTTGGGAGAGGAAATTTTAGAAGAGGGAAGAGGTGACGTTGGGGAAGGGCTTATATAGGAAAGAGGGAGGGTTTTGGCTTTACCAAGTGGAGATTAATTGTGAGCCAAATAGAAAAAGAGTAAGGAATAAGTGGCATATGTATAGCTGTGATGGTTTAATTTTTTTTTATACCGAAGGAGTCTGCTACAACTACAGTTACCAGAACTTTTAATATTTATTATTATCCTTTTAACCAAAATTGTCTTTATTTATTGTACATAAAAATCGACCGTACTCTTGCCTCGAGCGTCGAATTTTGACGTGAAATATCTTGTTTTGATCGTCTCGGAACGACGATCAATATGAGTATAATATTCATATACTTCCGATCGGGTTTTGACTACCCGAAATTTTCGGATACGGTTTTTGTTTAAGGTTAAATTTTATGATTTAAAAATATCAAACGACCTCCGATCGACGAACGGTCGATTCTGTTGGTCTTGTATTGTCAAATCGAATCTAATGACGGTCTCGGTTCGTTTCGCGGTTTTCGAATTTATGTCACGGCTTTTTCGCGGCGCGAATTACGAAGCGACCGATTTTTGGTCGATTTCGTCCAAACGACTTTTAATTTACGAGCAGTTGATCGTTTTAGGTTGTTTGGTATTGACCAACAACTTTATTGGGTTAATCGGACCCTAATCGGGTTGAGTTCGGGTTTATGCAGATCTCGGATGTTACAGAATACAAGAGGTGTAGGACTCTTTTTCTATCCCCGCTAACACATCCAAGTCCTAACACTTGACAATGGGGTGACTTGGTGGCCAGACATCTTCGGTGGGAATCTCCTCTTTGGTCAGGTATTCGTAAAGTTTTGCCGAAAGTGTCGCAGTTCTTGTCGCCGGCGGTGCGGGATGGTCGGCGATTTCGCTTCTGGAGAGATGATTGGTCCGGGGAGGGAAAGCTTTGTGATAGGTTTCCGAGGCTGTTCGCGCTGTCCTCGGACCGTGAGTGCTCCGTCTCCCAAGCGGGGGACACTGGCACCTGGGCCCCTCTCTTCGTCAATCATCTCCCCCCGCAGCGGTTGGATGAATTTTGGCATCTCCTTTCCGAGCTTCCTTCTGCTTCGGAGACCCTTGTTGGTGGTGCTCCGGACAACTGTGACCACTTTACGTAGGTTGGCACTAAGTTTTCTACCAAGAACATCTATAATCATCTTCCTAACACGGCGGCAGCGCCGAGTGCGGATCTGGCCCAGGACTTGCGCCTCATCTGGGCCGCTAAGATACCTCTTAGGGTCAAAATATTCTTGTGGTGTCTTGGGAGGAACATGATCCGCGACAAGATGAGAAGGGCCCGTTTGTTTGGCTCTCAGGATATTATCTGTGATAGATGCCATGAACATCATGAGGATGCCGAGCATATCTTCTTTTCTTGCCGTTTTTCTGCGGAGGTTTGGCAGTCCTTGAACCTGTCTTGGTTGCAGCACGAGAGCACATCGCTATTTTGGCAGTCCATCAGGCGGATCGGGTCCGGCTCCACTGACGATGTATCTATAGTATTTGCTGCGGTATGGGCGATTTGGCAAGGAAGAAACGTGTGCATCTTTAAGAGTATTAGATTCTATCCCGAGAATGTCTTGATTCACTGTAACGCCCTTTACAACTCCTGGGCCTCGAGCTAACTTGTAACGCCTTCTATTAATATATAGCGGGAACTCCCACCTTGGGAGTTCACCCATCTCTTATTTTTCAAAAAAAAAAACACTTGACAATGTGATACTAATCGCATTAGAGATGTGTAATTGGATATTTGGACAGATCTATTTCATCTAGTTGACGTAATCTTTCACTCCCAGTACCCCCCTCACCAAGGTTCAGAAAGTCGGTATGCGGTATTCGTGCGGTCAGGCGGTCTGGAGCGAGTAAGCGGGTAGGCGGAAGTATATGCGGATTATGCGGTTTCTATTATTTTAATTAAAAATAATTAAAAATATAATAATAATTCAAACATTAGATATTTATGTTTAAAAAATATAACACGGAAGAAATATGAAGTGAAGACTTTATTGTACAATGTGATACCAACTAAAGCATTTTCAAAGGTCATCCATTTCCAAGAGACAAAAATGTTAAGTTAACGGTAGAGAGAGTAAAAAATGCTGTAAATTGATTGAAGAAAGGAAAAAATGGTGGATATCCTTGTCCAAATTGGAAGGAAACCTTTTTTTGAAGTGTGACATTGTTAGTAAACACAACGATGAACATTCATATTTTAGTAAATAGTGTATTTGTCTACTCAAAGTCAGATATAAAAAAATTCAACCATTTAAATTAAATATATGTAATTTGTATGTTAAAAATTCCATGCAAATCTTGCATCTATATTCATTTTATCCTAAAAAGATCTAAGATACACATGTAATTTATTCGATATTCATGCAGTTATGAGATAATATAGAAGTTAGAGCTGTCGTTGGAGAATCTAAAAAATGAAGATTTGTTGATGCTAAATTTAAAAAATAGAGAGATTTAGAGCTAAGTAGATCAATCAACAAACCTTGGCATAGGAGAAAAAGATGGTGGAGGAGCAACCCATGTGGAAGTCGAGAAGATGGTGGAGAAGCAAATAGATGCCTCTATTACATATGCGGTCGCATATGCGGTTTACTCGGCCGAGTATACCCCAGGCCCGCATATTGACCAAGTATAGCATACTCGGTGCGGTAGGTGGGGCTGCCTACGCATATGCGGTCGCATATGCGGCCGCATAGACCGACTTTCTGAACATAGCCCCTCACCATGAGCATGCAATGCTTGGCACGGACAAACTGAAAATCTCTCGACTCACACACTGAATACATGACAACATAGGCCACCTTGACAAATTCCTAAATGGTGTTATCAAAAATAAAAGTTCCTTTTATATGGTCGAAATTATTTGAATTCCCTGAATAGTGCAGGATGTCACATGTTCAAAATGCGCTATGTATATCACAGTTTGAACATGCGACATCCATACATTATCGGACTACTAAAACTGGGAATTGTTTATATCGCATGTCTAGAATGCGACATTACAAGTGTGAGCTTTTGATGTTGCATCTTATGAGTGTGCTATTCAAAAGAGATGCCAGCTTGAGGATTTTATTATACTGATGTTACATTTCAAGATGTGATAAGTATATTGCATTTTGAAAATTTGATATTAGAACATTATTGGTGCATACACATCCATGCAATCTACTTTGGACATTCTTGTCGTAGATAAAAATAAATTTCTGCACTTTTAACCGAAGCCTAGAGCAAACTATTTTGAAACACATTCTAACTCACTTCTTATTTGTATTATCATAAACTGGTGGTGTTTCCTTAAAATAACATTTCGAGGAGGAAGCAATATCTGGTGGTAGAGGAGGAGCACAAGAAAGAGGTGGAGTGGCGACAGAGGTTCAAGTGCAATGAATCAAGGCGGGAATGCCAACACGAACATCTTTTATTCCTTAGCTAACAGAAGAAGTAGAAGAAACTACATTGGAGAGGTGTCGGTCTATAACAATTGTTGAGATAATTATATCTCTTTGCCTTTATTTATATTTTTCTATTTCTCCAGTATTCTTTATGTAATTTCTCCCTAGAGCTTTTCTCCTATATAAGAGAGCTCTAGGGCTACGGGGAGTAAAATTTTTTCCTTCACGTCTTTCCACATGGTATCAAAGCGATGGTCCTTGATTAGAGCCTGTGCCCTAAAGTCTCACCCCACCAAAAGCCCTCCGTGCCTTCGCGCCGCACCTCCGCACCATACCTCCTCTGCCCTGCTGTGCTGCCTGCGTGCTTCACGCGCTACATCGCCTACTCCATCGCCCTGCGCGCTTGCGCCTCACGCGCCCGCGCGCGGTTGCTGATCAGCGCATCCCCTCTCGGGCCTGCCTGCGTCTCTGCGCGCCTGCCTGTGCGCTGTTGCGGCCCTGCGCCTACTTGCGCACCACTGCTGCAAAGCATGTGGCCCACCATCTAATAGTAGCCGCCTAGGGCCTCTCTCAGTTGCCTCAGACTCCACACTCTTGGGTTTCTAGGGTGTAGCGTGTCTATATAAAACACCATAGTCACCCAAAGGAGTCACCAAAGAATGTAAGTGGTTGTGGTATGAGTCTATACCCACAATCATCTTCCTATATGTCCATGTAGACATTATTCTTACAGTGTACAACCCTAGTCTTAGAGATTGTTGTCATCATGTCAGACAACAAAGCAGAAATTCCATCCCTGGGAGCCTTCAAAGGTCCATCACCCATTGTGAAGATGGATGGAACAGATTGTGAACTGTGGGCCATGCAGTTCATCAGTCTAATGCAATGTAATGACAAGAAGCATATCCTCACACAGGAGGAGCCTGTTTACAAGACTGGGGTTAACACCTTATGGGAGGTAGATGATGCTTATGCACGTGTATGGCTTTCTGGAACAGTTTCCATGGAGATAGCCAATGACATATTGAGTCAGCACACGACGAAGGCTATGTGGGACATTCTCGCCGCTACATACTCTCCGACGAAGAACAAGTCTAAGATTTTGCAACTTCAGCACATCATCTTCACGTCGAAGCAGAATGGTCGTCCTCTCAATACCCTTTACACTTCTATAAGGGGTATGTTTGAGAGGTTACATGATTACATTCCCTTGACTGCTACACTAGAGCAACTCAAGGCATATAGGGATTCATTGATGACATGAGTTTTTCTAGCGGCTCTTGACCCAGAGTATGATGCAGCTAGAGCACAGATTCTTACTGACGCCACAATACCTCCAATGGAGGAGGCATATCACAGGTTGAGTAGGCTCTCCATATCTTCTGGTGGCACTCAGCTATCTCAGACGTCCTCAGTCATGGCATCATCTCGCGGTAGAGGAGGCCCTGCACAGTTTCGTGGTCGAGGTGGCCGTGGTAGGGGAGGGGGTAGTCGCCTCCCTCGTCAGCCTTGTACTTATTGTCATAGACTAGTTCATTCTGAGGAAACATGCTATTCCAAGCATGGGTTCCCAGCTTTAGCACGGATCACTAAACATATTCAACATACTATCAGTTCCTCACCTGCTTCTGATCAGAGATTTAACGAACTAATGGGTCAACCAGCTCTCCTTCAGGATCCTCAGAGGTAACTGCCTCTGCATCAACATCTACATCAGGTATAACATATGCCTTTACTTGTTGTTACAAGGCAGACTTGTCAGAATGGATCATGGATTCTGGTGCATCCCATCATCTTTGTGGTGACAAAGGCCAGTTTAGTGCTTTCAGTCCGACCCAGTCCGGACGATCTGTTGTGATAGCAGATGAGATACACTCTCCCATTACTGGTCAGGGGAGGTGCAGTTAACTCCTGCAATGAGACTTCAGAATATTCTTTATGCTCCTGAGTTTTCCATGAATTTACTATATATTAGTCAAATCACCAAGGATTTACACTGTCGTGCCATTTTTGATCCATCTGCTCTTGTGTTTCAGGACATTCTCATAGACAGGGTGATTGGTTCTGGCCATGAGCAAGGAGATCTCTACAGACTGGTGCAGTCTCCTTATGCTGGTGCCTCTTCTCTTCGCACTGGATCTGCGTCTCCCTATATTAGCTTCTTCATTTTGATCATCTTCCTCTGTTAAAGCTGTGTCATGTTCTTCCACAGATTTCCCCTCGCTCTACCTTTGTGTGCGAGTTATGCCAGCTTGGGAAGCATCATCGGTCCACTTTCCAGAGTCGTCAGGGTCGGAGCAATCATAGTCTGTTTGAGTTAATTCATTTTGATATTTGGGGTCCCAGTCGTGTCCCAGATCATCAGGGGCATACATTTTATCTTGTTGCTGTTGACGAGTTTCCAAGATCGTCGTGGGTTTTTCTTCTTAAAAATAAGTTTGATGCTGGTTCTGTTATTCAATCTTTTATAATGAAATAAGGAACAAAATTTCAGCAAAAATCAAGTTTATACGTTCTGACAATGCTTTGGAATTTTGTAGTACTCAGCTTGCCCAATTTCTTGCATACCTTGGTATTGCGCATCAATCATCTTATGCGTATAGTTCCCAACAGAATGGGGTGACTGAACGAAAACACCCCCATCTTCTGGATGTTACCAGTACTCTTTTGATTCAGAGCTGTGCTCCTCATTCATACTGGGGGGATGCGGTTCTAACTGCTTGTTACTTGGTAAATCGTATGCCCTCTTCGGTTCTGGGGGAAAAGATCCCGTTCTTGATTGTGTTCCCGAGATGGATCTTTTCTCACTCACGCTTCGTATCTTTGGTTTGGTGGCTTTTGTTCACCAGATGTCTCCTGGTCTTGACAAGTTCTCTCCTAGAGATGTCATATGTGTGTTTGTTGGGTACTTGAAGACTCAAAAGGGATATCGTTGCTCGACCTTGTTCGACGAAGGTACTACGTTAGTGCAGATGTCACCTTTTTGAGTCTATTATGTACTTCCCTCCTACAGGTTACAATCTCATTTCTTGAGAGGATGGGGAAGATGTCTATATGCCTCTACCTCTGATCTTCACTATACCATCATCGCCACCACCACCTCCTCCTCCACCACCACCATCACCTCCTATCCATCACCACCTTCCACACCTACTTTCTTTCCCCAGGTTTACTAGCATCGACCTCGTGCTCATGTGCCGCCTCCATCATCCAACACGCCCAATGTATGTTCTGAGCATTTGAGTTCTTCTAGTGGCAGTGGTGATTTGCATGTACAGCTTGAGGTGCAGGATATCCAGGATGCTACTTCCTCTGCGAGTACTGAAGACTTGGATGTGCCAATTGCTCTACCGAAGCAGATGCGTGCATGCACTATGCATCCTCTTGCTTCCAATGTGTCATTGGACCATCTTTCCAAGGATTGTCAAAGGTTTGTTGTGAGACTGTTAGCCGTGGAGATACCACGTTCCTATCAGGAGGCGCTGAAGAGTAGTCAGTGGCGTCTAGCGATGGAGGAGGAGATGGCAACTTTACAATCTCGAGGTACGCGGAGTGTTGTACAAGCTCCTCCAGGTGTGTCTATTGTAGGCAACAAGTGGGTGTTTACTGTGAAACACCGAGCTGATGGTACCGTGGACAAATATAAGGTCAGATTTGCTGCTCGTGGGTTCACCCAAACTTATGAGGTGGACTATCATGATACTTTTTCTCCAGTTGCGCATCACTCCACGTTGCGGATTCTTATTGCAATAGCTGTGGTACGTGATTGGCCGCTTTTCCAGATAGATGTTAAGAATGCATTTTTGTATGGAGATCTGCAAGAGGAAGTTTACATGCAACAACAACCAGGGTTTGCTGCTGAGGGGGAGTCCAGTATGGTGTGCCGACTTCACAAGGCCATATATGGTCTTAAGCAGAGTCCGAGGGCTTGGTTTAGGAAGCTCTCAGAGTTGATTGAACAGAATGGCTTTGTCAAATCTATTGCAGATCATTCTCTTTTTGTTAAGAGAACTCAAATAGGTACTGTTGTTGTTCTAGTTTATGTTGATGATATCGTTGTTACTGGCAGTGATGAACATGGTATTCAGGCAGCTAAATATTTCCTTGGATGACAGTTTGTGACCAAGGACCTTAGCAAGCTACGTTGCTTCCTTGGCTTGAAGTTTGTCCGCAATCAGAAGGGTATGGTTATGACACAAAGGAAGGTTGTTACTGACCTTCTGGTTGAGACATACATGACAAGATGCAGACCTGCCAATACGCCAATGGATCCCAATGCTAGACTTTGTGATGATGACTCTGAGGAGGTGGATAAGAGACGGTACAAAGAGCATGTAGGGAAGTTGCTATATGTTACTATTACTAGGCCTGGCATATCATTTGCTGTGAGCAGAGTCAACCAGTTTATGGAGCAACCCAGACAGATTCATATGGATGCAGTTTGCATGATCTTGAGATATCTGAAATCTTCTCCAGGTGTAGGTCTTCTTTTCAGAAGTGATACGCCTCTCTCAATTACTGGATGTGCAGATGCAGATTATACTGGGTGTCCCAAGGACAGGAAGTCCACTTCTGGCTTCACTGTGTTTGTTGGTAGCTCGCTAATTTCATGGAAGAGTAAGAAACAGACCGTTATTGCTCGATCCAGCGCTGCATCAGAATATAGGGCTATGTCTCAAGGTAGCACGGTAATGATGTGGGTGAAGTCCGTCCTGACTGACCTAGCTATTGAGGTGCCTCTTCTGATGCACCTCAAATGTGATAATCAAACAACTCTATTCATAGCTAATAATCCAGCCTTCCATGAGAGAATAAAGAACATTGAAGTAGATTGTCATTATACCCCTGATTTGATCCAAAAGGGCTTATTTCCACCTCTCATGTTGCTTCAGACGATCAGATTGCTGACATGTTTACCAAGACTCTTGCGAGAGGTCCTTTTCGCCATTGCTGTTCCAAGCTGAGCATGATAGATATATATGCTCCAGCTTGAGGGGGAGTGTTGATATAATTATATCTCTGTCTTTATTTATAATTTTCTATTGCCCAGTATTCTTTATGCAATTTCTCCCTAGAGCTTTTCTCCTATATAAGAGAGCTCTAGGGCTACGAGGAATAAAACTTTTTCCTTCACGTCTTTCCACAGCGATTTTGTGTAACGATTAGGTGGAGAGGGTGGCAAACCATTTCAAGAATACACTAGGAAGAGGGGGTCATATATTGGCTGGCTGTGGTCAGTTAGAGGTGCTAGGGGAATTAGCTTGCCCCAAGCAGAGGCCCTCATATAAGTAATATTAGAGCATGATGTTTATAGGGTCGGTGCCGATCTGAATGAGAATGACTCTCCTGGATGGGATGAGCTTCCAATGTTCTTTTCAAGGAGTTTGGGAGGTATTGCGACATGATTAAAAAGTTATGAGTATCACCGTCGAATTACAAGGTTGTAACTTTGATTTTGAGAGGCTCAAGATGTCCTTGATTTTTCTGTGCTCAACAAGTGATGCATCTATAAATGTTTAGGAATACATTGCCATATCTTTATTGAACATAATTTACTTGATTATGGAAAATCTCATTATTAATATGCTTAAGAAGATGTTGACATCGATTGTTAATCCTTTATGGATTGCATTTTTCCTGGTAGGTTTATAACAGATTCTTTGGTTATGGAAGTGGAAGTATGTATAGGTTTCTGACATATTTTGTGGAAGGTTGACTTCTGAAGGCTTATGACTTTGGATTGGAAGTTCTTTCCTATGGAGTTTGCTCCATAGAAAGGAGTTTCCAGATGTCTAGATCTCATGGATGAAGAGATACGTTACTGTTGGGAAAATGAGCAAGTTGTTTATTCCATAAGCCCTAGTCTTTCTTATATAGGAGAGTAGCCTATGGGTAAATTACATAAAGCATACAACTGGAAATAAAAATAACAGAGAGACACATAAACTACTATATGCGTTAACACTCCCCCTCAAGATGGAGCATAGATATCAATCATGCTCAGCTTGGACGCACACTTCTGGAATGAGCCTCGTAGTAATGCCTTGGTGAATATATCCGCAGTTTGATTCTCAGAGGCAACATGAGATGTAGCAATGAACCCCTTCTGAATCATGTCACGTATGAAGTGACAACCAACCTTAATGTGCTTGGTCCGCTCATGGAATGCTGGGTTGTTTGCAATGAACAAGGCTGCCTGATTATCACATTCCAAGTTCATAGGAAGTGGTACATTTAGACATAGGTCTGTAAGTACAGCTTTCACCCACATCATCTCTGTAGTAGCCTGGGCCATAGCCCTATATTCGGATTCAACACTAGATCTAGCTACCACCGTCTGTTTCTTGCTCCTCCATGAGACTAGGGCATCTCCAACATAGACTGCAAACCCTGAGGTGGACTTCCTGTCCTTGGGACATCCTGCATAGTCTGCATCTGCACATGCTGAGATAGAAATCCCCTTTCCTTTCTTGAATAGCAGACCTGTACCTGGAGATGATTTGAGATATCTAAGAATCATATGTATTGCATCCATATGAACCTGACGTGGTTGCTCCATGAACTGGCTCACACGACTCACTGCAAATGATATATCTGGTCTAGTGATCGTGACATACAACAGTTTGCCTACCAGTTCTCTGTATCTTCTCCTGTCCACCTCCTCTGTGTCATCATCATAGAGCTTCATACTGGGATCCATTGGTGTCGTAGCAGGTCGACACCCAAGCATACCTGTTTCACTCAACAGATCTGTAACATATTTCCTTTGCGACATTACTAATCCATATGGATTTCTAGCAAATTCCAGCCCCAGAAAATATCTAAGAACACCAAGATCCTTAGTGACAAATTCGCTTCCCAGCTTTTCTTTCGCCTGCTTTATATAGCCGCCAGAATGTCCCACATATCCTTGGCTGTGGGTTGATGTAGAATGTCATTGGCAATCTCGATTGCCAATCTACCAGATAGCTAAACTTTGGCATATGCATCATCAGCCTCCCAAGAGGCATTGGCTCCAGTCTTCTCAGCAGGCTCTGGTTCGGTAAGAATGTGCTTCTTGCCTATTGACTTCATCATGCTCATGAACTGCATTGCCCACAGTTCATAGTTTGTACCGTCCATCTTTACAATAGGCGCTGGACCACGAAAGGCGCCAATAGATGGGATATCCGCCTTGCTTTCTGACATACTGGAGACTGAAGACTGGAGCGATTGACCGAGGATGAAATTCGTCTACAATGACATTGACGGGTTTAGTTGCACGTGTAGACCTCAGGCATCTAAACCCATGTAAGTGACGGTGTGCGCTTTAGGGCTTTAGCTTACGCGCACGCGTAGGAAGCACGCGTACACTCAACCGGGAGAACGCACAGTCACAGGGGCGCTGGAGCGCGTTGCGCGCACTGGTAGCACGCTGTTGCGTGCACTGGTAGCACGCTGGGGTCGCGCGGTTATGCGTGAAGCTTCACGCGCAGCCGCACAAGGAACAGGAGCAGCCACACAGGGGATGCTACAACGCGTGAATGATCGGTGCACAGGGGATGCTACAGCCGCACAGGGGATCGGTGCGCGGAAGTGCTGCGCACTCGCGCGGAGGGCTGCGCACTCGTGCAGGAGGAAGCGCGCAGAGGGCGCTAGCGCAGGAGCAGCGGGGGCGCAGCTGCGCGTGCGGCGGAAGAGGATGCGACGCCGATCAGAGAGAGAGAGAGAGAGAGAGGAAGAGAGGCCGACGTGTGGGGTAGGGTTAGGGTTAGGGTTTTGAGAACTCCGGTCTAGGACCGTCGCTCAGATACCATGTTGGGAAAAATGAGCAAGTTGTTTATTCCATAAGCCCTAGGCTCTCTTATATAGGAGAGTAGCTTATGGGTAAATTACATAAAGCATACAACTGGAAATAAAAATAACAGAGAGACACATAAACTACTATATGCGTTAACAGTTAGCTCTATGCCACTATTTTTTCTGTTCAACAAGTGTCTGACTTTGTTAGCTCACTGCTTTGTCGTTCATCATTGTAGTTGATGTGCTTGCAGTTACCGTGCATCTTGTCATGCAGGGTGATTGTTTGAGGGATAAGTATTTCTATTCCAGTAATATAGTATATGGATGGCCACTCTCTTTTTTACAGGAAGACAGAGGAGGCCAAGAGGCTTTAAACGTTGACCTAAATCTTTTGGGGGGTTCTCGGGCCTACAAGTCATTAAATGCAAGTCTTTGTTCGTTCTGTTTAGCCGGAAGATGGAAGTGGTTGTGGTTTGTGATGAGATTCTGCACACACCTCGATCTTGACAACCTTTTTGCCTAGAGGCGTGCACTTCAAGCCTTTGTGATGTGGTGCCAAGGCGTCAAGACGCTGAGGTGAAAATGGGGCACAAACCTCATTGAAAGTCTTAAACGGGCACTTTTTTTTGGTCAAATGAGTTGTTAGTTTGTAGGCCTATATACATCATGGACACGATTGGAAAAGTTCGTATGACGTTGGCATCTATGTTTTTCTCAAAGTGGCAGTCCCAATAGCACCCTCTTTGATTATTGTTTTAATATGTTCTCAATCATATTTACAATCTATTAGTCGAGTACTAATTTTATTGAAGAACAAATGCATATGCCTAGATTGATATATGTTTTTCTGATAAGTTCATTGATTTTGAAGCGCCCAATGCTTGTAACCCACCTCCTCTTTTTATAAGGGGACTTGTGGGATGATTAACAATTGGATGAGTAAGTGAAATTTTGGAGATCTCTTATCTCTCCGCTTCTTTTTTCTCCGCCTTGTTTTCTTCACAATTCTCCGCCAAAACCACATGCTAGAGGTGTGTTCCGCCCTTCTTTCGCTCACAATGCATTTTTATCTCACACTTTTCATGATTTGCTCCATTAGGAGTCGCCTACACTTACAAGTAAATCTATGTGCTTGTGGCATGCGTGAAATTTTTACAATGGAGTGCAATAATGAATGTCGAAAAGGAGGCAGTATTGGGACGTTCCCTCCCCAAATGTGCCGGTTAGGACTGTTTGGGAAACACACATTTGATGTTTGGTGGAGCATGGTGTTTGGGGCTGCAAGTGGTGCTGGGACCCAATGCCTGGGGCCTTGGAAGGGGCAACTACACCTGTGTGTCTCTCGTAAGGAATGGTAACCCACAAGTTGGTGGGTTGGGGTGAAGATGTGGTTAAGGTTTCAAAGTGGACAGGAGCTCTGACCTATGATCATTGCTTTGATACCAAGTAGAAAATCCTAATTGTTATTTCACAGATGGGGATTGTTTTCTCTTTATAGGAGAGTCATAAAAAAGGGCAATCCTTGCATTTATAGGAATTGTCGAAAATGTTACGTGAAATAGGAAAAATAACAAATTGCAACTAATTTTCAATGATTCTCAACTCAACAAGCTATAATAAGGAATTCTTTTATTTATAAAGTTCCTAACTATCCTATCTGGATATCATATCGGAATAAAGTTCCTGAATTTCTAAAAGTCGCAATGTGGCTCCTAACATTTCAAGTTGGATTGAACATTACCTCAGATCTTGCATGTAATGACGAGAATGCTCTTATTCCTTGGTACTAAACCACGTTTTGTGATTCGTTCTTAGATGGTTAACTCTGACGAGATAATGGGGGCTCAATGATCATGCCTATTCATTTGCAATAGGTATTGGTAGGTGGTTGAGATCTCCCATAAGGAATGGTGACCCAGAAGTCGATGGATTAGAGTGTGTCCCTGACCTATGATCATTATTTTGATACCAAGTGGAAAATATTTATTGTTTTCACATAGAATGGAATTGTTTTCTCGTTATTGGAGAGGCATGAAAAAGAACAATACTTGCATTAATATGAATTGTCGAAAATGTTATATAATATGTTAGAAAATAAGAATGCGGAAGCGTATTAGAATAAAAGAGATAAAAACTTGGAAGAACACACGAGATTTACGTGGAACCCTACTCCCTAAGGAGCAGGATGAAACCACGGGAGAAGGCCTCAAAGGGTCATATGTTGCATTCAACTTTCTCAATGGATACAGGAGGTCTGGGGCTCCTTATATAGCCTCCACAGAGCCTCTAAGTCCCACCACTGGTAGATGTGAGACTAAACACATGGATGAGTAAATGGATCCTGGAGGTATCCATTTACCCATCTACAACTCAAGTAGCGCACAACCAAATACTCCAACATCCCCCAAGCTGGAGCATGCAATGCTCAGCTTGGACAAACAAGAAGAAACTCAACTCACATTACATGACACTACAACAATATCAACTCAACGCGTACACCTGTCGGCTGCTGTCGAGGACATTGCTTCTCATGACATGCATGTGAGGAGGACGGACGGGCTGGAGTGTGAGTTTAGAGAAGTCTTCTCATCGGAGAACTGGGTCTCTCCCATATGGCTCAGAGAATGGTACTCTACTCTGGAGTCCCTATGATACCACATGAAAACCCTTGCCCACATTGCATAGGGAATGGAGTCCCTATGGCTCACATGAAAACTCTAGACAAGACAACAAGAATGATGGGGACCACGAAATTGAAGATATGTTGACTCAGAACCTGACGTCGAGTATGAACATATGAACATCTGGCATCTGTAGAGTCTGGAAATCTGACTGGTCTGGAGAATCTAACATTTGAGTGGACCTGTGACTCTACACAATACTCCCCCTTCCTCCCAGACTGGTCAGAAAACAGTGATGTCGACCATGTTGGGAGAAGACAATACAAGACATGAACATGGGGAGAAAATAAAACATTATAAATGCCGATTTCATTTTTTTCCTTCGGTTTCTCAAATCATTTTTTTGTGCTTCTCTCCTCTTTTTTTGCACAATTCATTCCCTTTTTTTGTTTAACCGTTCCCTTTGTTCGGCTATTCCTCTTAATTTTTTTTATCTTGTGTACGTTTTTTTTGTACGCCTCCTTTTTAAAAAAACATGCAATTTTTTTTCCGGCCCACTTGGGCCCAATCTTCGCACTCCTTGTTTTTCGCCCAACATTGGACCCAAAGATATTGCAACGTTTTTTTAATGAACAGAGTATGACCTACTTGGGCCTAAACCAAATAACGCTCCCCCTTTTTTTTCTTTATTGTCATCCGAAGCCTGTAGGGTTCCCGAGTGGGAACCCTTCTCTCACAAGCGCCCGCCGCCCCCAATTGAAGATGGCGCCTGTCGTGGGGTACAAACCCACTAAGCTTCGAGGAAGGGAGCTCCGCCTGAGGGCTATGCACGAGGGCAGGGGCCCTTGAAGAGTCACGCCTGGGCTCAGGGGGCTGCGTTGCTACCTGCAGGGCTGGGCGCTGCTGCTGCCAGCTGTTTGTGGGGCTCCGCTACCTGGATCCATTGAGAGGCTCCACCTGCGATGAAGGACTGCTACGCCGCCATCTCACGAAGGAAACCACCGGTGCCGCCAGGACAAACAGAAAGAACTAGGGTTTCAAGAACTAGGGTTGTGCTGCTTGCTGGCACAGAATCGAGATCATCTTGCCTTGAATGCTCGCGCCCGCACTTACGCTGCCATCTCCTCCAGGAGTTGGTTATGGCGGTGGCTCTGCGTGAAGGTTCTTTATCACTTGGGTGGGTTAGGGATGGGGAATCGGGCTGGAGAATGCCTTCGCGATAGCGCCACCGATGGGACTTCGGGGGCTGGAGGTGAGGTGCATCACACAACGGTGCTGCTCGACATCGAGGGTGAGGCTGGATCGTTCTTTGCCTGGGCTGGAGGTAGCGCAGCCAGGAGAATGAGATCGAAGGAGCAGGACGCCTGGGAACGCATGAGATGCTGCACCCTTGATGGACAGAATGGGATGGAGAACAGATCTTCACGGAATAAAAATCTCGAATAATCTCTTACGAGTTATAGGAATGCTAGGGTTCCATAAAACCCAAACAAAAATATCTGGAATCTCGAATTCAAAAAAATAAATAACATAAAGAAAATCCTCGAGAACCGATCCGCTTTGATACCATGTTAGAAAATAGGAATGCAGAAGCATACCATAATAAAAGAGATAAAAACTTGGAAGAGCACACGGGATTTACGTGGAACCCTATTTCCTAAGGAGCAGGATGAAACCACAGGAGAAGGCCTCAAAGGGCCATATATTGCATTCAACTTTCTCAATGGATACAGGAGGTCTGGGGCTGCTTATATAGCATCCACAGAGCCTCCAAGTCCCACCACTGGTAGATGAGGGACTAAACACATGGATGTGGTAAATGGATCCTGGAGATATCCATTTACCCATCTATAACTCAAGTGGCACACAACCAAATACTCCAACGTAATAGGAAAAATATCATATCACATCTATTTTTCAATGATTCTCAACAAGATAAGTAATTCTTTTATTTCTAGAAACTCCTATATCAAGTAACCTATCTGAATAAGGTTCCTGAAACTTCTAAAAGTCACAATGTGTTCCTAACATTTCAAGTTGGATTAAACAATATTTCATTCTGATTTTACCTGTAATGACGAGAATGCTCTTATTCCTCGGTACTAAACCATGTTTTGTCATTCATTCTTAAATGGTTAACTCTGACGAGATAATAGGGACTTAATGATGTTCTCTTTTTGGCACACCTATTCATATGCAATAGGTATTGCTAGGTGGTTGACTCTCTTAGGAGCGGTCAAGGGAGGGCCTAAAGCGGAGGTTGTTGGAAGTCATTTTTAATTCATAACATGGGGATGGTTCCTGCAGTGCAAGAGGTCGTCGATCATTAGGAGTATCATCATGTCAATTTTGTTTGATGCTAAATATCGATCATGAATGCATGATGTTGGAGGAAATGAGTGAATTGTTATTCCATAGAACCCTAGGCTCTCTTATATAGAGAGACCTCATGGGTAAAATACAAAAGAGTCCAGAAAATAAACAGAAAATAAGAAACGGTACATAATATCATAACATAAGTCTCTACACTCCTCCTCAAGGTGGAGCATAGATGTCTATCATGCTCAGCTTGGAAGAACATCTCTGAAAGGGTCCTTTAAGCAGCAGCTTGGTAAATATATCGGCAGTCTGATCGTCCGAGCTAACGTGATACGTAGATATGAAGCCTCTCTGGATCATATCTCTAGTGTAGTGGCAGTCTACTTTGATATGCTTTGTTCGTTCATGAAATGCTGGATTGTTGGCAATAAACAATGCTGCCTGATTGTCACACTGACGCTGTATGGGTAAAGGTACATCTATATGTAGATCTTCTAGCACAGCTCGAACCCACATCATCTCAGTGCTCGCTTGCGCCATAGCCCTATATTCAGACTCAGCGCTAGATCTTGCCACAACCGTCTGTTTCTTGCTTTTCCAAGAAACCAGAGAGCTCCCAACAAAGACAACGGATTCTGAAGTGGACTTTCGATCCTTAGGACACCCTGCATAATCTGCGTCTGCACACGCTGAAATAGATAAATCTGTGCTCTTTCGAAATAGCAACCCTGAGCCTGGAAAAGACTTTAGATACCTCATTATCATGTATATGGCATCCATATGAACTTGTCTTGGCTGCTCCATAAATTGACTCACCCGGCTTACTGCAAAAGCAATACCGGGTCGAGTTATGGTGATATAAAGGAGCTTCCCCACTATCTCTCTATATCTTCTCTTATCCACTTCTTCAGTATCATTGTGATACAGCTTCATGCTCGGATCCATAGGAGTACTTGATGGTCTACATCCATCCATGCCTGTTTCAATCAAAAAATCTGTAATGTATTTCCTTTGGGTCATCACCAGACCCTGTGCATTCCTGGCAAATTCCAACCCCAGAAAGTATCTTAGGGTACCCAGATCCTTTGTGATAAAACTGACGACCCAAGAATGCTTTTGCCCTCTCTACTCCCTGAACGTCATCTCCTGTAACCAGAATATCATCAACATAGACCATGATGACAACCGTACCTGTAGAAGTTTTCTGGATGAACAACAAGTGATCCGCATTTGATCTTTTGAATCTCTGCCGTTCAATTAGGTGTGAAAGCTTCTGGAGCCATGCCCTTGGACTTTGTTTAAGGCCATAAATCGCCTTGTGAAGTCTACACACCATATGGTTCTCCCCCTCAGCAGTGAACCTTGGTGGTTGCTGCATGTAGACTTCCTCCTGCAGATCTCCATACAAGAAGGCATTCTTGACATCAAGTTGAGGTATAGACCAGTCACGTACCACGGCAACCGATAGAAGAATGCGAAGAGTAGAGTGACGAGCCACTGGAGAAAATGTATCAATATAGTCCACGCCATAGGTCTGTGTGAAACCCCTCGCAACAAGTCATGCTTTGTACCGATCGAGACTGCCATCTGCATGGTATTTAACTGTGAATACCCACTTGCAGCTAACAATGGATGCGCCAGATGGAGCATTAACCAAGCTCCATGTACCACAAGACTGTAAAGCACGCATCTCTTCTTCCATAGCCAATCGCCAGCAATCAATCTTCATAGACAGGTGTGTATAGAATTTAGGTAAAAGTGGGACAGGTGGTTGTGGAGGTGGTGGTGGTGGTGGCGGCGTAGCAACAGGAGCAGGATTGGACTCAGGTGGACTCAGACTAGGAGGAGGAGGAACATAGACATCATCATCGGTAATAGACGAGACCATCCTGTGACTGGCAGGGGAGAAGTACATAACTGACTCAAAAAATGTAACGTCAGCACTGACAAAATATTTCTTGTTTATGGGGTCACAGCAACGATACCCCTTCTGAGTCCGAGAGTAGCCTACAAAGACACACTTGACAGCTCTAGGATAGAGTTTGTCAAGTCCAGGAGATAGGTGATGAACAAATGTCACAGTACCAAAGACACTAAGAGTAAGTGAGAATAATTCCTTGTCAGGGAAAATAACCGAAAGTGAAATTTTCTCACCAAGAACAGATGATGGCATGCGATTGACAAGGTAGCAGGCTGTAAGGAAAACATCCCCCCAGAAAGTGATAGGCGCACAACTCTGGATAAGTAGGGTTCGAGTGATGTCAAGAAGGTGACGATGCTTTCTTTCTGCCACTCTATTCTTTTCAGAAGTGTATGCACAGGTGGTTTGGTAGATAATACCCTTAAACGAGAGAAACTGAGAGAGAGAGAGAGAGCAGGTGCAGAATTCCAATGCATTATCTGTATGAACATATTTGACAATAGAGGAGAAGTCATTCCGCACTTCATTAATCAGATTTTTAATAATATCCCCTGCTTCAGATTTATTCTTTAAAAGAAAGACCCAAGATACACGAGAAAAATCATCAACCACGACTAGATAAAACATGCGCCCCTGATGATCGGGTACACGACTCAGACCCCAAATATCAATATGAAACAACTCAAACGAGGAGCTACTGCTCTGACTCTGACGATTAGGAAAGCTAGACTGATGATGCTTTCCCAACTGACACGCTTCACAACAATATGACGAACTCGGAGATAGCTGAGGCAAGAGATGTCGCATTTTCTGGAGCGGGAGATGGCCAAAGCGAAGATGCTAGGTGTATGGAGAGAATGATCCGGCTGAATGTGAAGAGACGTCGACATAAGAATTTCGGACCAGACGATAGAGACCATTCTTCTCAGAGCCACAACCAATCACCCTGCCCGTTAGTATGTCCTGAAAAATGAGAGAGGATGGGTCAAATATAGCACGACAGTGCAAATCCTTCGTAATCTGACTAATAGATAACAAATTCATGGAGAACTCAGGAGCATGTAGAACATTCTGTAGATGCATAGGAGGTGTTAAGGAGATCTCCCCCCTGTCCAATGATGGGGGAATGAGTCCCATCTGCTATCAACACTGAGCGGCCAGATGGGATGTCCCTGTATGACTCAAGTCTCTCTTTATCACGGCGGAGATGATGGGTGGCGCCGGAATCTATATTCCAATCGGAGACATCATGACAAGATGTAAATGCAGTGGCACTACCTGAGGTACTGGCAGCGGCAGACGAACTAGCAGAAGCTGTGGTAGCAACATCTGAAGAGCCACCCGGAGAATCAGTAGACGATTGAGGCATAATGTCTCGTAGACGTGCCACAAGCTCTTCGAAATGGTTATCTGTAGTGGATGCTGACTGAGACATGACATGCTCGGTTACACGCGCCGATGCTGGGTGTAACATCCGGGTTTCAACAAACCCGAACTCGATCCGATTAAGGTCGGATTAACCCAATAAAGTTATCTGACGACATTAGATAACCTAAAACGATCAATTGTCGTGAATCAAAAGTCCTTCGGGCGAAATCGATCGAAAATCGATCGCATCGTATTGCGCGCCGTGAAAAAGCCGCGACAAAAATTCGAAAATCGCGCAACGAACCGAGACCATCATTAGATCCGAGACCAACGGAATTGACCGTTCGTCAATCGGAGGTCATATGATATTTTAAATCATAAAATTTAATCTTAAACAAAGACCGTATCCGAAAATTTCGGGTATTCAAAACCCGATCAGAAGTATGTCAATATTATACTCATATTGATCGTCATTCAGAGACGGTCAAAATCGAGATGTTCTGCGTAAAAATCCGAGGCCCGAGGTGCGTGTACGGTAGATTTTTAAGTATATCAAATAAAGAGTTTAAAAATAAATAAAATAAAAATAATTTTTTAAGTTCCAGTTACTATAAAAAAGGGAATAATAATAATAATTAACAAATTTTACTCTACTGTAGCAGACCTCTTATTGTAAAAAAAATAATAAATAAATTTCTGTTGTATACAGTCTGATCAAATTTATATATATATATAAAATTAAGAATTAGAATTCTGTTAGCAAGATTCCACCGCTAAAATATATATATATATATACAGTTATTTCTTTCCAGCTGTTGTTGTACACGGCAGACAACCCTCCTTTTCACTCCTTTTGGCACTTGGAGCTATGGCTTTCCACATGGCAATAGAATAAGCCCTATTCTCCCTCTCAATTCTCTCCCCTCTTTCTCTATATAAACTAACCGACGTTGGGATTTCTCCTTCCTATTCCCCATTCTAATTACTCCTCTTTTCCTCTCTTGCCTTTAGCTTTAAGTTCCAAAATCCCGACCTCCTTTCCAAAGAGTTCAAAGAGAACCTCTCTTACCTTCCAATTTCAGCCGTGAACATCAGATTGGAGTTGTTGCTTTGGCTCCAGGTTTCAACCATTCTCTCCACATCTCGGTACTGCAGCTTAGCCTCAAAAGAAACTTCAAGTGCTGCTTCAAGGGCAGTATGTAGCTGCTGCATACAGCTAGAGCATCCACTGTTCTCACTAAGTTGGAGCTGCTACTCCTCTCTCAATTGGAACTATTGCATGTCAAGTGATCTCCAAATACTTGGAAATAGAGGTACAATCCCTTCCTCTCCTCCTTGCTGCCAAGCATATGCAATTTTACCCCCTTTTGTTGTCTTTTATGTGGTGTTTACACATTTTATTACAAATCCAAGCTCCAGATTTTTGTTTCTCCAAGATTGAAAATTTATGCTTGTGCCACTGTACAGTCCTAACTTCTCTTTTTGTTGCCATATATATATCATGATATATGTACGCACACCTTCGATAACATGTTTACTATCTATTTCACTTTTGATTTCATGTGGGTACCATGCAAATGAATTAGGTTTTTATAGTATGAAGACATACTTTGAATGAAATATTTTGATACTATGATGATTCCCTGGAAACCATCTGTTCAGATATATTTTTAGACTGTTTCTGAATGATTTAAATTCAATTGGATTAATTGGAATCTAAAAGAGGAAGTTATTTATATTAATTATGATCCAATTTGAATTAATCATGTGTAGCTGTCTGTTCTAATTTATTAATTTGACATTAAATGAATGAAAATAATTAGATCAATTGAAAATATGGACATGAAGTAAATGATGATCATAATCTTGAAATATTCAAAAGGATTTTTGTTCAATTAGTATATTAATCTTAGTAGAATTCTACTTGTATCCCAAATTAAGGCCCCGCATAATCTTGGGTATTGATGATGTCAATTTATACATATAAATATTTATAAAAAAAAATTTCCATAGGGGATCTGGGTTAGGAAATCTATAACCTTATCTCCGCGCTACTCCTATCAATTCTTGTTAGAGATATATGGTTTTGGTTCTAGCATGACAAGGTATTTAACTTACATGTCCTGTGGATTGCCATGTAATACGTTAGTTATTCATGTTATATGTTTGTGAACCATGGGGTATATCTTCCTGTTTATAGTGAAACAGAGGTAACAACATCCATTCCTTAAACTCTCATGCACTAAATCCCAATTACCTTCAATCATTCAAGTCTTCATTGAATGACACCTACTTCGTGATGTGATTAGTTTAGGATTCAGATAAACTTTCATATCATATATTATTGGGTGTTCTCCACTCATTTGCTATTAATCTCAGAATACCCTTTTAGCAACAAGATGTTGTACATTTTACCCTAAAGGAAAATATGATCAATTGCATTGTTCTCTAGTTTCAACATTTCTTTAATAAAAAAAAGGGGAACATAAGAAGAAAGCCAATTTTGAGGTTAGAAGTAGTTGATTGATCACTTCTGGCAATTAGATCAAATTATGGAGGGTGGCTATATACTTTCACTGAGTATAGATGTTCCGATAGATTAGCCAGATAATCTCTAGCAACCACTCACAGTATCAAATTAAGTCTATTTCATAATTTGACGGGTTTGGAACACAAGATGAAAAGTAATTGTGAATCAAGTTTATACCTCATAAGATGACTTGCAATATATAATTGGTCACACATTCTTAGCCAATATGTTACTGATTGTAAATATAATTGAAGATATTGTAAATGTTTCCAATGACCTTTAAGTAAGCATTAATGGATGTTCTCCACGTGAATACAAAGCAAACATCAGATCATCTATAAATATATAACTCTTTCCTTATGAAATCAACAAAGAATTTTATAAGATCATTATGAATAACAATCCTAAATTAACTTAATCCGTGGATATAATTATCTACTTATCACTAAAGATAAGACGGTGACAAATACTTAGATCTATAAGTCATCTATAAGAAGGGCTGAGAAAGATTCAGATAATCAAGGAAGGAATAAACATAATGATAAATCATTGATACCTGATAATTGTGCCAGTCATGGTGACTTTTGCACCTGATTGTGCGAGAGCGCGGTGACTCTCAACTGGGCGGAGGAAAGGAAGCCCCGTTTGGGCAGCGGCCGCCAAAGTGCGCGGGTCTAGGATCCCGGTCCCTTTTCGGTTTTTATGCGAGCTCGCAGTGTTTTTACGCCTCGTTGGGATCCAGACTTTAGACCAGTTCCGCTGACCCTGTCTTTTAGGATACCCAGGCAGGGGATCCTTGGTTTTCAGTTTTTACGTACGAGCTCGTTCGCCTGTACTAGTCAGGCAGGTTTCTAGAGCGACTTTTCTAGGGAGTCTCTCTCACCCGTCTCAGTGGCGTAGTTTGGGAGTAGACCTATCCCTCTATTGGACTGCGCTTCTAATTAGAGGGCGAGACGGAAGAGCCATTTGCAGGCTTCTTCACCGCTTGAGTTTACTTCGCCAACAGACTTGGCGATTATATATCTAGATCATCCATATCTACATCTACATCATCTGAAGTTATATTTGAAACATTGAAGTTAAGAATTGGAGAAGTTACGATCAAAAGTTGTGATTAGTAGGAAATGACTATTCTCTCTATCTAAGAATTTAATTAAATTAAGTGATCTTTCCAATCTTAACTTTTCCATTATCACTCACCAACGTGATCTCTGAAAAAAAAATGATATATGTGCTTACACTCATACACTCTTGAATACTCAACTACTATATAAATATGTCACATGCGAAAAATGTTGGGTTACGGGACAAACATTTGAGACACTTACAAATAGCCTAAAAATCTTTTTACTTACGCAAGTAGATGTAAAATTTACTTTCCACCTTTCTACTTGCTTGCTTTTGCACATATTAAATGTCTAGTTATTTTTATAAGTTTTTGGGAGGTACCAGCAATGGCTGACGCCTCTTCTTTCCTAATGTGTTTGGCAGGCAAACATCCTGCAGTTTAGTAGCAGCTCAGTAGCTATACATGCTTCCTGGAGACAGAGTATACACTAGACGGTATGAATTACTTTGTCTCAGTTTTTGTTCAGATAGTGATGTAAATGCTATCTCTTTTGTATCACACTTGGGATATATGTTGTAAAATGGAAGATCCTTGTACATGTTGTAAATTGATATGAATATTAATGAAAACAAATTTTGGTGCCATTTGTCTCTTTTACTTTGTGGTTATGTGATGGAAATGAATGTCATAAATGCGCGAAAAATTTTCCCTGTTTTTCTGTGACTTCTGCGATCAATGTGAATGAAATATTGCGAATTTTGTCGTAAACGGGTACCCGGATCCTGAGAGGGGTTCACAATTTTGGTATCAGAGCAGTGGTACCCCGATACGCACGTTCGTAGTATTACAATTTCGATCGCATAAGTTTCCGGATAGCGACAGTCTTCCGACTTGTCGTGAGTCCGAGAAGGGAAATATGACATTCGAATTAAATAACCACAGATGTCACCAATTTCATTAATTTTCATATTATATCCCAAGAAGAGAAAAAGCATACATGATAAGTATCTGCGAATGGCCCGTTCAACAGTTACTATGGTAAAAGGCATGGTCTCTGTCTTGAACCGACCTTTCAATGTTCTATTTGATTCTGGTGCGACACACTCTTTTCTTGCTTTGAGACTACTAGTTTCTTTAGGTAGAGTCGCTGAGACACTCTCTTCTCCATATCACATTTGAGGGCCAGGTGGCCAGTTGTTTATCATTTCCCTGATAGTCAGGCAATTAACCATATTGATTGGCGGTCACGAGATGATCGCAGATTGTCTACTCCTACTGCCTGACGAGTTCGACTTGATTTTGGGCATGAATTGGCTATCTACTCATCATGCACTGGTTGATTGCTTTAGGAAGACTGTTGTCTTCAGGATTCCAGATCTACCCGAGTTTACTTTTGAGGGTTCTATAAATGACTCCACCATGGAGTACATTTCAGTGTTACGAGCCCAACAACTTGTTAATCAGGGTTGTGATTCATACCTTGCATTTGTGCGGGAGGTATCTGATCAGGAACTGATGACATAGGACATCCGAGTAGTCTCAGAATACCCTGACGTGTTTCCTGATGAGCTACCAGGATTACCTCCTGAGAGAGAGATCGAGTTCGAGATCACATTGCTGCCAGATACACAGCCGATCTCCATATCACCATATCGCATGGCACCAGTCGAGTTGAGGGAGCTGAAGGTGCAGCTACAAGAGTTATTTGATTTGGGTTTCGTGAGGCCGAGCACTTCACCTTGAGGTGCTCCTAATTCTATTTGTCAAGAAGAAGGATGGATCCATGAGGTTATGCTTCGATTACAGGCAGCTGAACAAGAGAACAGTGAAGAACCGTTATCCTTTGCCACGCATCGATGATTTGTTTGACCAGCTCCAGGGATCTTCGGTTTTCTCGAAGATCGATCTTCGCTATGGTTACCATCAGCTGAGGATTAGAGAGGATGATATTTCGAAGACCGCATTCAGGACACGCTATGGACACTACGAGTTTGTGGTGATGCCGTTTGGGCTCACCAATGCACCTGCGGCTTTCATGGATATGATGAACCGTATCTTTCGTCCATACTTGGACAAGTTTGTAGTGGTGTTAATCGATGATGTGGTCATTTACTCATGAAATGAATGGGATCATGCAAATGATCTATGGATCGTCTTAGATACATTGCGAGAGCACAAGCTATATGCCAAGTTGAGCAAGTGTGAGTTCTGATTATCCCAGGTCTCATTTTTCGGGCATATCATTTCTGGAGCAGGCATTGCAGTTGATCCTGCAAAGATAGATGCATTTATGTCTTGGGAGCAGCCCAAAACAATTACTCAGATTCAGAGCTTCCTCGAGCTAGCAGGCTATTACAGACGCTTTGTCAACGGATTTTCACGCGCCCTTTGACACGATTAACGCAGAAGGGAGTTCCATTCATTTGGGACGATTCATGTGAGCAGGCCTTCGGGACACTGAAGGAGAGATTGACTACATCGCCTATTCTTGCTCTTCCTTCAGGCACACAGGACTATGCAGTCTACACAGATGCATCTGGAGAAGGTCTAAGAGCAGTGTTGATGCAAAGAGGACAGGTGATTGTTTATGCATCACGGCAATTGAGACCGCACGAGCGGAACTACCCCACACATGACTTAGAGTTGGCGGCAGTTATCTTCCCCTTGAAGATCTGGCGTCACTACCTATATGGGGTGAATTTCGAGATCTTTACAGACCACAAGAGTCTGAAGTACATCTTTGATCAGAAGGAGCTGAACATGAGGCAGCGCAGATGGCTCGAGCTGCTAAAGGATTATGATTGCACGATCTCTTACCATTCTGGTAAGGGAAATGTGGTGGCTGATGCACTTAGCAGGAGAGCGCATGCAGAAGGTACAACGAACTGGCTATACACATGGGATACGCTTGCAGCTTTGAGCGATTGGCATCCTCAGGAGAGCGCATCCATTTCTACCGCCGTGCCTCTACGATACAGTAGTCTTTGGGATCGTATTGTAGAGGGCCAGAAGACCGATCCTTGGATCCGAGATAGATACATGCGCACCATCAAGGATGAATTTGATGACTTTGTGGTAATGGAGTCTATTTTATGGAAAGCAGGACGAGTCGTTGTAACCAATGACGAGCAGCTTCACAGAGACATTTTCGATGAGGCACACAGTTCACGGTTATCTATCCATCCAGGCAGTACGAAGATGTACCGTGATCTGCGTCGACATTTCTGGTGGGATGAGATGAAGCGCGAGGTGGCGCTACATGTTAGCAGATGCATGACCTGTCAGATGGTCAAAGCTGAGCACAGGAGACCACCAGGATTACTGCAGTCTCTCCCCATTCCCGAGTGGAAGTGGGAGAGCATTTCTATGGATTTTATCACAGGATTGCCGAAGACACCAAGTGGCAATAATTCTATTTGGGTCGTTGTTGATAGATTGACCAAGTCAGCCCATTTCATACTTGCCAACACGACTTACACTCCATCCAGATTGGCCAAGCTGTATGTGCAGAACATCATCAGATTACATGGTATACCACGAGAGGTGGTGTCTGACAGGGATTCGAGATTTACATCGCATTATTGGCATCAGTTCATGTCAGCACTACAGAAAGAGCTGAGGATGAGTTCTGCATATCATCCACAGACTGACGGTCGGAGTGAGCGCACCATTCAAACACTAGAGGATCTACTTCGCGCTTGCACTTTGGAGTGGAAAGGGTTCTGGAAGGACCATCTGCCATTAGTAGAATTCACGTATAACAACAGCTATCATTCCAGTATCGGCATGGCACCATTCGAAGCTCTATACGGGCGGAGATGCCTCACACCTCTCAGATGGCGTGAGGTAGGCGATCATGCTTATATTCCGTAGATCTCTTGGAGGAGACTACGAGAGCTGTTGATCTTGTGAGACGAAGGCTTCTGACAGCACAGAGCCGTCAGAAGAGTTATGCAGACCGTCGGAGAAGAGATTTGGAATCCAGATATCCAATCTTCTTCTCTTCCTTTATTACAAAATTAACTTAACCTCATATTAATGACATTCCTATCAATTATTGGTTGGAGATTGAGTATTTTTGCGAGTATCTCCCATGAAGGGAGTGTAGAGATTCGGTGTTCGTGGCAAGTTGGCGCCACGATATGTTGGACCGTTCGAGATTCTGGCTAGAGTGGGGAAGGTTGCTTACCGAGTAGCTCTTCCTCCACATCTTTCTACTATTTATGATGTATTTCATATATCCAACCTGAGGAAGTATGTGAACGATCCTCGACACATTATCAGTTATGAGAATCTTGATGTAGAGCCAGATCTGACCTATGAAGAGAAGCCAATCCAGATACTTGATCATGCTGTGAAGAAGCTTCGCAGCAAAGAGATTCCATTGGTCGAGATTTTGTGGCACCGTCACGGCGTCGAAGAAGCGACGTGGGAGACCGAAGCCGATATGCGGGCACGATACCCACAACTTTTCTGAGGTAATAATTGAAACAAGCTTTTATAATTAAATATATGTTAAAATATATGGCTTGTTTTCTCTTTGAGGTTTTTATGAGTTCAAAACCCTTTGAGGTTTTTATGGCTATATAAAATTCAAGACAACTAATGACCTTGACTCGAGTCTCGAGGAAGAGACTCCCTTTGAGGTTTTTATACTGGGAACCCATGCTTAGAATAACATGTATCCTCTGAGTGGCCTGTGCGATGACAGAATGAACATGGCTGGCGAAAGCGACCTCCTCTTCCACGAGGTCCACGTCCATGACCAAAAGACTGACCACCTCTCCCACGTGATACCGCCATCGCCGATGGAGGTGGAGTAGATGTGTTGGAAGAAACATATATGCGACTGAGCCTCCAGTAAATGTCCTCCATGGGGGAATAATTGCATCGGCAAGTATCTGAGAACGGGCTGCCTCATACTCTGGATCAAGCGCAGTAAATAGTACGCCCACCATGGTAGCATTTCGAAATGTCTTCTGCTGCTCTGATGTCGCCATGAGTGGTATGGTACTATATAGTTTCTCGAACATCCCCCTCAGGGACGTGTACAAGGAGTCAAGCGGCCGCCCATTCTGCTTCATCGTGAATATATCATGCTGGAGCTGCAACATCTTGGTCTCGTTCCACACTTGGGAATATGTAGCGGCCAAAATATCCCACATTGCCTTGGTAGTGGGCTAATGGAGGACATCATTGGCAATCTCCATCGACAGTGTGCCTGATAGCTAAACCTTGGCATAAGAATCATCGGCCTCCCAAGAGGCATAGATCCCAGTCTTCTCTGCCGGCTCATCCTCGGTAAGTATATGTTTTTTACCGTTTGACTTCATGAGACTCATGATCTGCATTGCCCAGAGCTCATAGTTCGTCCCATCCATCTTGACTATTGACGCTGGACCTTTGAAGGCGCCTATGGAGGGCATATCGACTGTACTCTCTGACATTTAGCCGGAGATGAAAACTAGGGTTTGTAGACAAGAGACGATGTCTACATCAACTGGATAGGATTTGAGTGCATATGTAGACTTTATGCACTCAAATCCATGTCACGATATCGGCTTACGAGTGATGAAGCGGCTGGTAGGGACTCGTGCGACCGACTGGGCCAGAGGAGGGGATCCGGTGAGTAGCTGGGGCTGACGGGGTGGGGGGGGGGCTGGAGGGGTGCCCGGCGAGGCCTGGGTGGACCTAGCGAGGCCCGGCGGGGGTTGACAGGGCTAGGCGGTGGCTGGTGGAGGCCTGGCGGAGAGCTGCAGGGTCCGGTGGGGCCTGGCTGGGCTTGGCGGAGGGCTGGCAGTGCCCGACGGAGGGCTGGTGAGTGCCTGACAGAGGTGGGCGGCGTCGCCGAGAAGAGAGAAGAGAGAGAGAGGGTGGGTGGCGGGCTTAAGAGGGTAGAGTTAGGGTTTTGGCTCTGATACAATGTTGGAGGAAATGAGTGAATTGTTATTCCATAGAACCCTAGGCTCTCTTATATAGAGAGACCTCATGGGTAAAATACAAAAGAGTCCAGAAAATAAACAGAAAATAAGAAACGATACATAATATCATAACATAAGTCTCTACACATGACATTTTAATTCTTAAAATTGAACAGCCAGTTTAAATTGCCCTATGGGTCTGCGGAACTTGATGGTCCTCATCTAATCAGTAGGGAAAACATGAGGCTTAAAGAGAGCAAAAGGTTCAGTTAAGGAGTGGATACAGCAGTGATACGGAGAATCTTTACCTTGGTTGGGAGGTGGAAATATCCCCATGGAAAGAAATGTTGTATTGAAAGGGAGGAAAAGATTTCTCAGCAAAGTCTTAAATATTGGTGACCAACCAAAATGTCATTTCAGCCGAACTTCGGTTACATTTTCTTCTCTCAACACCCTCAAGGCACAGATATCGGCCATTTCGGTCGAATTTTGTTCACCCGTCGAAACCAAAATTCAATCGAAATTCGGTTGAAATTCGCCGAAGTTTGATGCTATGGTCTCAGACAAATTACAGTGAACGTTGTTTTTGTCAAGAAGAATTCATTTTGAATGATCAGGTACCAGATTACAGGTAAATCCAGGACTAAATAAAAATTTGTTATGTAGTTCAGGGATTATATAATTTGGGGATCTTATATAACTTAATTTAAATCAGTAGAAACAATACTTTTTGGTCACTGCATTGGAGTGGCTTACATTTCATATAAACATGATGTAAAACATTGTTGAAATCTTTTCATTTCTTTTATTGGTTAATGCTTTTTGCTCTTTTTGCAGTGCCACTCAAAGCATTGGAATGCTTTCATACACGTTTCTGACAAAAACCGGAAAAGAAGATATTGTGGTTCCCATGGTGAGCTGTTTCCTGCATTCAGTTGATACTAGTACGACCACTCGCATTTCGGTGCGAGAAGAATGCTATGATATACATGCATTATTTATATGTTTGTTAACCTTAAAAAGTTGACATTAGATAAAGTGAGTCGAATATTGCCGTATAATGTGGAAACTAATCACATAAAAGCATTAGTATATAAGTAGAGGATAGTGGAAACATAATGTAGCTAATGCACATAAGGTTTTTAAACGGATCTAAATTTTGAGGTAAATATAAAAAAACCCTTGTAAAAATTGTAATTTTTCATGTACAAATCTCAATGTTATATATCTTTTCAAGGATATTCTACTTTTAAATTGTATCATCTTCTTTTTTTATTATTCCACAGGTATTTACATTAAGGGCTATGAAGTTAATATCAAGCATTTAATAATTTTTTATCAGAGTTATTTATATTTAAAATATAACTTTACAGAGAAAACGAAATCTTTGTATGTAATTGGATTTTGGAGTGAAAAACAAAATCATAATAGATGGGAGATTGAAGAAACATAACATAGAAATGGATAAAAATGTATATCACAAATTTATTTCATAAGAATATTAAAATAAAATATTGATTTTTTAACGTGAACTTGTATCCACTGATTATTCTATAATGTATTTAAAATTTAAATCTTATAATTTGAAATTTCCTATAGTGATTGATATTTTATATGACAATAATACACATAAAAAATGCATTACAATATATAAAATAACACAATCACAACATAGTAGCTTATATTAGCATGTTCGATTAAATTTTTACAAGTATTATTTGTATTATGAGAATATTATAACATATACATAGAATAATTGAGGATCTTCACAACAAATATTTGCAAGATATCCATTATTTACACATCGATCCAGCATAAGTTTGACAAAGTACGAAACAACAAATTAAAAAAGATATGGTGCTCACTCATCAATTCTGGGGAAGGTAAATTTAAGTGATATAATCATATTTGCTATATCAATCTCATGGCAATTATAAATCTGTTGAAATTTTTGTGAAGGACCTCTCCATATCCCAATTTTAATGTTTGTTTTCTTTGGATGTTCGTTTTATGATACACACTCATTTGAAGAGCAAAAAATTAACCACATAAACTAAATAATTAACATGCCTATATATGTGGAGCATTCTCTTGGATAGGTTATATTGATTTTTATTTAAATATTTAAAAATACTTTGTATATCTATTATCATTACTTGATTCGATATGTTTCTATATTTGTGGTGATGTTCGTGAATAATCAAATACTATTGATTTTAACAAAGTCAGTAAGCAATATTCTATGTACTTAGATATAAGTAGTATAAAAAATACTTTTACAATAATTAATGAAATTCTTCATTGTACTTGTAATAATATATGAAGATAATATTCAAAATTTTAGCCACCGAAATTCCATTTTTTATAGTTGTGTACATGAGAAATTCTCTGAATATATCAAGATATGTAATTAGTGAGCATATAGTTATTTCCTAAGATACTTCATTACGGAAAAGTTCACTTTAAATTTTATCATGTTGTTTCGTAGATATGATATATTTGTATTACAAAGGCTAATAGTTGAAAATGGAAAGGTGGTATGTGAAAATCCAAATATAGGAGAGAGAGAAGGGAAAAAACTTGAAAGGAAATAGTTGGATAATGGGGGGGAGAGAGAGAAACATTAGCGAGAGAATTGTAGAGAGAGTGAACTCGGAAAGAGGAGATATGGGAGGGGGGGAGAGAGAGTGCACACGAAAGATTTATAGAGGCACCATATGATGCCACATGTCAATCTAGGAGAAGAAGTTAGGTGAAACTCAACTTTAGTATAGAGTATAGATATGTGGATTTTCGGTTGTTGGGTTGGGTAAAGGCCCGTGGTATGCTGTAGATTGCATAAAAATCGGCTTCCGTGATGATTTATGTAATATAAGTCAGATGTGTTTTTGGATTTATATGGGTTAGTCTATGTATGGGTTCATTTATGTTATCAAGATCTCTAATCACCAAGTAACACATTTTACTGATCCGACAACCCCTTTAGATCTTTGAATTTATGTATGGCTTTTTCTTATGTATGTTATTATACTCATGATTTAAAGCAGAATAGTAGATAAATAGATGTTCAGTGGTGCAAATAGTGTTATTTGTGAATGTTAATTGTTCGTTATTTATTCTACTCTTAGCAGAAAAGAATTGACCCAAAAGCCTATGTACAGTAGACCGCGTTGAGTCATCTTCCACTGTAAAAATATAGCATAAAACAACATATGATTAACATGAAAAGTGGTAGACCATCTCCCAGATTTCAAATATAGCGTGGGCTTCATGTACTTAGTTATCCTTTATTTTTTTTGATTTTAAAAAAGTTGAAATAGGCTTCTTGGGTGTCTGTCGCAAAATGATTAATTAAAAAGAAAAGGTATTACGTGAGCCAAGATTCGAGGAGAGTCTTAGCATGATGAGTGATATTTCAACTTAAAAACGCTCAGCATGGGGAATAACTCCAATGCGCACCAACCAAAGCGCCATATTGTAGCCACATGCAGTTGCTTCACTGTGTTAGGATGGAATCAGAAGTTGAAAAGCGGCTCCAAAAATTGGTTTAGTTACTGACGTCCGCTTAGTCTAAGCCCATTTTCAACCATATTTCTTTACCTTTTCACATGTAAAGAAAATATGGTCAATTATTCCACCCCCTATCACATAATACACATGTGTTGACTTCCCCCGCATAAAGTCTGGAACCAACTATCCCGGGTGAGTATTCTTTTACGTCTCAATAGCCACAAGAAAACTTGGTGTTGAGATTTTCATGTCCGTAATAGATATGCAACATGCAATTAATTTCTCTGGAGTTGGATCCTACTGCCTATCTTTTGCCTTATATGTTTGTCTCACTGCAAAGTCACTCTCTCTCCAAACCGAATGGTCTCCCTCTTCCCCTTGTGCCTTATATGCCCGTCTCACCGCAAAATCATTCTCTCTCCAAACCCAATGGTCCCTCTCTCTTCCCTAGGAACTTCAAAGAGTTTAATTGATTCCAAAAGCCCTAGAATGTCATGGAGTCGTTTGAAAAAATCTACAACGAAAAGGGGTGACTGGACACCATGTGCCCAAACCTCAGATACCCGAGCATTTTTCTCATCTACAATTGCGAAAAGATGAGCGAAGCACATAGTTAGTGTTCTGATGTGAGTTCGGTTATCCACCCCAAAAAAGAAGTCATCTCTGAACACTGCTTAAAAATGGGGTAAGTTAAGCAGGATGGTACAAATTCCTTTTGAAAAAGCGGAGGTTTAGAGCCATTTTCCCCCTTCACTCCAGTGGGTAGGAGGCGATATGAGAGGAAAAACCGGTATAGATGAGAGAACTACCTTCAACAATACAAGATGATTGCCTCTAGACAGACATGCAACACATTAGCTCGCTAGCTTTTTCTCTGGCTTCTCGATGACACCTTGCCACTTAGACTGCCACAAACTGCAGCCCACCAAAGGCAACCTGAGGTGCGTGATAGGAGAGTCCCTTTACATGTTTGCAAGGTAGCCTCATAGTCTGCCATCTATCCCTCATCAATCCTAAAAGGTATAAACGAAGACTTTGCATGATTGATCTTCAAATCAGAGATCATTCCAAAAATCTCAAGTACAGGGGCCAAATCCTATGGGTCAACTCGCACTTCCCTCAACAAAAAAATGGTGTCGTCTGCATACCGTGGAGTACGACTTTAAACCTCACTAATACGGAAACCCGAGAGACCCCCACTCCACCAGCCCTCCCCACCATCCTTGCAAGGGATTCTACAACCACCACAAACAACAATAGCGCCAGCAGACACCCTTTCCTCATACCCTGTTACGGTTGAAAGAAGCCACCCTCCTGCTTGCTATTAACCAACACCACATAGGAGGATGTCGTCACACACACCTTTTCATCCATGCAATTCTGGAGCTCGGAAAATCCCTGAGGTGTAGGGACTCCTAAATGAACCGCCAATCTACACAATCATAAAACTTTGCGAAATCCACCTTCCACAGAAGACCTTTTGTCTTTTTTGTGCGCCACGCTGCCACTATCTCAGATGCCAATACTATCCCGTCCATCATGTGCTGTCTTGGGATGAATGTCGTCTGAGCAAGATTGACAATTGAGTTGAGCACCTCCCGCTATCTGTTGGCAATCACCTTTGTCACAATCAAATGAACATCATTAGGCGACACAATAGGGTGTAAGTCCTTGACACACCACACAACGTCCTTCTTTGGTAGAAGGAATATAAGAGAACGATTCAACCTCTTGATCCACCATTCGCCTGGCGCTGCTCCTCCACAACCCTAATGCACCCTGACCCACAAGGCCCCAAAACTCCCGAAAGAAGAAGATCGAAAAGCCATCCGGTCCAGGGGAACCCTCACCACTCAGGTCATACATCGCTCTCTTGACCTTAGACGACAAGAATAACCACGTCAACTCCTCAGACTGCACTTCTAACACACGCGTGATATCTCTACCCAGCCATCTTGCCTCGTAGCTAGGAACATGCTTATTAATCTCCAAGAAATGTTGTCTCACATCCTCCCTGATGGTGCAGTCATCAACGAGAACCTCACCCTCCACCTCAATCGAGTGTTTGAAGTTCTGCCTCCCATGACCATCGATCACCGTGTAAAAAAATGATGTTCGTATCTTTTTCCTTTAGCCACTTCTGTCTCGATCGTTGCCTCCATTCTGTTTCTCTCTTCTTGTCCTTCTCCATAAGAACCCTGCTATGCTTTTGCCTCATTGCAAGCTCCTCCTCCTTCAACTCCCTGACGTCCTCTAACTGATTAAGATGCTCAACCTCATCCTGCACAACATCTCTCCTCTGACCACAATCCACCTTGGAATCCTGCCTGAACTGAGTATGCATGCAGCGCAAAGCTCTCAGCTTCCCAGCCATTCGCTGAGAAATTGATCCCAAAACCTCTGTTTCCTGCCAACATGCCACGGCTTTCTCTCTGAAACCCACCTCAAGAAGCTAGACACGCTCAAAGCGAAAGATGCCACCCGAATGCCTTCCATCACCAGAGTCCCAACAAATTGGGGTGTAATCCGAGGGCGATGTAGGCAAGGCCAACATAGCCCCAGAGGATAACACTTCAACGAACCAAGCGAACCAAAAAAGCGATTCAGGAGAGACCTAGAGGTGGAATTCCTTCACGTTTACTTCAAGGTTGTCACATCCAAGACCTCCATCTTTGAATCTCCCACATACTCAGAAGAACTGAGTTAGAGTCGAAACCCCTGTGTTGTGCAGTTGATATGGCAACAAAAGAATGACACTGAAATCGCCACTGACATGCCATGCGACATTTGTAAAACGAGAATGCACCAACCAAAGCTATCCCAAAGCACCGTTGATAGGGTGTCCATGGGATCATAGTCCGTAGATAACAAGAGCAGATAACATCAGAGATCCTCTGCAGCAGAATAAAAAGGGACCGTGCGTAGCACATCGACTCCATAAGCTCAAAACACTCTGTATTCCACCCATGATTTCAATAATCATGCCCTTGATGCAATAAAGGCGATATCATCCTGTAATCAGTGAAGTGGGACCAGCTAAGTCTCGCCATCTAAGGCAATCCCATGCCTCCAACTTAGTCTCCTGGAAACAGATGACACCCAACTTCCAAACCTCCAAATGCACAACCACCACTCTCCTCTTGTCTGTATGACCAATACCCCGAACATTTCAAGATACCATCTTCATCATGCAATAGAGGGGGACATCCCCGCCAGCAGCATCCCTACACACCATGCCTCCCTACCCTACTCCTCATACCAACAACATGCATTCTGGATCTCCCTGCACCACTGCCCACAACATGATCAACACACGCCCGAGCAACCACAAAATCATCCCCATCCATAACCTCATCAAGAGTGGCAGCTGGTGAGAACGGCCATGGGCCCAGAGGCCTTCGCCCATAACTACGAACAAATACCCTCCAACAATTTGCCTTGCAGATCGCAAGTGCAAGCGATGCCAGAATCTGAGACTGAACATCTCGCTTCTTTCACACCTTGAATCATGCACTAATAGAATCCGCTTCCTCGACCAGAGAAACCACAACTCCAACACCCCTTGCCAGAGGAGCAACATGGCAAACCTCACATGGTCAACTAGACCCAAGAACAAATATTGAAGCCTTCAAGCACGATCTTGGGTCCTAACAACGCGGGAAATCCAAGTTCATAGGTGCATATCGTCTGGGGTAATCCGTACCAATCAAAGGATCAAGTTCCAAGTCAGACAATACGTCCATTAGCACGAAAGAGGTCTTTGACTGGCCACTCGTGAGCTCCTCCGATAAACTTGTGGAACCTTCTACAGGGGAATGCATACACTCCAACAACAAGCGAAAAGAAATCTGGCCCACCACATACGTAGCCTCAAAGATCTGACTGTCTATACATTCCTCGACCAAAATTATCGAGTCTACTGACTCCCCTTGACGCAGGCTATCAGAGCTCGCCAACTCCACCTTGAAGCAGTCAACTCGCCGTGAAGTGAAAAGGCATACCTGGGACGCGGAAAGCCTTGTAGTCCCAACGAATTGCCGCCCCATCCCTTAACCCGGGTTGCCTCCACACTACACCAAAGATCGCGACATCCGCCGCTAGCAAAACCCTCACTTGTAAAGCCGTGAGGCCACACACACAAGCAGACAAAGGCTCCAAAGTAACCACATCTCCCATGAATTGATCCTCAAAGATGGATATCTGACAACTCTCACGCTGATCCAAGTTGCACCCATATGCCATTAACTCAATCAAGATTGATGATTGACAGTTCGCAAACATATGCTTTTCCTCCTTGTGGTGGTAGAAACCCGCCACGACTCCCGTTGCAACCTACACTCTTGACGATGATGGACTCGAAGCTACACTTGAAACAACGATAGCCGTTTGCAATGAAAACAACAGCCTCACAGCAAAGTCTTCGTCGAGCCCTATGACCCCTCACAAAACACCAGATCCAACCACAGAAGGACCATTCTCAGCACTTGCAGGAGCCGCCATCGTGGCGCAAGGCAGTGCGACAGCCCCCTGGGAGCCTACCAGAAACCCCTCAACAACAACATATGCCAGAAACGATGGACGCGGCACCTCGCGCGAAGACCGACCACCCAGATCACCCCCAGGAGTAGGCGGAGTCACGTAAGTCGAAGCTCCTGCAGCATCAAAGCCCCCCGACGGAGCACCAGCAACGACATGCTGATCGAATGACATGCCTTGGGTTCCAAGCTGAGCCCCATGCCCCCTCACTGAAGCCCTTAGCGGAGTCGAAGCCCCAAGAGAAGCCTCCTGAGCCCTATGCGTCGTTCCACACCATCCCGAAGGGGCCCTTAGCGAACCTTGAAGGCCTCGTAAAGGCCTCTGAACTTCAGGCGAAGCCCTAGACCTGCCACCCGGAGAGCACACAGATTTGCACTTTTTTATTGTGCAAGATAGTTACCCCCTCAAGGGTTCCGCATCTTATAGTAGACCACCTATCTCCAAGAGCTAGTGGACGACAATCTATAGTTTTTTTTGTGAGAGAACCAAGTATCTAATGTTAGAACTGAAAAGCCATCTTTTAGCAATGTTCAGAAAGTTGGTCGGGCGGTTGCATATGGGGCCGTATATGCGAGTTAGGGCTTAATACGCGGTGAAAGCACATATATGACCGAGTAATACATGTATGCGTATGCATTTTTATTATGGTTTAACTCTAAACCCAAATGTTTACAACTTACACTTGAGTACATTTACACATGATTAGCGTAAACCAGGGCCATAAATATCGGTTTCGGTCACCTGATCAATCGAAACAACATTTCGATCGAAATTCGGTTGAAACTCGACCGAAATTCCGACTATTTCTGTCACATTTTCTTCTATCAACCCCCTTAACGCACAAATATAGACCATTTTGGTCAATAGAAGAAAGTCAACCGAAATTCGATCGAAATTTGATGTGACTGAGTAAACCCTCTCCCCAACTTTGAGTAAACCCTCACGTCGCCCCAACCCTCAGTGTGTGCCTCTCTAACTGTAATTGCTCCCTCATCGTACATACATTCTCTCTCCAGTTGCTTGGTTGCCGTGCGCTTGCTCTCTCCCGCTATCACGATGCCATGCAATCTCTCTCTCCCCCCAATCTCTGGTCGTTGTGCCGTACGCTCGCTCATGTTAGGTTTTTCTCTCTACCGTGAATGCTTCTAAATTCTACGATTTCGGTTTTGTAATTATCTCAACCTATTGCAAAGACTATTATTGTGTTTTAGCATTGCATATTATACTGTTAGTATGACTATTGTTTATGTTTTGCTTAACTGGTTAATTCTTAGTCAGTACTTCTTGTTCGTATGTTTTGGCATTACACATTATACTGTTTAGTGTGACTACGGTTATATGTTTTGCACAATATTGTTGTATCACCATGAATCTCTTTGGTCGTCAGCCTCATATTGTTGAGAATATACGAGGCATAACAACTATGGAATGTAATTCCCTGAAGATTTTTCAAACTTTAAGAACTTTTTAATAACACAAAAACATGACTACTACATTTCATGTTTAGGGAGAGCTCCTGCGAGCATTAGGAGGTGTTGTATAGCAAATGATTCCTAACCACATAACAGAGAGCCACTTTTATTTTGCAATTTTGAAAAAAATGATGGAATTTACGTGGTAGTCCATAGCAAATCAAGTTCGTAGACATGTTCTAGCAAGTAGATTATTTCATGTGGTAGTCCATAGCATAGGTCAAAATACATAGTAGATAACTTACTGTTCATGTGGTTTTTTTATTGTGCTCCATTGAAATCACATCGTACTAAAAGGTCTATGCTTTATATTTCGTATGTGGAGAAAAGAAGAGAAGAATATTGTACGTTTATTCTGTGAGGTCTAGGGGTCCTTATATAGGACTAAACCCTAGGGTGCTCAGAGGAGAACTTACACAAATACCCCTGTGGGGTTACATAGGGAAACAATACATAGGGAAGCGGTGATACATAGGGAAACAATGCATAAGGAAATAGAGGTAAATAAAGAAACAATAATATACGGTAATCTCTAACACTCCCCCTCAAGTTGGAGCCTATTCATCAATCATGCCCAACTTGGAAGTTATCCAGGAAAGCCGCTTCTTAGTTACTGCCTTGGTAAAGATATCGGCAAGTTGAAGATCTGTTGGAATGTGCGGCGTGGTTATCTTCCCTCCTACAACATCTCTGATAAAGTGATAATCAATCTCAATATGTTTTGTTCTCTCATGGAACACATGATTGGTAGCAATGTAGGTAGCTGATTTGTTGTCACAGTACAAGGGAATAGGAGTGGATGTAGCAACATTTAGTTCTTGTAGAAAAGTGAGCAGCCATGTGATCTCACTTGTAGCCTGAGCCATTGCTCTATATTCGGCTTCAACACTAGATCTTGAAACAACTGCTTGTTTCTTGCTTCTCCAACTAACCAGGTTTCCTCCTACCATCATGGCATATCCAGTTGTAGATCGACAGTCTTCAGGAGAGCTTGCATAATCGGCGTCAACATATGCAGTAAGATTTGTGTGACCATTTGCCCCATAAAAGATTCCTCGTCCTGGCGAGTCTTTTAGGTAGCGAAGGATTTGAAGTACATCTTGCCAATGGCTGTAGCATGGTTTCTCCATATATTGGCTGGCTCTGTTTACAGCATAAGATATATCTGGTCTAGTTACTGTAAGATATAGAAGTTTGCCAATCAGGCTCCTATATCGTGTAGTGCCTTCAAAGAGAGAATCATTGGATGTAGAATGTTTTCTAGGCTCTGCTGGAATTCCTGAGGGTTTGCACCCAAGTAGTCCTGCCTCAGTTAGTATGTCAAGTCAGTATTTCCTCTGTGACATATGTAAGCCTTTCTTTGTACGTAGAGCTTCTATGCCTAGAAAATAACGAAGTTGTCCAAGATCCTTGGTGACGAATACTTTTTGCAAGAAAGCCTTGGTTTCTAGTAACCCTTGGTCATCATCCCCAGTAATAATCATAACATCTACATATACAACAATAATTACAACACCAGTCTGTCGCCTCCTGACAAAAACCGAATAGTCAGATGTAGTCCTCTGGAAGCCCATGGTGCCAATCTCTGTACTCAGTCTATCAAAACAAGCTCTTGGACTCTGCTTTAGTCCGTAGATAGGTTTGTGAAGTCGGCATACATACTCCCCCTCGACTTCGTAACCTGGGGGTTGTATCATGTAGACTTCTTCGTCAAGCTCTCCATATAGAAAAGCATTCTTGACATCTAACTGAAATATAAGCCACCCTTTGTTTACTGCCACAAGGATGATAGTTCGTATGGATCCCATTCTAGCCATAGAGGAGAATGTTTCGAAGTAGTCAACCCCGTATGTTTGAGTAAAGCCCTTTGCTACGAGTCTTGCTTTTAAACGATCAATAGAACCGTCAGGGGACTGTTTTGTAGTGAAGATCCGGCGACATGCAACTGGTTTACATCCAGGAGGGCATTTGACAAGGTCCCATGTTTTTCGAGACTGTAATGCTTCCATTTCTTCATTCATTGCCATTCTCCATCCCTCATCTTGTAATGCACTATGATGATCTTTGGGAACAGAAATAGCCATTATGGCATCTGCATATCTTTTGTCAGAGCAAGATAACCCATTAGCAGAGGTGAAATGAGATATTGGGTGAAGTGTACATTGCCTCTTTGTTCTTCGTAGTGCGATCGGTAACTCCTGAGGACTATCCAGGTAGCATTTGTGGGAGCATTCGAGGATGACGTAGTATACTGCAACAGTGGAATGGGTAAAGGAACCTGAACAGGATTAGAAACAGTTCTTCTTTTATACACAATTGGTGGAGGGAGGAATTTTAGGGGAATATCGGACACTGTCTGCGTAAAGAAGCTGTTTTGTTCAAAGAAGGTGACATCAAGAGAAACGTAATAACGATGTCCTGTAGGATCGTAACATATGTATCCTTTTTGAGTTTCAGAATACCCTAAAAAAACACATTTGATAGCACGAGCAGATAATTTGTCTGTGGTATGGAAATTATGGACAGAGGTTGTGCATCCAAAAATTTGTAAGGGCAGAGGGAAAGGTTTCTCCTTGGGATATAGTAAGTTGAAGGGAGTGGAGCCATGTAGAGAAGCAGAGGGGACCCTGTTTATAAGATGAACAACAGTAAGAATAGCATTGCCCCAATATATCTTGGGAACATTCATATGGGTGAGTAAGGATCGAGCAATATCAAGAAGGTGTCTCAGTTTTCTTTCAGCAACCCCATTTTGTTGGGATGTATATGGGCAAGATGTTTGATGTATGGTTCCCTGGGAGGCAAAAAAGGTTATCAAGACATTCTGAGTAAATTCTAGAGCATTATCAGAACGAAAGATTTTAATGGTAGTAGAAAAGAAATTTTTGACATAATGAAAGAAGTTCTTGACAATGATAATAATTTCTGAACGTTTTTTTAACAAGAATACCCAAGATAAGCGACTGTAGTCATCCACAAAAACAGCAAAGTACTTATGACCACTAATGGTTTTGACCAGACAGGGTCCCCAAATATCACAATGAATTAGGAAGAAAGGAGTAGTGCGACGAGGTTCAGTTCTAGCAGGAAAGGAAACTCTATGATGTTTTCCGAACTGACATGCTTCACACTCAAAAGGTTTTAGCGTAGACAGTTCAGGGAACATCATAGAGAGAGCTTTGGCAGAAGGATGTCCCAGACGAAGATGCCATAGAAGGGGATCTTCAGTGATGGAGGTAGCACCAGCAATGTTGGTAGTAGTAGGGCTGTTGAGGTAATATAGGCCATTCCTCTCATGTCCCCTACCAAAAATCTTCCTTGTCCGGATGTCCTGAAATAACAGCAGAATTCATCAAAAATAACACGACAATGTAGCTCACGACATAGCTTCTGAACAGATAAAAGACTGAGCGGGAAAGCAGGAGCACAATGCACATTTGTCAGCGAAGTTTGCTGGAGAATTCAATAGTTCCAACATCAGTAACAGGAGAATGATCCCCATTGGCAATACGAACGCTCTTTATAGAGGTAGAGGGTTGAGATGAGGTGAGTAGACTTATATCTCCCGTTAGATGAGTGGAAGCTCCAGAATCAATAATCCATGCATGTTTGGTAACAGAAACTGAGTTTGCTACTGTACCTGATGTAGTGGCAAGGCTAGCAGTAGCAGCAGATGCGGTTGTATCTTTTGTTAAGGGAGCAGAATCATTTAGAAGTTGTCGCAGACGAGTATATTCAGAAGCAGTGAATGGAGTATGTTGTCCATCTGTACTCTGAGTAGTTGTATCATTGTTCGTATCATGTGATTCATCATCATAAGTGTTATGAGTACTTGGTTGCCTGCCAAATGTTGCCCAACAACGTTCAGACGGATGATTCATGCGACCACAGTATATGCATGCAGGATAACGACCAGTAGAGGAATCACGACCACGACCTCGTCCAAGGTCACGTCTGCGGCCACGACCTCGACCTCTAGGATAGGACTGTCGTCCTCTTTGCCCAGATGAATAGTGGGCAGTCGTCTCTATGGAAGAATGAATTAGAGAATTTTGAACCGGAGCTTCCAGTTCCTGTAGTCGACCGAATATGGTTTCGATCGTAGGTAATTTATCTGCCATAAGAAATTGATATTTTGCAATTTTATCCTTCGGGTGAAGTCCCGAGAGAAACCTGTAGACTTGCCACTCAGCACGTTCGCCTATTTGTTTATCACAGCATGCAGGTTGAAAGATTAGAAGTTCCTCAAACAAGCTTGTTAGTGTCCGGTAGTATTCAGTTAGACTGGTCTCTTCTTGAATAGTAGACCAGATTCTTGTGTATATATCAGAGAGATGAGACTTGGTTGTTTTCTGGGAATATGTGTGCTCCAGATTTTCCCACATAGCTTTTGCAGTATCTTTATATAAGAGGTTTGCAACAATATTTGGATCTACACTATTAGTCATCAAAGTAATTACCTGGCAATTGTCGACAAACCAGGCTTCATATTCTGCATCAGTGATAGCAGGAGGAGTCTTCGTGAGGATGACACTCTTTCTTTGACCGCCAATAAATATCTTGAAGGATCGAGACCATAGAACATAGTTTTCGGAGCCTTTCAACTTGATAGTTGTGCCTTGTACCATCAGAGGAGGATACATAGGCTTGGTCTCGATGGACGTCATGATAACGTCTCTAGGTCAAGAAAAAGTGTCCCAGATGCAGTTGTAGTTGATATGTAGAACCTCCTTAGTTGCACATCTTTGGAGAGTGTAGGCTCTACGTCCTAAACCAAAGTCGAACAAGAGGTCTAGGGCGGCAGCGGTAGTCGCCTCGGGCGGCAGGAGCATGGTAGCACGAGGACTGCAGAAGCACAGATGCGCAGTGGCCCTCGCGCAGGGCGCAAGGGTGCAGATGTAGGTGCGCTGGAGCCCTAGCAGGCGCAGGCGCAGGGGCCCTCACGCAGGCGCAAGGGTGCAGGCGCAAGGGGCCCTCACGCAGGGGCGCAGATGGAGGGGCGCAGGTTCACTGGATGGAGGGTCGCGGAGCCCTAGCGCGGTGTGCGGAGCACTAGCAGGTGCGCAGTAGCGCAGTTGCGCGGAGCCTTGGTGCGGATGGGGAGATGCGGAGGCGGCAGGTGACCTAGCGCGGTGCGCAGAGGCGCAGGGGCGGGCTCGGAGCCTTCGCGTGGTGCACAGGGGCCAGGCACGGTGTGCAGCAGCAGAGCGTAGCTCTGGCGAGGAGACCTAGCGCGGTAGCGCGGGGTGCACAGGGGTGCAGGAAACGACCGAGGAGGAAGAGGCGGGCGGTGACGGAGGGATGCTAGGTCAGAACACCGGTCTAGGACCGCTGCTCTGATACCATGTGGAGAAAAGAAGGGAAGAATATTGTATGTTTATTCTGTGAGGTCTAGGGGTCCTTATATAGGACTAATCCCTAGGGTGCTCAGAGGAGAACTTACACAAATACCCCTGTGGGGTTACATAGGGAAACAATACATAAGGAAACGGTGATACATAGGGAAACAATGCATAAGGAAATATAGGTAAATAAAGAAACAACAATATACGGTAATCTCTAACATCGTATATTGTTTTGAAACATAAGGCTTTGATATTCGAAATAATACAAACCACATTTACTTCCACATGCTTTTGCCTATCCGCTTACTCACTTTAGACCACCTGATCGAACGAATACCACATACCAACGTATTGAACCTTGACTTTTAGTCTACATGAATTGACAGGATATTATATCGAGGTCTGTCGTGTTGGCATCGATTTGCATATTTTGTATTTGGCCTGGCTTTTTGATGAAAACAACCCAGTCTGTGAAATGATTTTATTTGATATCATGAGTTTCTTCCAGGTTTAATAATGTGAATGATGTGATGGAAAAAGTAGATTGAGTTACTGAAGCTCCTCTATTGCTGTAAATCATCATGAGAAATTCTCTCGACGAATCATATATTCTGAACAAATCTTTTTCACATTTGCTTGAGTTGATTAATTCTTCCATTCTTTCACCTGGTTCTAGTATTTTTGACCAGGGATATTGTCATTTGTTTGAGTGCACATGACTTTGCTATATGTAATTTCATATGCTTCTCTCCTTTCTTGTGACGAACTTTTAATATTTTTTTTGAATTTGTTGATATTTGTGAAGCTTGATTTTGAGAAAAGAGATTCAACCTGGAGTAAGGTTGTCAGATCTTCTTTGGCTGATTGGGAAACAAATTCAGAGACCATTTTGAGTTGGTCCCCGTATACAAGTGAGGCAGAATTGCTCCATGAGGTGATTCCTTTCTTTTTCTCAGTTGAAAATATGGTTTAAATACTGTCGTTTTTTAAAGTTATGTTTGATTTTCATGTGAAATATTTTGAGCTGCTTAATGATGTGAAATCATCTGTTATTTTAATTTTCTGGTATCCTTGATTCCTATATTTGTCTGAAATTAGTAGTAACACAAGTTATGGAGTTTGCTCTTTTTTATATTATGATGCTTTTTATGCTGTTGACTAAGCATCACTTGAGAAGCATTGTTTCTCTACAGCCCATGCACACATTTATGTAAAAAAAATACATGGGAATCAGATGCAATGGGGTTATACTTGTGTTTGCAAGATGTGTAAATTATTCACAATTAACCATGATCTTCAGTACTTTATGGTAGATTGCACCAGGTCTTTGGAGGGTTTGTGGAAATTCTTTTTAAAATGATGTTTTGCTCCATTGGCCTGATTTGCTAGTAGGCTCTGGAGCTTAGATGAATTCATGTAGTTGATGTGAAATCTCTGCTTTTCCCATATGATAATGTGATTGAGGAGCTCTAGATATTTGATGGCAAAGCCCTAGATATTTGATGGCAAAGCCATTTTCTCTTCTGTGGAAATTGTTTCTTAGTCGAAAAAGAATCTTTATTTGGTTTGGCAATGGACCAGGTGGATTAGGATATTTTTGGTGTACTCAGGATCTGGAAGATATGTGAGGCCCGCTTCCGCGGATCCGGGATACCTGTTTACGTAACACCCATATTATCATGTTCGCTAGAGATCGCATTAGAGCATTAAAAATTAGAAGAAAATTTTTCACATTTATGAATGACATTCATATTTAGCCAATAATCCTCAAACTACAATATGTCACAATTGTATTGCATAAATTTTTTCATAGCAGTTAACATGTAACGACCGAAATTTCATTATGTACATACATCCCAATTGTATCAGAAGAGAAATAAAAGGATTATATAATACCTTGAACAAAACTATAACATACATACCTGATATGTTTTACTGCAGAAACTGACGTTCAACTCTCCCCATACCACGATGCAGGTGTTTTGCCTGCAATCCATACAATAGGGAGAAAAGAACATCAACGAATGTTGAGTAAATCTTATTAATTAGAAATAATAGGAAGTTTAGTGGCTCCAAAAGAAAGCAAGTAGGCGGTCTAACAATTAGATTTATCGAGCTACTTGGAGAGAAGCTGGTTATCATGTTGTTCTGTAAAGGTGAAACCCTAACTTACTCATCATACCTCAATTACCCGTATTTCATATTTCATAGAATAGTTATAGATAACATTTTATATATAAATTATAAGATCCATACTTAAGCTATTGCCTTATTTTAAAATTTTGCTTCATGCTTGATGGATCTATGTATTGAGGATGATGAGTCTCCTATTTTGATCTTTGTCCTTACCGAATTATATATATAACCGTATATAATTTTCATTCTTCCTTATTATATTTCAAGTTTCAACGATTCGTTAATTCTTGGTTCATTATAAGTTTATTATGATCGAGGTGATACAGATCTCCTTCCAATTTTCATAAGTCATGGAGATAAATTTTAGTAAGTGTGGATGATGTGTCTCGTATTATGATTCTTTCCTTATTAATTTTCTCAAGCTTAGTGGATAGTCTATGGTCTTGGTCTGGATAAGACCTCACACTATGACTCTAAGGTAGTAAGGAAGCCTTAGGGTTGGGGTGCCTCCGTAGGCATGCGGTGGAGTAAAATGCATCCTAACTAAGTTCCCAATACGTCCACTAGCTATTTCAAACAACTGTGGTAGTAGCTCGTAGTCTGATAAGGATGATTTTCATAAACTGGTCTTTTCTCTTCATCAGGAATTACTGACGGAACAATAATTAGCTCAATGGAAATTAAGCTCAACTACAACCAACTCAACTGTAACCAAGTTCCCATGTAACCAACTCAACTGTAATTCATCTCAATTTTAGCCAAACTCATTTGTGACTCAATCCAATCTCAAATGTAACTCCTCCAAATTCAACTGTAACTGATTCAGATGTAGTCATAGAGGATTCATATGTATACATGGATGATTCGGATGTAGCATCGCCAAGTCTGCTGGCGAAAAGTAAACAAAACTCAAGCGGTGAGGTAGCCTAAAAAAAGCTCTTCCGTCTCGCCTTCTAATTGGAATTATGGTTCAGTAGAGGGATATGTCTACTTCAAAACTACGCCACTGAGATGGGTAAGAGAGACTCTCCGGAAAAGTCACTCTAAAAGAAAAACCGGCCCGACCGGTACGGGCTATCGAGCTCGAAAAACTAAAACCAAGGGTCCTCCAGCCTAGGTACCCTAAAGAACAAGGGTCAGCGGAACTGGTCTTTAAAATAAAACCTGTGGATCCCAAAGAGGTGTAAAAACTGCGAGCGCTCGCGAAAAAACTGAGAAAAAGACTGGGATCCTAGACCCGCACACTAAGCGGCCGCTACCCTAACTGGGCTTCCTATCTCCCGCCTAGCTGAGGGATACCGCACCCTCGTACAGTCAGGTGTAAAGGTTACCGTAACTGGTACTCTTAATTATCAGTCATCAATGACTTGATCCCTCATCCTTTCTTAATCCTCTATGTGGTTGATTGTACAGATCTAGGTCTTTTTGAGCAACGATTTTATTGATATAACTGATTCATCATTGATTTTACTTATTCATCTACCCCATCATTTCTCAACCTCTTCAATAGTTTACTTTACAAATCTAGGTATTTTGTCACTCCTATCTTTGGTGATATGTATAAATAGTAGAGTATACCTAAAAGATTAATTTATGAAGATGATCGACCTTTGTGGTCATATTTATCATTTCTAGATTTTTCAGATCATTAGATACTCATTGGATGTAATATTTATGGGGTTGTTTTATAAGTATATGGGCAAAACTGTAACTCATTACCGTTGCATTCTACATCTCAGTTCAACGGATTATATAAATGTCATGCTCAAGATGTTCACATAGATTAGCTTACATATTTGCATTTGATCGATAGTGGATTATCAATCAGATACATTGTCTCTGCAAGAGGAAATTGAGTAATATATTAAAACTTGACATTAATCTTCTCCGGCACTCGCATCATATTTTACGGCATTCGTATCATTTGTACAGGTTCTTAGAACAAATTTTCATCCAAGTGAACCTACTCAGCTACACATGTTCACATACTTTTATATGTTGCTTTTACTCTCTTTGTGGATTATTGCTATTGATTTATTACTATTCCAAAAGAAGCCATTATGAAGGTTAGAATCAATACTCATAAGATCATCATATTTGATCCTATATAAGTAAGATATTAAATCCGATCAATGTTTGTACACGAGAAAATTAACTAGTGGCATCAATGAGATTGCCTATGATGATTAAGCCCTCTTATTCGAGCAATGTCTCATAGGTAGATAGAATTCGATCATAATAAGGCCATCTATAGTCTTTTATAAAAAATGTGGCAGCAGGATCATATGTTGCGGCTTACAATGTTCATCTGTGAAACAAGAATTTCACTAATTGAACAATCCTCAACAGATTTTGATTTTGAGCGATTGTAGCCAATGGACATATGCATCTAATTTCGAACTTCTATCCAAAAATCTGTTCAGAATGTATCACTCCCCCAACCTAGTTTACACAAAGTTATATTGGTATAGATAACAGTGATTACGATTTATGCAGGTGGTGGGAATGTGAACTTTCAATAGTGCAACATAATCATAATTCATGAACAATCCAAATCTAGCCCTTCATCAAGCATTGCTCAAGATGCTTCTTTACCTCGGTTGGTTTCCCTATGTGAAGGGGTGAGATCATGTGTTCACCATTATATCTCTAATTATTACAAGTAATGACTTATCTGATCCCGAATGCAATCCATTGATGTACTATTAACTATATTGATTATAAGAGATTATATTAATATATTACAAAACTCTAACTGAAGTCAGGTCATGAATGATAAGAAGAATGCTCCTCTAACCTCATGCCCTTTATTTTGAATGTCACTCTTGTTTCCTGTTGATTGTTATTTCCTATAGAGCATACACTTGTTGGTAAGGTTGATTGGCTTAAGATGGACTTTCAGTAAAAGAATTCTCTTATACGTATGGAGTTGATTACATCAAAGCCTTTTCTCTAATAACCAGTATGGAGTCTAGGTGCACCAAATGTTAGCTTATTTGTGAGTTTGATATGCCCAATACTTTCTTATAAGATAATATCAGTTAGGATGTTTTTATTGTCCCAACCGTAGATACCTAGAAGACTTTTGTAATAAAAATTTTATAGGCTAAGTCACACATAGAAGGCAACAAGAGGAGGGAGAAAGATTGTACCTTTGATCCTCTAAGTTTGGAGGGATTTTGTAGCTTTATCTAACATACAACAATAGCTAAAATACCTGATGGACAACAACATAAAAAAAACTGAATTAGAAACTCCAACATTGACTTTAATGAAAGTAAAGTGAAGAGAGATATGTACCTTTGAATATCTCCACTTTGGAGATCCAAACTTGTATGCAGCAACCTTTTCTTGACAGGAGCTTCTTTTTATTCAGATCCGGATGTTACATTCCCTAAATTTTCAATGCTCTAATGTGATCTTTAGTGAACATAATATTTCGAATTATGTGTAAACGGGTATCCCAGATCCGCGTTTTCCGCACCCTCACCCGAAGTCTAACGATAGGAGAAGGCTTTGCTCTTGAACAATGTGGGTAGAACTCGCCAACTCGCTGCATCCGGGCGGGCCTCACAAGATATGAGTTAGCTATTCTGGTATTCCCCCAGTATGCGGTTTTAATCTGTTTTATACGAGTCTGCAGTTTTACAGTTCCTAATGGACAGAGTTGACACAAGGAGTGGCAATGCACCATGGTTTCACATGGAGATTAGTACGTTCAGTGACACTTGATAGGAAAGTACTCCTTGGGAGAGCGATATATGACAGTTTTTTGTAATCTGATTTTAAAATTTTCATGCCTTATCTTGTTTCTTAGGTATCTTTTTAGTTAATGGAAATTCACAAGTTGGTTTCAAGAGCAAGTCGGTTTTTGGTTTCATTATCTTATTATTTTTATTTCAATTATATTCCTCGAAGTTATTGTGATGTGAGCATGCACGCGAAAATTGATGCAACCACACGTGTGAGGTGCCAACGGTGCCAAAGTCGCACTAGAATTTCGAGACGGTGCAACCATAGTAAAACAGTTCATATGACGGAGAAGTTCGTAAGGATGATCCTTTTGAAGAGGCATAAGAACGAGATGACTGGATCAAGGAGGCACTCCACAAGGTAATCGGGGAAGTTGGCATTGCTTGGGTAGCATTGTGGCATCGATATAAAGCAACTGATGACTGCTTGCTAAATGCATCGGCAATACGAGGCCGTTCGAGAGATGATCGAATATAGGAGGCAACAAGTTAGGCAACTACGAGGAGGCATGAGAGTTTGAGGATCGATCTGCACATGGATGCAACTTTTGATGCCGTGCAAGGCATGGTGAGGGGAGCCCCAAGGCTGTGAAGGTGTTGTTTTTGAGAAAAAAAGGACGGAGTCCCAATCTGGGACCCTCCTCTACATATAACTTTATATATATGTGTGTGTGTGTGTGTAAATGTTACAAGCTACATGTTGCATCATATTGCACTTGCCACGATTCACAAAGCACCCTACAATGACCGAGTACATGCTCAACGTTAAATATTTGTCCCTAAAAAATGACCCTATTCCTCACGCACCAGATCGACCGTACCAAAGCAAATGGGTACGAACTGTCCTCATGCTCGAAGACGCAAACCGTTCTAACATCTCTTTAAAAAGTGTTGCAATCAAGTCATGTAAGCCACACGATGCCAGCCCTGCTCCACACCTTAGCCGAGTGCAGACATGAGGAAAACAAATGATCCATATCCTCCATTGCCAACTCACACCTATCACATGTAATATCCTCCATCCCCATCATCCTCCCTCGGTGGTCCTTGATTAGAACCCTCCCAAGTCTAAACAACCATAGGAATATCTTAATCCGAGTCGTCACCCTACACTGCCAAATCAGCCCTATGTCCACTCTAATCTCTTCCTGCACCTTCGTCTCGTTCTCCACCAGAAAGCATTATGCTTTCCTCACCTTGAACCTACCATCTCCCCTTGTGAAATGATCTCTACTAGAGGTCAGACTGTCGCTCTGTATCCTCTGAAAGACTGAACATGACAACCGTCGAGTTCTCGCTATTAATCCGAAGCCCATAAATGTCTCCAAAAATGTCCATGATAATAAAAACTCGCCGAATTTTTTCAATCTCTGCCCCAAGAAAAAAAAGTACAGTGTCATCTGCATACCACAATAATAGAATAGATATCTCTTATTTTTTGTACCTAGAACAACACTCCTCACCAACCACCAACCTCATCATAACCTCCAAAACATCTCGCAATATCACAAAGAGAAGTGACGCCAGTCGACACCCCTGCCTGATGCCCCTCTGCAACTGGAAGAAACCCCCTTCCGGTCTACTGTTGACCAGCACCGCATGGGACGCAATCGTAATACAATGCTTGTTTAAAGCAATCCACATCTCTGGAAAACCCCTTTTCTCTAGCGAAGCCCACAAGAATCTCCAGTCCACACATTCATAGGCTTTAGAAAAATCTACCTTCCACAGAATACCTCTGGTCTTGCTTCTCTTCCAGTTCGTTACCATCTCCGCCGCCATCACCAATCCATCTGCCATCGCTCTCCCAGGTACAAAAGTTGATCGTTCAAGCGAAATAATTCTGTGTAACACCTCTCTCAAGCGGTTCGCCAGAATCTTCGAGATTAAATGGTAGATAGCATTGGAAAACACAATTAACATGTAGTCTTCCACCCAAATCGGCATGTCCTCTTAGGTAACAAGAAAATATGCGCCTTGTTCAGCCTCTCGAAGCCCCTGTTACCCTGTCAAAACTCCTCCAACACCTCCATGATGTCCCCTTTGACCGTCTCCAGAACGCCCTGTAGAAACATACCGGGAACCCATCCGGTTCTGGCACCCCATCCGCATTGAGCTGAAACAATGCCTGCCTAGCCTCCGCCTCCGCGAACTCCTTCACCAACGACCTCGCCTCCGCGTCAGACAACGGTGTTGTTACTCCTCCCATGCCAACCCCGACCAGACCGGGTTCTTCGTCTGCCAAAAGCCTGGAAGTGAGATCTAAGAGCCTCTCCAACCTACCCTTCTCCTGCCACCACCCCTCCCACAATGATCGAATGAATAATATTTCTGCGCCTTCTCCTACAAGCCATGTCATGAAAAACTTGGTGTTCGCGTTCCCCTTCCTTATCCAATGCTGCCTGGATCTCTGCATCTAAAACACCTCCTCCTTTTTGTCGTCTCTCAAAATCTCCTCCTCCAAGGGGCCACTCCTCGCCACCACCTTTTCTGCCATCAAAGACCTCTCATCTTCCAATTTTTCCAGCCTGCTCACCTCATCCTATGCCATGGCATTAACAAGATTGCCATTAAGATCGTTGATAAATTTGTAATTTAAATTACAAAGTTACACAAACCAATAGGCTTGTAGGCCCTTGGCATATTCCATCACATTCTCCTTGTACATTCTCTCTCCTCAGAAGACAACTTCATTTATTGCCAACTACATGGCTCGGAGAATAGCCGCAACCCAAATCAAGTTAGGTCCAAACCCTAATCCCGATCAATAAATGGAATCCCACAAGGTATCCATGCATGTTGTCACCACCATCGATGGTCCAACCAAATCCTAGACATCCATGGAAACCTCGCATCAAATGAACAAGTGATTTACATTCTCCATATACGATGAGAAGGATTGCATGTCCCATTAACGTTGACGGTGGGGAAGAAGTGTGCCCTCCTCTCACAAGTCAACATCTAGTCCTACCTCATCAGCCAAGCAAAAATCTAGATCTGAAGTGGAACCTTCCACCTCCTTTTGACACAATTCATGGGTCGAAGATAATAAAGGCCTTGTATCCCTTCCCAACCTTTAAATGTCTATCATCCTAGCTCTAATGATCACGATCGGGCGAATGCCCACTAATGTCTGCCCCAAAGTCTCCATGAACACCATGAGTGCGTCAATGCGCTGATCCAACAAGCTTTAGCCTGAAAAGAGGGAACCAACCATCTTCTACCTAGCATTGTTTAGTAGGCGATTCTATTTGAAAGTGGGTACCAAACCCTATATTTTTTTGAGAAATAATGGGATGGATCTCCTATAGGGATCCATCCAAAAAATATGTATATAAATAATTAACCTGGCGATACATCCGCCTTGATTCAAAGAGGGCTCTGGTGAGCCAAGAACATTCTCATAATAAAATCTTGCTCCCTCAAAGACCACACAATTTCTAGCTAACCATAGGGACCAAATAGTCGCATAAATCTTCGCTCTCCCTTCCTCTGAGCCAGACCACCTTCTGCAAACAGATTCCCAGAAGTATCTCTATTGCTCCAATCTAGACTCATAAATGTCACATTTCTCCAAACTTCAAACAATCCTGAGCACTTAAAGAACAAGTGATCTATATCTTTTGATGACTCACCACATCTTCTACATCCCTCCTCTACACTTGGAAAAATCCTTACTCTTCTGGCTGTCGTCAGTACCGTTGTCTCCTAGTAACCAAAGAAACATCTTTACTTTAGAAGGAATCCTCCAAAACCAGATCCTCACACAATTTCTCGAGATCACCAGATCTGAGACTGAAGGTTGGGTAGCCATAACCTTGTAAGACTTTTTTACCGTGAAGAAACCATCCTCCAACACCACGAGTCTCTTCCTTCAGAAGGAGCCTCAAGTCTAGTCAATCTGCTAGATAGACATAAATTCTTCAACTCTTTGATCCGACAGTTCTGCCACAAAACTAGGCGTCCATGATCTATCCGACCACACACCTGCCACACAAATGGCCTTGTTCGAAGCCAACACAAACAATCTCGGGTAAAGGTCACAGAGTGCACCATCTTTCGTCCAGTCATCCGTCCAAAATCGGAATCCACGACCATCACCTAGCACATGGTGCAAGTACCCAATCAATTCTGGTAGGATTGAACACACTCCTCTCCAAAAAGTAGTTGGCGATCCCACATCATCAATACGAGCCACCAAGCTTGTAATCCATAGATCGACCTAATCAGATTTGAGAAGACATCATTCTCAGGACCCCAGATCTTCAACACATATTTCGCTAGCAACGCCTTATTCATGTCCCCAATCCGCAAAGCTCCCAGGCCATTCTCGTTGATCGGCGATTCGGCGTAGACATGTCGATTACCCAACCAAAGCAATACCCTTATCCCCTCGAGATGATCGGAAAAAATAATGCATCAAAGATTCCAATTTGTTTTGGATTCCCATATGCATAACCCTTGTAGACACGAAGAAGACAAGAATGACAGATAGGATCGCCTTGATCAGGACCAACCTCCCTCCTTTTGACAGGAAAGCCGCTTTCCAACCTGCAAGCTTCTTATCTAATTTCTCTATCTGAGGTAACCAGTCAATTTGTCGCATCCTCCCTGTCAGCAAAGGCAGTCCCAAATAACTAATAGGCAGGTACCTTTACACCGTCCCTAGGATCTCGCTACAAGTCGCAGAGTCTGTTGCTGATAGGTTGAAGGGTACAAATGTCGACTCGCTCCATTCACCCTCAGACCTGATAGATCATCAAAAATGTCAAGCACCGCCTTCACAACCCTGCACTCATCTACCCCACCTTCAATAAAAATCAAGGTGTCGTCAGAACAAACAAACATAACCGCCAATGCATCTGCCGCCAGAACAAACAACAAAGGGGCATATGGACATCCCTGTCTCACCCCTCTCTACGGCTGGAAATAAACTACTTCTTACTTTCCATTCACCAACACCGAAAGCGTAGTGGTGGTGGTGCATCTCTTCATCCGGTCAATCCAAACATCCGGAAAACCTCTCCTCATTAGCGACGCCCAAATGAACTTCCAATTCATGCTGTCATATGCCTTTGAGAAATCAACCTTACAAAGGAAGCATGCAGTTCCTCTTCTATTCCAATCAATAACCATCTCTGTCTCCATAGCCACTTCCTCCAGGAGTTGCCGCCATAACCACTACCAAACCCTATATGCATTGAAGGAGAGGGGGATCCCGTTCCTTATATGCATGAGGTTGATGTTTTTATGTATGTTCTTTGGGTCCAATAGTGTAGCATCCGGTTTCCAATCAAACCCGAAGTCGTCCGATTTTGGGTCTAATGAACCCAAAAACGTTGTCGGTCAATACTAAACAACCTAAAACGACCAATTAATCATGAATCAAAAGTCGTTCGGACGAAATCGACCAAAAATCGGTCCCTCCGTAACGCGCGCCGTGAAAAGCCGCGACGAAAATTCGGAAACCGCGAAACGATCCGAGACCGTCATTAGATCCGATTCGACGACACAAGACCAACGGAATCGACCGTTCGTCAATCGGAGGTCGTTTGATATTTTTAAATCACAAAATTTAACCCTAAACAAAAATCGTATCCGGAAATTTCGGGTATTCAAAACCCGATCAGAAGCATATGAATATTATACCCATATTGACCGTCATTCAGCGACGATCGAAATGAGCTATTTCACATCGAGATCTGACATTCGAGGCGTGAATTCGGAAGACTTTAATATCTCAAATAAAAGAAGAGAGAACAGTTTTAAAAAAATATATTATTATTATTTTTTCAGGCTGTACTGTCAGCAGTCCAGCCGTGAGTCTATTATATTTTTTTCCTCTTCCCTTTTTGCTTTTCCTCTTTTTTTTTCTTCTTCCACGTAGGGCCCTTCTCCCTTCCACTTGGCTAAAATTACAACCCTCTCTCCCTTATATATATCCCCAAAACCCCCAATTCCCTTCTCAAATCTAACGTCATTCTTCTTTCTTTTCTCCAACGACAACCAAATTCTTCTCCTTCCTTAAAACCTAAAGCTGTTGTCAAGCAGTCTGCTGGAGCTATTCTTCATTCCCAGGAGCTTGCTGGAACTTCTTGATCTCAAGAATTGTGGAGCCCAACCATTGGAGTTGCTATTTCTCTACTCCAAAACTGTCCCCTTCTGCATGTTGTTTAATCTTCACTTTGAAGATCAAGGTACTATCCTTCCCTTCATCTTTGCTGCCATACATGAGTCTGCATAATCAATTTCCTGTTTGTTTAAAAAAAAAATTAAATTGTAATTCCTTTGAAATTTCAGTCTGCTGCTTATTAAGTATATAATATATATATACGTGTGTGTGCCTTCTTGAAGAGATTTCGAAATAGCCTAAGTTATGTTTTTAATATATTTCCGTTATATATTCTGATATCCTTAATAGTTTGCAATCCAGAATGTTGTAAAATATGGAAATGCTCAAATGTCTCCTAAAATAAAAATCTACATGTAGAATATTTAGATTGAAAATTTAATTGTTTTAGAGTGTCTGGTGTTGTATTATTCGTTATATAGGAAGGATTTGGCAGATTGAGATGGAGCATTCAAGAAGCTAATTTTAAACAATATAAATTACTAGAATGATATTGTCTAAATTCTTAGATAATACCAAATCTTAGCATAATTTCAGCAGTCTGCTTGGGGTAGTTTACATTTATCCCAAAAGCAATATAAACCAACAAGTTAGGGCAGACACAGGGAAGGGTAGAATGATAAACTTGAATAATCCTTGACATCTTTGTTAATAGTATAGAACTGTATAGGAGATATGATGTCATGCAGGTCCTTATCAATGGATTTCAATTCTTTGTCACTGTAAGTATGAGACCAAAGTTCAGATCATGGAGAGTAGAGAAATGAGAAACATAGTTGAGTGTTTGTGTTGTCGACCATGTGACTGACACATTAGTGAATTTCTGTTATATGGATGCGGTAGAAGGATAAGGCATGTCACAATAAATACTAATACATAAAGGTTGGCATCTTTTGTGCAAATAGTTTAAATCATAACCTGGAATAGAAAATATCAATTCTCTCAAATTCAACGTGTGTGACACCTTGAGTGGGTGTTGGTAGGGATTCCTGTTTTCATTGATATACTTATATGGAGTGAATAAGACTATTTTCTGTAACTGAAACGGAAGAATCCTAATTTCATGGCTTCAGAAGAATATTAATTATGTAGTGCCACTTCTATTATTTGAGGTTCATATCTTACTAAAATTTGATTACAGTTAATAATTGGGATCTTTAATCCACTCGATAATTATCTATTCTCCATGTTATATATGTGATTGGCAAGAAGAACATATTAGGTCAATACGTGCTCATAAATCTTTCTCATAACTAAAAATTTACCAACTTTATCATAAAATCTTAGACTTCTTGACAAACAAGTTGAAACGGAACAATGAAGACTGGAAATTTATGAAGATGATCTTCTAAGATCAAATCCACTTCTATAAATTATCGACAATCCATCTTTGGAAATATTATCCCTACAATGAAATTGGGAGAAATAGTGAACGTTACCATGGGAACATAATATCTATTGATCATCGAGGTTGTGACAGTATGCAAAGGCAAGGATCACTTTAAATTTAACAATCATCAACTTTCATAAGTAGAGTACGTTGATTTATAAAGCCAACCATCCAAGATAATATGAAAGTAAATCCGTAATCAAGTACATTTACATAGATGATGGTTAATCAGTTATATCAATTCATTATGCCGATCATAGTGATCCTTACACTTGATCGTGCGAGGGCGCGGTGACCCTCAACTGGGCGGAGGAAAGGAAGCCCAGTTAGGGCAGCGGCCGCCAAGTGCGCGGGTCTAGGATTCCAGTCTTTTACACGGTTTTTACGCGAGCTCGCAGTGTTTTTACGCCTCGTTGGGATCCAGACTTTAGACCAGTTCCGCTGACCCTGTCTTTTAGGATACCCAGGCGGGGGATCCTGGTTTTTCAGTTTTTCGTACGAGCTCGTCCGCCCGTACTAGTCGGGCAGTTTTCTAGAGCGACTTTTCTAGGGAGTCTCTCTCACCCGTCTCAGTGGCGTAGTTGGGGAATAGACCTATCTCTCTATTGGACCGCGCTTCCAATTAGAGGGCGAGACGGAAGAGCCATTTGCAGGCTTCTTCACCGCTTGAGTTACTTCGCCAAACAGACTTGGCGATTCTATATCTAGATCATCCATATCTACATCTACAACATCTGGAGCTATATCTGAAACATTGAAGTTAAGAATTTGAGAAGTTATGATCAAAAGACCATTCTCCCTACCCAAGAATTTAAATAAATTAACAGATCTCTACAATCTCAACTTTTCCATTTTTCACTCACCAACATGATCTCTAAAGAAATTGATATATGCATTCACACTAATACACTCATGATTACGCAACTGCTATAAAAATATGTTACATATGGGAAATGCCGGGTTCTGGGGAAATCATTAGAAACGCATTACAAACAAACCCCTTTCTACTTACGCAAGTAGATGTAGATTTTACTGGTACCACCTTTCTACTTGCCTGCTTTTGTACATATTAAATGTCAAGTTATTTTTTATAAATTTTAGGGAGGTAGCAGCAATGGCTGACGCCTCTTCTTTCCTATTTTGTGTATGGCAGGCAAACAGCCTGTAGCTCAGTAGATATACATGCTTCCAGGAGATAGAGTTTATACCCGACGGTATGAATTACTTTGCCTCAGTTTTTGTTCAGATAATGATGTAAATGTTATCTCTTTTGTATCACACTTTGGGATATATGTTGTAAATGGAAGATCATTGTACATGTTGAAAACTGATATGAATATTAATGAAAAGAATTTTGGTGCCATATTGTCTCTTGTACTTGTGGTCATGTGTGATGGAAATGAATGTCAAATTTGCGCGAAAAATTTTCCCTGCTTTTCTACAACTCTGCGATCAATGTGAATGAAATATTGCGAATTTTGTCGTAAACGGGTACCCGGATCCTGAGGGGTTCACAGTTTGGTATCAGAGCAGAGGTACCCTGATACGCACATTCGCAGTATTTCAATTCCGATCGCATTAAGTTCTCGAATAGCGACAGTTTTCTGACTTGTCGTGAGTTCGAGAAGGGAAATATGACATTCTTATTCAATAACCACAAATGTCACCAATTTCATTAATTTTCATCTTATATCCCAAGTAGAGAAAAACATTTATGACAAATATCTGTCTAAGGCATCCTTGTGACTAATTATGGTTCTCATACAGAGCCATGGCATCTCGACCAGGTCAGGATACTTCTGATCAGCTGGCACGCATACTGAGCGCACTTACTGATCTTCAGCAGCAGCAGGCTGCTATGAGAGGCCAGCAGGAGCAGATATTGGCCCAGCAGACCGAGATTGCTGACAGGCAGACTGACATGGAGATGAGGTTTGAGGACTTATCTGATTTCACGTACCATCCATCCCAGGATGGAACACGGCAGGACCAGCACCAGTCTGTTGAGGTGGAGCAGCCTCACCCTGATGATGCACTAGAGGACATACCAGAGCATGGAGCTCAGGAGGATGCAGATTTAGACGGGGAGCAGGACCCTGTTGACTTCGCTGGTGAGGATGCACACGAGTATTCAGCCATTCACAGGCACCAGTCGGTCTTCACTTCTTACCAGCGGGCCAACATACCCCTGTTCGAGGGCACAGGTTCACCAGATGATGCTGAGCAGTGGCTGAAGAGAGTGATGAAGGTGCTCAGGGCAATTCATGCGCCACGAGACACGTGGCTATCTTTCATAGAGTATTCACTGACAGACTTCGCCGAGCGATGGTGGGAGGCCGTAGTGTCCGAGTTAGGCCGAGAGCCTACTTGGAACGATTTCGAGACGAAGTTCAGAGCCCACTTCTTTTCTGCGAAGTGGATGGAGTCCCAGCGCCGACTGTTTGCAGAGCTTCGTCAGGGACAGATGACAGCCAGGGATTACTTTATCAGATACACAGAGCTGTCACGACATACACGAGCAGCTGGTGCATTTCCAGAGGAGAATCTGGAAAAGTTCATTGGTGGCATGCGAGAGGAGGTGCAGGAGAAGCTGGCAGGATTACACATCACTTCTATCTTCGAGGCTAGCGATGCTGCGGAGAAGTTCGAGGACATTAGAGGGAGACGTTTTGGGAGCTCGTCTGGAGCAGCACCTATACCGCGACGATCTTTTGGACCGATACGTCGACCATTTCAGCAGCAGAGATCAGACAGACGGTTTCGACCTACAGGTTCGCCCTTCATAGGCAGTGTTCGCTCTTCTCCATCGACTACTCTAGGAGGAGCACTTGCCAGACGTGGCACAGAGTCCGCTCGACCATCTGGGTCGCAGCGAGTAGATAGACCACCTGCAGGACCAGCTCGGAGCACAGGCACAGCTACTCCACCTACCAGGCCAGTCAGATGCTATCGATGTCACGAGTGGGGACATTACCGAGCACAGTGCCCACGGGCTTCTGGCGAGCCTCAGCCACAACCTTCAGTCACAGCCTCAGACACAACATTCAGGGAGTTTCCGTGGTAGGAACTCCAATTTTAGGCGACAGCAGCAGAGACAGACGCAGAGTGTGGCGGGATCTAGTGCTGCATCAGCCAGGCAGGGACAGTTACATGCCGTTACTGAGGAGCAGGCACGTTCAGCGGCTACTGTGGTGAAAGGTATGGTCTCAGTCTTGGGCCGACCTTTCCATGTTTTATTCGATTCCGGCGCAACACACTCTTTCCTTGCTTCGAGGTTGCTTGTTTCTTTCAAAAGAGTTGGAGAGACGCTATCGTCTCCATATCACATCCGAGGGCCAGGTGGCCAGTTATTTGTCATATCTCTGATAGTCAGACACTTGCCCATACTGATTGGCGGTCATGAGATGATTGCAGATTGTCTACTTCTGCAGCTTGATGAGTTCGACTTGATTTTGGGCATGGATTGGCTATCTACTCATCACGCACTAGTTGATTGCTTTAGGAAGACCGTTGTCTTCAGGATTCCCGATCTACCCTAGTTCACTTTTGAGGGTACTTTGCATGACTCTACCATGGAGTATATTTCAGTGTTGCGGGCCCAGCGACTTGTTGATCAGGGTTGTGATTCATACCTTGCATTTATTCGGGAGGTATCTGACCATGAGTCGATGATACAGGACATCCGAGTAGTCTCAGAATACCCTGACGTGTTTCCTGATGAGCTACCAGGATTACCTCCTGAGAGAGAGATCGAGTTCGAGATCACATTACTGCCAGATACACAGCCGATCTCTATGGCACCATATCGCATGGCACCAGCCGAGTTGAGGGAGCTGAAGGTGCAGTTGCAGGAGTTACTTGATTTGGGATTCGTGAGACCGATCACTTCACCTTGGGGTGCTCCGGTTCTATTTGTCAAGAAGAAGGATGGATCCATGAGACTGTGCATCGATTACCGGCAGCTGAACAAGAGAACGGTGAAGAACCGTTATCCTTTGCCACGCATCGATGATTTGTTTGACCAGCTCCAGGGATCTTCGGTTTTCTCGAAGATCGATCTTCGCTCAGGCTACCATCAGCTGAGGATTCGCGAGTCAGATATTCCGAAGACAGCCTTCAGGACTCGCTATGGACACTACGAGTTTGTGGTGATGCCGTTTGGGCTCACCAATGCACCTGCGGCTTTCATGGATATGATGAACCGTATCTTCCGTCCATACTTGGACAAGTTTGTATTGGTGTTCATCGACGATGTGCTCATCTATTCACGGAATGAATGAGATCATGCGAATGATCTACGGATTGTCTTAGATACATTGCGGGAACACGAGCTATACGCCAAATTGAGCAAGTGCGAGTTCTGGTTATCACAGGTCTCATTTTTGGGGAACATCATTTCTGGAGCAGGTATCGCGGTTGATCCTGCGAAGATAGATGCAGTTATGTCTTGGGAGCAGCCCAAGACTGTTACACAGATTCGGAGCTTCCTAGGATTAGCGGGCTATTACAGACGCTTTGTCAGCAGATTTTCACGCATTGTTCGCCCTCTGACACGACTGACGCAGAAAGGAGTTCCATTTATTTGGGGCGATTCATGTGAGCAGGCCTTCCAGACACTGAAGGAGAGATTGACTACAGCACCCATTCTTGCTCTTCCTTCAGGCACTCAGGACTATGCAGTTTACACAGATGCATCTGGGGAAGGTCTGGGAGCAGTGTTGATGTAGAGAGGACAGGTGATTGCTTACGCATCACGGCAGTTGAGACCGCACGAGCGGAACTACCCCACACATGACTTGGAGTTGGCGGCTGTTGTCTTCGCCTTGAAGATCTGGCGCCACTATCTATATGGGGTGAATTTCGAGATTTTCACAGATCACAAGAGTCTGAAGTACATCTTTGATCAGAAGGAGCTGAACATGAGGCAGCGCAGATGGCTCGAGTTGTTGAAGGATTATGATTGCACGATCTCTTACCATCCTGGTAAGGGAAATGTGGTGGCTGATGCACTTAGCAGGAGAGCGCATGCTGATGGTACGGCGAACTGGCTATATACGTGGGATACGCTTGCTGCTTTGACCGATTGGCATCCTCAGGAGAGCGCATCCATTTCTACCGCCGTGCCTCCACGATACAGCAGTCTTTGGGATCGTATTGTAGTTGGACAGAAGACAGATCCTTGGATCCGAGATAGATACATGCGCTGTCAAGGATGAATTTGATGATTTTGTTGTGATGGAGTCTATTTTATGGAAGGCAGGACGGGTCGTTGTACCCAATGACGAGCAGCTTCGCAGAGACATTTTGGATGAGGCACACAGTTCACGGTTATCTATCCATCCAGGCAGTACGAAGATGTACCGTGACTTGCGTCGACATTTCTGGTGGGATGGAATGAAGCGCGATTTGGCGCTACATGTTAGCAGATGCATGACCTGTCAGATGGTCAAGGTTGAGCACAGGAGACCGCCAGGATTACTACAGTCTCTCCCTATTCCCGAGTGGAAATGGGAGAGCATTTCTATGGATTTCGTAACAGGTCTGCCAAAGACACCAGGTGGCCATGATTCCATATGGGTCGTTGTTGATAGGTTGACCAAGTCAGCCCATTTCATACCTGTCAACACGACTTACACTCCATCCAGATTGGCCAAGCTCTATGTGCAGAACATCATCAGACTGCATGGTATACCACGTGAGGTGGTGTCTGACAGGGATTCGAGATTTACATCTCATTATTGGCATCAGTTCATGTCAGCACTACAGACAGAGCTGAAGATGAGTTCTGCTTATCATCCGCAGACAGACGGGCAGAGTGAGCGCACCATTCAGACGCTTGAGGATCTACTTCGCGCATGCACTTTGGAGTGGAAAGGGTCCTGGAAGGACCATTTGCCCTTGGTGGAATTCACGTACAACAACAGCTATCACTCCAGTATTGGCATGGCACCATTCGAAGCCCTATACGGGCGGAGATGCCTCACACCTCTCAGTTGGCGTGAGGTAGGCGATCATGCTTTATATTCCGTAGATCTCTTGGAGGAGACTGCGAGAGCTGTTGATCTTGTGAGACGGAGGCTTTTGACGGCACAAAGCCGCCAGAAGAGCTATGCAGACCGTCGGAGGAGAGACTTAGAGTTTCAGGTAATCTAATTATTTTCTCCTCATCCACTCAATTATGATATATATGTGTTCAACTTAATCTTATACTAATTATATTCCTATAAATTATAGGTTGGAGATTGGGTATTTTTGCGAGTATCTCCCATGAAGGGAGTGCAGAGATTCGATGTTCGTGGCAAGTTGGCGCCGCGATATGTTGGACCATTCGAGATTCTGGCTAGAGTAGGGAAGGTTGCTTACCGAGTAGCTCTTCCTCCACATCTTTCAGCTATTCATGATGTTTTCCACATATCCAATCTAAGGAAGTATGTTCACGACTCTCGACACGTCATCAGTTACGAGAATCTTGACGTAGAGCCAGATCTGACTTATGAGGAGAAGCCAGTTCAGATACTTGACCGTGCTGTGAAGAAGCTTCGCAGCAAGGAGATTTCATTGGTCAAGGTTTTGTGGCACCGACACGGCGTCAAGGAAGCGACATGGGAGACTGAAGCCGACATGCGGGCACGATATCCGCAGCTTTTGTGATGTAAGCATCAAAACAAGCTTTTGTAATTAGTTACATGATAAATGTATGGCTTGTTTTCTCTTTGAGGTTTTTATGGGTTCAAAACCCTTTGAGGTTTTTATGACCATATTAAATCCCAACAAGATACTTAATGACCTTGACCCGAGTCTCGAGGACGAGACTCCCTTTGAGGTTTTTATATTTGTAGCATCCGGTTTCCAATCAAACCCGAAGTCGTCCGATTTTGGGTCTAATGAACCCAAAAACGTTGTCGGTCAATACTAAACAACCTAAAACGACCAATTAATCATGAATCAAAAGTCGTTCGGACGAAATCGACCAAAAATCGGTCCCTCCGTAACGCGCGCCGTGAAAAGCCGCGACGAAAATTCGGAAACCACGAAACGAACCGAGACCGTCATTAGATCTGATTCGACGTCACAAGACCAACGGAATCGACCGTTCGTCAATCGGAGGTCGTTTGATATTTTTAAATCACAAAATTTAACCCTAAACAAAAATCGTATCAGGAAATTTCGGGTATTCAAAACCCGATCGGAAGCATATGAATATTATACTCATATTGACCGTCATTCAGCGACGATCGAAATGAGCTATTTCACATCGAGATCTGACATTCGAGGCGTGAATTCGGAAGACTTTAATATCTCAAATAAAAGAAGAGAGAATAGTTTTAAAAAAATATATTATTATTATTTTTTCTGGCTGTACTGTCAGCAGTCCAGCCGTGAGTCTATTATATTTTTTTCCTCTTCCCTTTTTGCTTTTCCTCTTTTTTTTTCTTCTTCCACGTAGGGCCCTTCTCCCTTCCACTTGGCTAAAATTACAACCCTCTCTCCCTTATATATATATCCCCAAAACCCCCAATTCCCTTCTCAAATCTAACGTCATTCCTCTTTCTTTTCTCCAACGACAACCAAATTCTTCTCCTTCCTTAAAACCTAAACTGTTGTCAAGCAGTCTGCTGGAGCTATTCTTCATTCCCAGGAGCTTGCTGGAACTTCTTGATCTCAAGAATTGTGGAGCCCAACCATTGGAGTTGCTATTTCTCTACTCCAAAACTGTCCCCTTCTGCATGTTGTTTAATCTTCACTTTGAAGATCAAGGTACTATCCTTCCCTTCATCTTTGCTGCCATACATGAGTCTGCATAATTAATTTCCTGTTTGTTTAAAAAAAAAATTAAATTGTAATTCCTTTGAAATTTCAGTCTGCTGCTTATTAAGTATATAATATATATACGTGTGTGTGTGCCTTCTTGAAGAGATTTCGAAATAGCCTAAGTTATGTTCTTAATATATTTCCGTTATATATTCTGATATCCTTAATAGTATGCAATCCAGAATGTTGTAAAATATGGAAATGCTCAAATGTCTCCTAAAATAAAAATCTACATGTAGAATATTTAGATTGAAAATTTAATTGTTTTAGAGTGTCTGGTGTTGTATTATTCGTTATATAGGAAGGATTTGGCAGATTGAGATGGAGCATTCAAGAAGCTAATTTTAAACAATATAAATTACTAGAATGATATTGTCTAAATTCTTAGATAATACCAAATCTTAGCATAATTTCAGCAGTCTGCTTGGGGTAGTTTACATTTATCCCAAAAGCAATATAAACCAACAAGTTAGGGCAGACACAGGGAAGGGTAGAATGATAAACTTGAATAATCCTTGACATCTTTGTTAATAGTATAGAACTGTATAGGAGATATGATGTCATGCAGGTCCTTATCAATGGATTTCAATTCTTTGTCACTGTAAGTATGAGACCAAAGTTCATATCATGGAGAGTAGAGAAATGAGAAACATAGTTGAGTGTTTGTGTTGTCGACCATGTGACTGACACATTAGTGAATTTCTGTTATATGGATGCGGTAGAAGGATAAGGCATGTCACAATAAATACTAATACATAAAGGTTGGCATCTTTTGTGCAAATAGTTTAAATCATAACCTGGAATAGAAAATATCAATTCTCTCAAATTCAACGTGTGTGACACCTTGAGTGGGTGTTGGTAGGGATTCCTGTTTTCATTGATATACTTATATGGAGTGAATAAGACTATTTTCTGTAACTGAAACGGAAGAATCCTAATTTCATGGCTTCAGAAGAATATTAATTATGTAGTGCCACTTCTATTATTTGAGGTTCATATCTTACTAAAATTTGATTACAGTTAATAATTGGGATCTTTAATCCACTCGATAATTATCTATTCTCCATGTTGTATATGTGATTGGCAAGAAGAACATATTAGGTCAATACGTGCTCATAAATCTTTCTCATAACTAAAAATTTACCAACTTTATCATAAAATCTTAGACTTCTTGACAAACAAGTTGAAACGGAACAATGAAGACTGGAAATTTATGATGATGATCTTCTAAGATCAAATCCACTTCTATAAATTATCGACAATCCATCTTTGGAAATATTATCCCTACAATGAAATTGGGAGAAATAGTGAACGTTACCATGGGAACATAATATCTATTGATCATCGAGGTTGTGACAGTATGCAAAGGCAAGGATCACTTTAAATTTAACAATCATCAACTTTCATAAGTAGAGTACGTTGATTTATAAAGCCAACCATCCAAGATAATATGAAAGTAAATCCGTAATCAAGTACATTTACATAGATGATGGTTAATCAGTTATATCAATTCATTATGCCGATCATAGTGATCCTTACACTTGATCGTGCGAGGGCGCGGTGACCCTCAACTGGGCGGAGGAAAGGAAGCCCAGTTAGGGCAGCGGCCGCCAAGTGCGCGGGTCTAGGATTCCAGTCTTTTACACGGTTTTTACGCGAGCTCGCAGTGTTTTTACGCCTCGTTGGGATCCAGACTTTAGACCAGTTCCGCTGACCCTGTCTTTTAGGATACCCAGGCGGGGGATCCTGGTTTTTCAGTTTTTCGTACGAGCTCGTCCGCCCGTACTAGTCGGGCAGTTTTCTAGAGCGACTTTTCTAGGGAGTCTCTCTCACCCGTCTCAGTGGCGTAGTTGGGGAATAGACCTATCTCTCTATTGGACCGCGCTTCCAATTAGAGGGCGAGACGGAAGAGCCATTTGCAGGCTTCTTCACCGCTTGAGTTACTTCGCCAAACAGACTTGGCGATTCTATATCTAGATCATCCATATCTACATCTACAACATCTGGAGCTATATCTGAAACATTGAAGTTAAGAATTTGAGAAGTTATGATCAAAAGACCATTCTCCCTACCCAAGAATTTAAATAAATTAATAGATCTCTACAATCTCAACTTTTCCATTTTTCATTCACCAACATGATCTCTAAAGAAATTGATATATGCATTCACACTAATACACTCATGATTACGCAACTGCTATATAAATATGTTACATATGGGAAATGCCGGGTTCTGGGGAAATCATTAGAAACGCATTACAAACAAACCCCTTTCTACTTACGCAAGTAGATGTAGATTTTACTGGTACCACCTTTCTACTTGCCTGCTTTTGTACATATTAAATGTCAAGTTATTTTTTATAAATTTTAGGGAGGTAGCAGCAATGGCTGACGCCTCTTCTTTCCTATTTTGTGTATGGCAGGCAAACAGCCTGCAGCTCAGTAGATATACATGCTTCCAGGAGATAGAGTTTATACCCGACGGTATGAATTACTTTGCCTCAGTTTTTGTTCAGATAATGATGTAAATGTTATCTCTTTTGTATCACACTTTGGGATATATGTTGTAAATGGAAGATCATTGTACATGTTGAAAACTGATATGAATATTAATGAAAAGAATTTTGGTGCCATATTGTCTCTTGTACTTGTGGTCATGTGTGATGGAAATGAATGTCAAATTTGCGCGAAAAATTTCCCTTGCTTTTCTACAACTCTGCGATCAATGTGAATGAAATATTGCGAATTTTGTCGTATACGGGTACCCGGATCCTGAGGGGTTCACAAATAGAGCCACTCTTTTAAGAAAAAAGAATTGTAAAAAAGGAAAAACAAACGCATACAAGTTCGGTAATACATGTTTCCTCTTCGATAAAATGCATGTCGAGGCTTGCCCCTTTGTGATGGATGAAATAAGGATGCTAATACATGTTTCCTCTTCGATAAAATGCATGTCGAGGCTTGCCCCTTCATAAAGAGGATACTGACTTGGAGCTCGGTCCTTTCTCGATCGCTCGACTTGGGACCTTACCCTTTTCTTTCTGTTAAAAAAGGGTTGTGATTTGACTCATTTCTTTGTTCATGACAATGCATACAAGTTCCTCTCAAGATTTCATATTAGGGGTTTGTTTTGAGGTTCCTATTAAAGGCTCATTTTTGAGATCTATGCATAAGAGATAATCACTGTTGTAATATTCAGTTGAATAGATCGAATGTTTAGTTAGATATTCTTATTCGGTAGGGTGATCAATTAGAATATGGCAATTCAATCAATATTCAGTCCAACTTGAATATTCCTGAATATGCGGCCCGAATATTCAGGTATTCGGTCGAATATTCGATCGACTATAGCAACTGTTGATTATTTTATTTTTTAAAGGTTCTCATTTATCCCGATATCACTACGAATGCTAATATTCCATATATGTAACTTATTAATTGGTATTTTTATCTTAGACTATTATTGATTGATGACCATATATGTATAAATATACGAGAATATATATTAGACATAATTTTTATATTCAAAATAAGTAAAAAATACATAACTGGATAATGTTGAATATTCTTTTGAATACCGAATATTCTTTATTCAGTGACCCCTCCGAGTAAATACCGAATACTGACATCTGCAACACTGTAGATAATTAATTTTTTGCCCTTTGAAATATGGAAGTCTTCCATTGGGTAGATAAATTATGGATCTTTGGTTGATATCTCCCAAGAGAGTCATTGGGACGTGAGTGACTTTGATCGATGCTGATGCAACTTGAGTACCTTTTTTTCTATCTAGTTGCTCGATAGATCATCATTACAGATTCTAGTCCTTTACATCCTCATGCTCAACTCGTGACTTGAGGTGCATTATTATCATCAATGGCAACTGGTGTATGTGTTGAGTCGATGTTGTTTATGTCGTCATATATGTGTGTCTAAGTGAAATATTTTAGCTTACATAAGCTGAGCTGAGCATTGCATGCTTCACTAGTGGGTGTAAATAGTGTTACAAAAGGCGGTTTATGGTATTCAATCGGAGTGGTCACTCAATAAAGAATATTCATAATTATTCAATTCTGTATTTTTTTAATTATTTTAAGTAAAATTATGTCTAATTTATATTCTTATATTTTATACATATATGGTCATTAGTCAATAAGAGTTCAAGATAAAAGTACTAATTAACAAGTTACGTGTATGGAGCTTTAACATTTGTAGTGATACCCGGATAAATAGGAACCTTTAAACAATAAAAAATAAAAAATAAAAAATACCAGTCTTTTGCAATAGTTGGTTGAATACCTGAATATTCGGATTCGACCGAATATTGACCAAATAACATTATTCTATTCGATCACCCCACAGAATAAGAATATTCGGCCTAATATTCGATCGAATATTGCAATAATGGGTGTCAATAGTGAAGAGTTAAGCTAATTGGGTAGTTGTACCTTGTGAAGATCCATTTATTGCAATACATGGTCATGTATTTATGGCTATGTCGTCTATGGTGAGATAGATGTGTATGCACATGGTCTTGCACTGAGAACATGGCTATTAGCTCGCTTCTCAGAGGGAGGCCTATGGGTAAGGCCTTGAATCGAAAACATGGTTGTTAGCTCGCTTCTTTGTGGGAGTAGGACAATTATCATGATCATCTTGAGTAATGTAAATTCAATTTGATTCTCGAATTGTTGTGCTTTATCTTCTAGAATCCTCTTCTTTTATGCAAATAAAATTTTATCATGTAGTTTTTTTATCTAGTTATATTTTGCATTTAGTTGGATTAGCGTGCTACTATAATGCTTGCATTCTCTTTCCTTGGAAAATCTTAAAGTAGATTATCTAAGATGTAGAATTTGTAAGAACAATACATATGAACACACAAATCATAACATAATTTGCACAATGTTGGACCAATATGTACATCATGATCCAACCCCTACCCCCATATTTTTTTGCTAGTATTTTGTCTCAGTATTTTTTTAATTTTTAATGGTATTTTCATGTTTTGGGAAGAGGAGGTATTTTCGTTTCACTAGGGGCACCTACAATTTTTTATTAGAATTGATACTTCAATTCTCTATTCGTTCTAATTAATTTGCATTGATTACAGTGTAACATCATTAATTTTTTTGTAGTATGGAAGACCCACTTCAATGGTATAGTGGTAGTGCAAGGTGACTACCACCCAAAAGATTAGGGTTCAAATCCCCCCTTGTGAGGGTTGCGTTCGGTAGCCGACTTGTGTAAAAAATGGTTGGATTTTTCAACATGTATTTGAGCAAGAATCCAAGTAGCTGACCCTACTTAAAGTGGGAGAAGGCTCTGCCTTTTATATTATCTTGATTTTATGGAAGTCCTGGGACAGGTAATAAAAAATCAAGGCTTTAAAAAACGGGAGGTGAATCGAGGTGGTTTTTGTTACTGAGTCGAGGGCATAAGCCTTGAGGCGGTTGAGTCATAAGCCTCTATTTATAGAGAAAATACATGTCAAATTTATTATTAAACATAATTATATTGTCATAAAATCGTAAAATTCAAATATTGACATAATATATGATCATAAATCCTAAATTCGAATATTTCAAATATAATAGATGTACAAAATCTACCATATCAACCATATATGATAGTGTAATTTGTGGTTATGTAATATTAATATTGTAAATATGTAATTCCTAATATTCTTACAAAAACATAGTATCTTGAACATATATTATACTCATTGTAGCGATACAAGTCATTGAATATTATTTGTTGATATAAAATTTGTTCATACTAATTGGAAACAATCATTGTACGCTTGCAAATTTCTTTGATACAATGAGATTGTAATTTAAATGTATATAAATATATTTACTAAATATTATATTTCCGGAGTAACATAATGATATTGTAATCCAATATTGTGATTGTGAGTATGTGATTTGTATTTTTGTGGCTAATATATGCTTTACAACTTTAATATTATTGTAAAAGTATCACTTTATATAGTTTTTATTTATTTACCTCAAAAAAATGCATAGCAGTCCGAGGCGGTGCCTTGGGACCACCTCACCGCCTCTGGTCTCTGAGGCTTACGCCTTGATTATCCAGATTGAGGCTATAGCCTCAAGGAGGCTTATGCCTTAGTGCCTTGAGGCACGTTTTCAAAGCCATGTAAGAAACTTATTTTTTTGGAAGATTTACCGACCTTCACCTGTCAATGTAGCTCCTCTTTCATGCATCTTGCATTCCATTTATTATTCATTGTTTGTTGTAATTTGAAAATCCTTACATTGTTGGATGTTTTACTCTAGCGCTTGCATTGTCTAATTGTTATCATTGCTTGTCTTATACTCCATATCCATGTCATCTCTGGTTATATTACCACTTGATATTTGTTGCTATTCCCTGAATGGATGTCATACTTGCATTGCATGAATCTTTCTCCATAATCTCTGTCTTGGTCCAACTCATAATCTAACATAGTTACTCAGCATAGTCTTTCTAGGTATAATCATTGGGTTCAGTTATTATAGCATTATTTTCTATTGCTTGCAATATGATATTGTGTAGCCCTGAACAAGGCACCGTTGCGGAATCTGCCTGCTGGTAACTGTTGATGCTTCCATATTTACTCGTGCATCTGCGACTTTAATAAGTAGACTCCAATCCATGGCCTTAAATTTTGACAAAATTTGATCGAATTTCGATTTTGACAAATGACCAAAATTTGACTGAAATGGCCGATGGGCGGGCGATAGAAGAAATGCTGACTGTTTTACGGAAATTTTGTTTAAATTTTGGCTAAAATTCAGCGGAATTTCGTTTTGAATTGGTGATCGAAAACCGAAGCCGATATTTAGGGCCATGCTCCAATCTCGCACTCAATATCTGGTTAAAGTAGTTTTTAGCTTTGGACTTGCATATTACCATCATGCTTCTCTGCTGGGTTGAAATGGTGCTGAATGCACATTCTTGTAAAATTCTTTTTCGATGCCTTTACTACTTGAGTTCCTTCTAAGGAAAAACATTTTGGCATTCATGAATTATATTTGTTTCGAAGGTGATGAAAGGGTGAAAGAGGTATGATTGTAAAAAAAAAAAGAAAGAGATGAAAAGAAGTATTTCATCCCCATGTTATTTCTTCTCCCAACTTGATTGTATACTTACACGATTTCAACCAATATGGGAGAGAGAGGGAGAGTCAGAGCAGAGTCCACCACCGTTGATGACTATACTCTCAAAATGAAATATTTCTATTTTCTATTTGAAGACCCCACATGAGAGAGGATCCTTTCTTTTAAGATCCCTCTACAGAAAACATTATCTTCTTGAGGTTATTCCATGAAGGGAAACCCACTTTCTTCGAGCTTCCCGTATGGAAGGAACACTTGGTTTTGTGATTGTCTTGAAGGGGGACCTGATTCTTTGAGGCTTCCAAGGAGGTAAGCCCACTTCCCTTGAGGTTTGAGGTTCCTGTGCGGGAGAGAGATAATTGGTGATGGATGATCTGTTAATTCACTACTCTTTCGGGATCGAAGGGAAGATAGTCCTCCATTCCACTTGTCACAGTGGGGATAACTTTGCTTTTGCAATCTTTTCTTTTTCTATAGTGTTCGTTAAATGCTTCGTTATGATTCTCTTTGATGGCTCTCCATTTTCCACATGCTTGAAAGATCTGTGCTCATTCTCCAATATGCATTAAGATCAACACAGATACTACTCCTTCCACCACCAAATGTATCCACTATCAAGTGTAGAAACACTTCTGTCCATGTTGCAACATTGCATACTCGAGCTTGAGGGGAAGTATTTGAGTTACGTAATTATTTATATCCCTCACAGGTTTGGTTTGGAATTGTGTGTAGGTAGGTTTATCAAGACATTTACTACACTATTATTTGTATTTGAGATCTTTTATCAGGAGTAGGACGATATTTGTGACTGTTTCAGACCATATATTATGATGTTTTTGTTGAATGGAGCAAGGACTAATATGATATGATTCTCTTTCTCTACCCTTTTCTTCTTTGTTGCTTGAGGCTCTTTTACCCAAGGACTGTAATGTTTAGTAATGAGTTTGAATGTGAAGGGAACTATTGGTGTCAACAAACTGAGGGGTTCGGTGGAGGCGATTTCAATCTCTTGACTGAGTAGCTTTGTGTTCCATTTCCTACCCTATAAAGTGTGAAGCAAGCTTGACAAGCTTCTTACATCCTGCTCCTATTCATCGATTCAGATGACATGATATACCGGCTACATGCATCAATTCAATGTTATTTCTCGTATCGATATGAATGGAGTGAACCCATTCCCATATATCGACCACATGTTTAGCGTCATGAGAATCACTTCAGTGACATAAACATAATTAGGAAATTTTTTTAGATGCTCCAAAGATATCACGTGATATGGACAACATGTGGCTGCCTCTACTGTTGGCAGGTCTGATGAGCCTTGGAGACATCAAGAGCTGCTGCTACTTTGTAAGCAGAGTTTCTTTTCCTTTATTCTTATTATTCCTTGTTTATTCTCACTTTTGTCTTCACTCTATAGCTCCTTTTTTGCTTTTTTATTATCCTCGACTTGAGACTATTTTACATATGAATTTGCTTTTATTTTTTCCTACATGTCATGTTTTTTTATTGATATTTGTGATGTATCATTCATTGTTGTTTATTTAATATTATAATATCATATTTCTTCACATAGACAATATTTCTACAATATAAGTTAGATTAACAAACTATAGTAAACTGTAATATCTAACAAGTAATTTATGAACTTGCAATATGTCGTAAGCTGTAACATGTGATTCTTTATTACCTATGTTTAATATCAAAGTGAATATTAGCTTATTTTCTTACTTTCATATATATATATATATATATATATATATATATATATATATATATATATATATATATAGAGGACTGGGAGTCTGCACCGGCGGGTGTAGCTAACTAGCTGCACCCGGCCATTTTTTTCTTTGATTTTTTGTGTTTTTGAAATGAAACCTAGGGGGATTTAAATCACTATATATCACCATGATATCATACCAATTTAAACTAAATTCGACATTTCTATCATCTCCATCAAGGATATGACATTTTAACGGTTTCAGAATTATTGAAATTGACCATATCTAGATGGGCATGCTAGGAGTGTTTGTTTTGCATGAAATTTGAAACACATATTCCACACAATAAACTAAGTAAATCACCATAAGTTTTTTTTAAAAAAAAATAAAAAAACCAATGAAAAAAATGGCCGGGTGTAGCCAGTTGGCTGCACCCGCCGGTGCATACTCCCTTTTCTCATATATATATTATTTCTACTTTTATAACAATTATTTCTAGCCAAGTAATGTAATAATTTGGTGGCATGTATCATGTATGTTTACAATATAAACTTTTATAAAATGTGTTATTATAATGACTTTAGATGTGGTAATGATACATGAATATATGCTTTAATTTTATTTATTCCCCCTAAATGTTGATAGCAGAGTTACATTATGAATTTATTAAGGAATTAATAGAAACTATGATTATAAAATTAATTGATAATAATTTTCACTCAATTCTGGGATTTCTCTGGCTTGCAGGAGCATGTCGAGGGCATGCCCTTTTTCAACCTTGGCGAAACAACGTGGATATTCACATTTAAAACACTGTTCCCAACCTAGCATTTTAAGTGTAGGCGCCAGCTCTCCTATTTGCTCATGGTTGTGGACCTGTGGTTACTACTGCTTGGTTCTGATTTTCAACTTAATATTTTAATCTCTCAGTCTTTAATTGGTGTTTTGGTATGAAACTGTGAGAAGTTTGTTGAGCATGTGTTTTGGGGGGGATTGAATGACCAAATAAAGTCTGGATGGAGACTATCAAATTTGATTTCAGCTTACTTAGAACTATTATGGATATGTCCAATCTTCATGATAGGTTTGTTTGGAGGATATGAACTCATGTAGCTGGTCCCACTTAATGTGGAATATTTTTTCTGTTAAAAATTGCTTATGGTTCACGTTTCTAACATCTTGAGGAATTACTGACAAAGGTCAACGATGCTATGCCACTATTAAACACGTGCATTCACTTCCACTTGATAATTAGTATTATCATCCTTGGTGTATTTTATTTTATATTATGATATAATGACCTGGGATGCCTTATTCCTTCTTTTTCCTACCGAGTTCAAGTTTACTCGACTCACTGCTTGTTTGCAGTTCAATTCACTGGCAGAACAGGGAACTCGGATAGTCATATATAATCTATGGGATGACGAGGGAGGGAGATTAGAACTTGACTTCAATGCTGACAGACATGCAAGTCTTTCCTAATCTCAAATATATTATCCGTCTAATTTTTATTTTAGGAGCACCATATTTTTGTTTCATGAAAGTTGATATCGTTTAATGACCAGGACATCCAAATAGGAGGCGTCAACCGGGATGAGAAAAAGATTCAGATGGCTTCCCACTTTCCGAATTCAAGGCATTTCCTGACTTATCAGCATTCTCTGAGGGTAAGTTTACCCTCTGTCTTATGACATATGGCTCTTGGAATGCATTGCCATTCATCTTTTTTTTTTCTTTTTGAAGTCTAGGAAAATCACCAAATTACTACGAGAAGTACTTCAATGATAGCTTTTTAGAGAATGATTATCTCTAGTTTGAGCAGTTTGATATGTATACAATTCTGGAGCATCAGATAATGAGCAGGCTTTTAAGTGACGATGCTGATGTTGACATCAGTTTTTTGCAAAAATAGGCATGATAATAGCAATGCTTATTCAGTTTGAGAGATGTCACGGAGAAGCATTCTAATGACGACATTTAAAAAGAGTCAAAGTCACGGTTCCAACAGTTTCTAAATGCATACATGGCAAAATGTAAGTTTTTATTATATGTAAGGTATTTGGAGAAAATTTAATTTTATTAGGAGCATACTGGTTAATAGAATAAATGCTGGCTGGCTAAAGTGGAGAGGAGCCTCTGCTGTTCTCTGTGATAAGAAAATTCCTTTAAAAATTAAAGGAAAGTTTTACAAAGCAGCCGTGAGGCCTGCTATGCTCTATGGATTTGAATGTTGGCCTGGGAACCATAGACATGTGCAGAGAATGGCTGTAGCAGAAATGAAAATGCTAAGGTGGATGTGTGGACACACACGTAAAGATCAGATTCGGAATGATGCAATCAGAAAGAAAGTTGGTGTAGCTCCGATCGAGGATAAGATGCGAGAAATCCATTTAAGATGGTTTGGTCATTTGCAAAGAAGATCAACTGATGCACCAGTTAGGAGATGCGAGTGTTGGGATGTTGAGCCGGCAAAGAGAGGGCGAAGACATCCCAAGAAGTATTGGAAAGAGACTATACGGAGGGATCTTAGTTTTTTGGATATAAGCCCGAGATTGACCCAAGTTAGATCTGAATGGAGGCGAAGAATCCATGTAGCCGACCCTACTCAATTGTGGGAAAAGGCTTTGTTATTGTTGTTGTTGTAGGAGCATGCTGGTTTAAGGGGCAACCGGGCAAACATGAGGCAACTAGACATAACTCCCGAAGCCCTGTTTGGTTGGGGTGTCATTTGTTGGGTTATTCCACAACTAGAATCTTCATGCTACTGAAGTAGGTTCTAACACATCACATGATCTCCCCTTAGTTTAGTTACACTTGTCATTATTATTTATTATACAAGGATAAATAAGTAAAACGGGGAAACCTATGCCCATGCATTTGTTTAGTTGTCTCATCAAGTATAGTTCAATAGTTTATTCTATACAGAACATGTGGGTTACTCTCTATTTGCTAATCAAACTTCAGATTAAAGGGCATCAAACATCTAAATAAACTCTTTCCTCCGATTTTAGTTCCCTACACCATTAGTCACCATCTCCCATTTTATTTGCTGTACTATATATAAAATTTATACCAGAACAAAAATAGGGGGACTGAAAAAAGTGTAACGCACTTTAATTCTGGCTATTGCTTGTTATTGATTTTTTGGAGAAATGGCTTTACACCCTTCCATGTTTACATGGGAAATTGAGACAGAAGACAGATTTTGCAACACAGAAATGGGGAGGGGGGGGGGAATCCTTTAGAATAAAGGAGTGGATATGCCTTGGGTTTTTGGTGGTTCCATATATTTGCTTTATTTTTTCAAATTAGAATAATGATAGACTTCCTTTGCGGATATCTAATTCTAGGTTCCACATTGGCAACGTTCTTGAGCATCCAAGTTTTTAAATCATGAACTCACTTGCCTACTTTGCTTTTTAAGGTGTATAGGCATTGAAACGTGCCTGGTATCGATGCGAGTTAGGGCGACGAGGGGCGATTCCTCTCACGATCGCGGCGAGGGGGAGCGGCGCGAGCGAGGGGGTGCGACACGAGTGACGACGCGCGAGTCCGGCGAGGGGGTGCGACGCGAGTTGGAGCGGCGCGGGCGAGTGGCGGCGCGCGAATGCGTCTTGGTGCGAGGGTTGTGGCGAGTCTACGCGGCGCGAGCGGTGGGGCTTTGGCTCGCGGAGTGCTTCGGCAGGGTAGTGATTCGGGTTGGCTCGCGACGCGCTTCGGCGGTAACAACTCCGTGCGTCACTCGCGGCGGGTTTCGGCTAGGTGCGCCACTCTCGACGAGCTTCGACAGGGTCGCCAGGTGCGCCGTTCTTCGGTGGGTGCGCCACTCTGCGGTTCCGCGCAGGGCTGTCAGGTCGTCAGGTCGCCTGGTCGTGCGCCTTCCGTCTTGGAGGGCGTGCTCGGCCGCGAGGGAGAGCAGCGGTTAGCGGGAAGTGGTGGTAGGGTGCAGTGCGAGGTTCGGCAGGTCGGTGTGCCGTTGCGCTTTTCCGTGCATGGGCGTGCGAGCTCGGTTCCAGGCAAGGACACCTGCGAGGGCTCGGGCGCGGGTGGGGGTTGGTGCCTGGTGGTGGGTCGTCAGAAAGGGAGGCCTCCTGCAGCTTCTGGGGGTGGCCATGGGCCACCGAAGTTCTCTCCTTTCAGGCGGGGTTGTTTCCGCTGCGGTGGTCTGGACCATTGGGCGCGGGCGTGCCGGGAGCCCTTGCGTTGTTTCTCTTGTCGGTGCTTCGGACATTCTCGGAGGCGCTGCCTGAAGGCTGAGCTCCTTGCTGATGTGTTGGTTGGCGAGGGTGGTGGTGAGGGGGCACTTTTCTGGGCGACTTCTGACGTGGGCCTCGTGTCCAAGGCTTCTTTTAAGGGTGATGTGGCTCGGCTGTCTCCGTGGAGGGCGGTGGCGAGGGGGCTCCGAGACTCCGAGGTGCGGAGCTTGTTACACGGGTCGGAGGCTGGGAACTTGCAGTTGAGGTGGCGGAGGCCGAGGGAGTGGGATGCTGCCGTGCAGCCTGGCAGGGTGGAGAAGGTCGTTGTCAGGGGGCTTCCGTTGGGGGCGAGGACGAGGGAGTGCATTTCAGGGTTGCTACGCGGCGTTATTATGGTGGAAGCCGTGGAGAGTTCGGGTTGCCAACCCAGATAGACTTTGGAGGTAGTGATTCGGGTTAGGCCGGTTGGGGCCGAGAAGATTGATTGGTGGGAGGTTCGGCTGGGTGGTTGGCGGATGGTGGCTGCGGATGTTTGGGGGTGCGCTTCAGGCGGCCGGGGTGTTGTCGGGAGGTGGAGAGTCGGAGTAGCAATCTGATCCAGTAGAGGTGACTCGGCTACCGGGGGTGGAGCAGCCATATGCGGAGGGGCGGCTTCCGAGCGTGGCACACTCCCTGAGGGAGGCGATTCGGTTCGGCGCCATATCTGTGGTGGGTTTTCTGAGATTGGTGTCGGTTCCTCTACCTTGACGTCTTGCGGTTGCCGCGGGAGACGCTTTGGGAGGTGATGGGGCCTGGTATGTTGGTGCAGGAGAATTTCAGGAGGTGGTGGGGTCCGGTCTGGTAGTGCAAGGGTGATGGCGCCTGGGATTCCGGGGATGGCGGTTGAGGTGGGGGATTTGGTCCGAGGTGTGGAGGGGCTTGCTCAGTGCGGCGGTTGTGAGAGGGGGGGGGGGCTGCGACCAGTTCGCGACTGGAGGTATCTATGGTGCAACGACTTGCTGAACAGGGGGGGCGGGGCTTCTCACTTGGGGGGGGGGGAGGCTGGCGCGTCAGAGTCTGCAGCGTGGCGGGAGGGCTCGGTTGGGGCTGGTGACGATCCGGCTGGGGGTAGGTCTTTGCCGCTTCTGGAAGGGGTGGAGCCGCGGCAACGACGTTTCGGTTTGGCGTATGAGAGGTGGGGAGGGGAGCAGAGGAGGGTTGAGAAGGTGGCGAGGGCTTCACTGAGGGCCTCTTTGGCATCGGGGGTGGCTGCTGAGGTTGTGAGTATGGGGGAGACCAACCCGTTAGTGGTGCGAAACCGTTTTGCTGCTCTCGACAGGGATTTGGCGCGACACTTGGGGGTTATTCCCCCGAGAAAGATGGACGCTTCGTTGATTAAATGAAGCTGCTATCTTTGAACGCGAGGGGCATGGGCCGGCCCGAAAAGAGGCTCGGGGTGCAGAATCTGGTGAGAGAGGCTGCGGCAGATATCTTCTTACTTCAGGAGACTAAATTGCAGTCTTTGGATGACCAGATGTGGCGGGAGATGAGTAGGGGGGAGGTTTTCGCGGTGGCAGAGAAAGAGGCAGTAGGTGCTTCGGGGAGGTTACTTTTCGGTTGGCGGTCCGATTCGTTCGATCTGCTGGGGACTTTCGCCTCCCAATTCACCTTGTCGGTGAGGCTGTTGCGGAGAGCGGATGGGATTTGTCTGTGCGTCACTAATGTCTATGGCCCATGTCGGCAAGAGGATGGTAGCTTGGCTGCGGATTCGGAGAGTGTTGTACCTGAGGTTGGTGATGGTATTTGGATCATTTGTGGCGACTTCAATGTCACATTTTTCCCGGAAGACAGGCCCGGGGGGGGGAGCGGTGGTTCTGATCCTGGATCTGTTGATATTAGGCAGGTGGTTCGTTCTCTGGGTTTGTCTGTTGTGGATGCGGCCGGCTGCAAGTACACTTGGAGGAACACGAGATCGAGGTCCAGGCTTGACAGGTTCCTGATGTCGGTTGAGGCAGGGAAGGCATTCCCGTTGGCGAGGGCTTGGGCTCTTCCGAGGACTCTATCTGATCACACTCCTGTTCTTTGGTTTTCTGGAGAGGAACGCTTGGCTCGGTTGTCCTTTCGTTTGAGAAGAAATGGACGTTAGAGGAGGGTTTCCGGGACCTGGTGACGAATCATTGGCGGGCTTTGGCGGTGACAGGCTCAGTGGTGTCGCGATTTGCAGACAAACTTGACTCCCTAAGGCGGTTGCTGTTGACTTTTGGGAAGGATGTCGCTAGGAGGCGGCGTGCCGTTAGGGCGGAGGCAGAGGCAGGAATCAACAGGTTAGACGGGCTTGATGATGATCGGGGACGGACTCCGGAGGAGGTAGAGGAGAGGGCAACGTGGTTAGAGGCAGTGTTTCGGGAGAACAGAAAGGAGGAGGTTCATTGGCGACAGAGAGCGAGGCAGAAGTGGCTAAGGGAAGGTGACGCGAACACACGTTTCTTCCATTCTGTGGCATCCAGAAGGAGGAGAAGGAGTTTCTTGCATGAGGTGGAGGTGGGGGGCCAAAGGGTGTCGGGCGAGAGGGACATTGGTGTCGCTTTGCGGGAGCACTTTGTGAGGGCTTCGAGGAGAGAGCCGGTGGAGAATGGCTGGGGCTGGACTGGGCGGGGGGGCAGGGTCTTTGAGTGCTACCCAGGCTGACTCGTTAGTGGTCGATTTTACGGAGGATGAGGTGCACAGGGCGGTTTGGGATCTGAATGCGGACGGGGCTCCTGGCCCGGATGGCTTCTCTATATCATTTTACTGGGAGTTCTGGGATCTGCTGAAGGGTGACATTTTGGAGGTTCTGACTGAATTCATGGGCGACAACAGGGGTTTTGAGTAAGTCAACAGGGCATTGATTTTTTTGCTGCCGAAGAAAGAGACCTCGGTTGGAGTTGGGGACTACAGACCGATTTCTATTTCCAATGGCATTTATCTCATTGTCGCCAAGGTGCTGACGATCAGACTTAGAGGTGTCCTGTCCTCTGTGATCTTACCGACCCAATCTGCGTTCATTCCGGGACGATGTATGGCGGATGGAATCGTGACCGCTTCGGAAATCTGTCGTGAGTGGAAGAGGTCTCAAAAAAGAGGGGCAGTTTGGAAGATTGACTACGCCAAGGCCTACGATTGTGTCAGTTGGAGATTCCTCTGGACAACGCTTCAGAAAATGGGTTTCCCGGAAGAATGGATTGCTTGGGTTAAGAGATGTGTCACCACTAGCTCCTGCTCTGTGTTGGTCAATGGGAGGCCAGAGGGGGGATGGTTCCAACCTCAGTGGGGGGTGCGTCAGGGTTGCGCCCTTGCTCCCCTGCTTTTTGTGTTGGTTGCGGATTGTCTTGCGGTCTTGTTTCAACGGGCGGTTGAAGAGAACTGGTGCGAGGGTTTCAGAATAGGAGACATCTCAGTCCCGGTGTTACAGTATGCGGACGACACGCTGATCTTCCTGGGAGAGACGGAGGAACAGGACCACAATGCAGCTATTTTGGTGGATATGTTTGGCTACCTCTCAGGGTTACAGATTAACAGGCAGAAGTCGGCCCTTGTTCCAATGGGAATGGATGGCGAGGAGAGTAACATGCTGGCGGATTGGGCAGGATGCCCTCTGGGGAGATTACCGATAACCTATCTGGGGTTGCCTTTGGTTGATGGCAGGCTGAGGAAGTCCGACTGGGATTGTGTTCTTCGGAGAATGGAGGAGCGGTTGGAAGGGTGGAAGGCAGTCTACCACTTTGTCCAAGGGTGGGAAGCTTACACTGCTGAAGCATGTTCTTTCAGCCATTTTGACTTTTTTCTTCTCGACGAGATTAATGCCTGCTGGGGTTAGAAGGAAGGTGGAGACTTTGATGAGATCTTTTTTCTGGTCAGATGGAAGGCAGACAACGAGGGGGTTGCACTTGGTGGCTTGGAAGGATCTTGCTGTACCTGTTGCAGAGGGGGGCCTAGGGGTCAGGGACGTGGAATCAATGAACAAAGCCTTGTTAGCCAAATGGGTGGTGCGCATTTGGGGACCATCCGATTCGTCGGTTTTGCAGTTGCTGAGAGAGAGATATGGGGTCACGGGAGAGTTGGTGGCAGCGAGGAAGCGTCATGAGTCTTCCTTGTGGAATGGGATCCGTGTCGTGATTCCGGAGCTCCAGCCTCTTCTTAGGCCGAAATTGGGGGAGGTCTTCGGTTCCGTTTTTGGCTGGATGACTGGACAGGGGAGGGGGCTTTGGCTTACCGCTTTTTTAGGTTGATGGGGTTAGACGTGGACAGGGGGGCGCGTATGGCGGAGGTCGTCGACTCTGGGTCGTGGGCGCCGAGGTTCCTTGCGGCTCTCTCGGATCAGAGGTTGGAGGATTTTTGGCGGATGCTGTCGGAGATTCCCCCTGTTGGGGAGATGTCGGGCGACCCGGACCATTTTGTGTGGGCTGATGGTAAGTTCTCGGTAAAGATTGCATATCGGAAGTTGAGAGGTGGTATGGTGGAACGCGACGAAGATCTATGTGCTGACTTGAAGGTGATTTGGGCGGCTAAGATTCCTACTCGGGTTAAGGTCTTTCTTTGGTGTCTGAGGAGAGATCGTATTTGTGACAAAGTGAGAAGAGGTAGACTTCTGGGTGGGACGGATTTAATGTGTGACAGATGCGAGGAAGAAATGGAGGATGCGAACCATATTTTCTTTGGATGCAGGTATTCGGCAAAGGTTTGGGATTCTTTGGGGCTTCCTTGGGTCCGGGCATCCGATGCGGTACAATTTTGGAGATCGATTCGGGTGGTCGGACTTAGGTCTTCCGATGATGTCTCCAAGCCCTTTGCCGTGCTCTGGGCTATTTGGCTTGGTAGGAATGATATCATTTTCAAGGGGCAGCGGTTTTACTTTGAAAATGTTCTTGCACACTGTAATGCTTTGTACAATTTCTGGATATCAAACTGATGTACCCTCTCCTTTATTAATGAATGTTGTGGTGTGGTGACTCCCGCATCGGGAGGGCTCCCCCGTTTTCTTATTCAAAAAAAGGTGTATAGGCATTGAAAAATTATTGGGCTCTAGATTCTTGGTTTTCGTTTCAAGAAGAAAATGCCCATCTCAAACATTCATTTTTGTTTCTCTAACCTTATATTCAATGGTAAACACCCCCCACACTTTGATGTCAACATTTTTAGCACTATTACCTGTAATTACTTTATCATCTATATATTCTACTGACCCCGTCCCAAATGTAGGTGACAATATTGTGTGATCAACATTTCCTTGTGGGCTACCATAGTCTTTTGAGAAAGCTCTAGGCGATTGTGTTAGCCTAGAAAATATTTTCTTTCTATTATTATGTAGAATATTTGTCAACTATGTAAGCTAATGTAGACATCTCAAGTTATCTATCAAGAATGCTTTTTTTCTTGTTCAGTTCCTTCAAGTCTACTAAAGAGAGATTGTCTTTTCGTTGCTAGAAGGGAGAGATTGGGATTTGCTCATGCCTTCTTTCCAATAAAGTCAGAGAGAAAAGCCACACGATACAAGCTTTTGTTTGATCATCTTTGCCTCCTTTCTAAGCAAAATTTTGATACAGTCAGGTACTTGGGAATGAGAGAAGGAAAAAGTGCGCATCGAGCCTCACAGATAGAGGGGGGGACAATTGCGGGGGAATTGAATTCCACGGAATAATAGAATAGGGGGATATGCAAATCGACTTCCAAGTTTCTATTCAGTTTAACATGAATCAACTTCCAATTTTCTATTTTGTTTAACTCGTCCTTTACAAAGACATACTTGCCTCTTTATACATGAATATGTGAATTTATAAAAGAAAATCTATTACCTATACTAAATTTGGGTTTTCACCCACTTTTTCTGTTAACTTGACACGTGGAATCATGTGGTGCATTTCTCCTCTTCCACCGTTCAATATCTCTCTCTACAATCGTGTGCCTTCCTCTCTCTCTAACAAAGAGAAAAACATCCACTGACGTTCCTTTTCTCTCTGGAATTTAATATTTTCTTTTTTGTCCAAAATTTAAAATGGTACTCATTAATGAAAGCATAGAATTTAATGAATTGAATCCGTATAATAAACCGATATGATAAAACTTTAAAAATAATCACTTTTTCTAAACGTGTTGATCCAATTTCTCTGACTATTCTCAAGCTCCTCCCTCTCCCCATTAAGTTAATGAATGAATACTTATACCCAACAATGTTAAATCCATCCTCTTTAACTAACAGATATGGATTCGGATTTAGGTATGGATGCATATATAAATATTGACGAATATAAAAACTATATCACCATATCATAACGAAATAGATATGGATGTAAAATGGACATCGATCGCATATGAATAATTTTAGAAATGTCCGATATATAAGCTTAAATATACATGTAGTAGTTCTAATACACAAGATATAAATATAATAAATGTGATTATATTATAATATTTATAATAAATAGGGTGAAAGAATGTATAAAATTATGGTATATAATGTTACAAATATATTTATATACGAAAATAGATATACATATACATATATTTACAAATTTCAAAGTGATATACATATCCAAATACATTTTAAAACAGATACGATGGATTAAACTTTATATACAACAGATATAGTGACGGATCAAATAGGGAAATCCATACCTGTTTGCATCCATAATTTTAATACATATATTAATCTAACAAAGTTTAATATATTTTCATTTTTCAAACCAAACTCATAAATTGGACTTCACTATTCTAATAGTGGTTGATAACAAATATATAGTTTAAAATAAAATAAAAATATGTTATATATATATATGATTGTAATTAGGAAAAAATGGGCTGCCCCTACAGCCACGGGCTGCGCATGCGTCCTTTTTCCGCAATTTTTTATTTTTTTTTTGCAAAATATCATAATGTATATTCAACTATATATCCCTCCAATATGCTATTCGAATTTTATTAGAAACAGAGACTCATATGCCCTCCATCTAGAAAAGATAATTTTAACTGTCTAAACATTGTTGTAATTGACATGTTCTAGATGGAGGACATAGGAGTATCCGTTTATGACGAAATTTGAATGACATATTGGAGGGATATATAAATGAATACATATGGTGATATTTTCAAAAAAAATAAAAAATTTTACGGGAAAATGGCGTCGGGGCAACCCCGTCAAACCCTTATAATTATTACTATATAAAAAATACTAATAATCACAAAAAAATTCAATCAATAAGATTATATCATCAAATAAGTGAAAATTCTACTAGCACCTACCATGCAGGAATGTCAATGGATAATAATTTCTATTTTTATTTTGCATGGATTTTTTTTTTGCATACAAGACGATGCTTTCATGTTTCTATTTTCTTTTAAATTAAAATCTCATACCCTGAAGTTATATTATATAAATAACCTTGGATAATAAACTATATTACCAAAAAAACGAGAATATAAGTGCCTCTATATTTTCAAGAGAGAAGTTCGATTTGTTATAATATAAAATAGTTCGGTTTTTATAAATCAATCTTTGTCATCTTTATTTTTCCATAATTTTGGCAAACATTGTGAAGTGTTGATACATGTATTTTCTTTTGTTAAAACTATACAGCTTTAAGTGTTTTAGTCTTAATATATTTGACAAGAAATAATAAACGTAAATACAAAATACAAGCTCCTTTATGATTCATTAAAATAAATTTAGATCAAATGACTAATCACTATGAAAGATTTCGATATGCGGGGTTTAATTTTCAAAATACATTTGAAAAATCTAATAACCCACAATATGACTTTTATGCATCAATCATTTCGATATTCCATCTTCCCCTTATATCTGACACACTAAGGCTATGTTCATTTGGAGAATAAGCACTGAATTAAGAGGTCAATTCCCCGTTTGGTGCGGTTCTCAAGAGTACGGCTATTTCCATCAACATCCTATTATTTCACCTTATTCCACCATTATTTTTATCTTTATTCTATCTTACCAACCCTCATTCAATCTTATTCTCTTATTCCTATCTTTCCAGCCTAATAGAGAATAGATCGTTATTCTCCTTATTCCCATCATTTTCATGCTTATTTATGTATCGAATGCTCCCTAAAGCTTTCATATTATTAAAATACTTTTTTAACACAAATAAGTTGATAAAAAATCTTCTAAATTTAAGAATAAAAAATAAAGTGCATTATGTAACTAATCAAAGTGAATTTACATCAAATTATTTATTATTATATAAAAACATACACAAGGTTAGACTTTCACCTCACTAAATTTTTAAATTGTTACAACAACAACAACAAAGCCTTTTCCCACAATTAAGTAGGGTCGGCTACATGGATTCTTCGCCTCCATTCAGATCTATCTTGGGTCAATCTCGGACTTATATCCAAAAAGCTAAGATTCCTTCGTATAGTCTCTTTCCAACACTTCTTGGGTCGTCCTCGCCCTCTCTTAGCCGGCTCAACATCCCAACACTCGCATCTCCTAACCGGTGCATCAGTTGACCTTCTTTGCAAATGACCAAACCATCTTAAGCGGTTTTCTCGCATCTTATCCTTGATCGGAGCTACACCAACTTTCTTTCTAATTGCATCATTCCGAATCCGATCTTTACGTGTATGTCCACACATCCATCTTAGCATTTTCATTTCTGCTACAACCATTCTCTGCACATGTCTATGGTTCACAGGCCAACATTCAGAACCATAAAGCATAGCAGGTCTCACGGCTGCTTTGTAAAACTTTCCTTTAATTTTTAAAGGAATTTTCTTATCACAAAGAACAGCGGAGGCTCCTCTCCACTTTAGCCAGCCTGCATTTATTCTATTAGTAACATCTCCATCAATTTTCCCATCATGTTGCAAAATAGATCCCAGATATCTAAAAGAATCTCTCTTCTGAATGTTATCGTCACCAATCTTCACCTCGATTCCTTAACCATTGCTTCCATCAAAGGTGCATTCCATATATTCCGTCTTAGCCCTACTTATACGAAAGCCTTTAGTCTCCAATGCATGTCTCCAAACCTCAAGCTTCTCATTTACTCCATCTCTAGTCTCATCAATCAACACAATATCATCAGCAAATAACATACACCAAGGTAACTCATCCTGAATGTGACTTGTCAACTCGTCCATAATCAAAGTAAAAAGAAATGGACTCAAAGCTGAACCTTGATGTAAACCAATGTTGATATCAAAATAGTCAGTCTTCCCCGTCGGGGTCCTTACACAAGATAAAGCCCTATCATACATATCCTTTATGAGATTAATATATAGGACAGGTATTTGTCTCTTCTCCAAAACTCTCCATAGTATCTCTCGTGGGACGGAATCATAAGCCTTCTCCAAATCAATAAAGATCATATGGATATTCTTTCTTTTAGCTCTATAAATCTCCATTGTTCTCCTCAGCAAATGGATGGCTTCAATAGTTGAGCGACCTGGCATGAATCCGAATTGGTTTTCTTTTACTTGGGAAACTTGCCTCAACCTTCTTTCGATCACACGTTCCCAAATTTTCATAGTGTGACTCATCAGCTTGATACCTCTGTAATTTGAACAATTTTGAATGTCTCCTTTGTTCTTATAAAGAGGCACCACGAAACTCCTCCTCCAATCTTCAGGCATTTTCTTGCTTCGCCCAATAACATTGAATAGATTCGTAAGCCAAGTCAAACCACGCTCACCTAAAACTTTCCATACTTCTACAGGGATGTCATCTGGTCCAACACCTTTCCCAGGTCTCATAACCTTCAAAGCCTCCTCTACTTCTTTTCTTTGTATTCGTCTATAGCATGCACGATTCAAGTAACTTTCACTACTAGCTAGATCACCCAAAGTGATCTCTCTACTTCCTTCTCCAATGAAAAGTTTATGGAAGTACTGCTCCCATCTAGTCTCTATATCCTTCTGAGTAACAAGCACGTGACCTTCCTCGTCCTTAATGCATCTCACTTGAGAAAGGTCTTTGGTCTTTCTTTCTCTTGCTTTGGCCAACCTGAATATATCCTTCTGGCCCTCCTTAGAGTTGAGATTTTTATACAAAACCTCGTAAGCTTTTGACTTAGCTTCGCTTACAGCCTTCTTTGCTTCCTTCTTCGCTATTTTATAGTCTGTGACAATTTCCTCTGTTCTATCCTTAGACATAGCTTTAAAGCAAGCTCTTTTAATTTTTAGCTTCTCTTGCACCCCTTCACTCCACCACCAAGCCTCCTTTTGACCCGGAGCTCCTCCTTTTGACTCGCCTAGCATCTCTTTGGCTACCTTTCGAATACAAGATGCTACTGCCTCCCACATCTCGTTTGCACTACCGCTACAATCCCAAGATAAGTCTTCTAAAAAAATTGTTACTAATAAATATATTTTATCTGCCCATCATGTTGATGATTTTTGAACAATATCTATATATTTTTATCTTTCTCATGATCGTATGGAATTTTATTTTATGCATTTTTTTCAAATTTCATCTTTTATATTTAAGAAAACCTCAAATTTAAGATTGTATGTATTACTTTCATCATGATTTAATATCCCTCTACGAAGCGCGGGTTAACATGCTAGTATTAAACTAAAATCAAATCCACATCAAACCTAATAGAGTAGTTTTTAATTGATTACCGATTCAATTAAACTAGGGATTTTACACTTTGCCCCCTCTAATTTTATGAAAATATACTTATTGGTAGGCTGGTACAAGTGAGCCATAAGGAGAGCAGCATTACTGCATTGTCGATTGGGCGTAACCGTGTAGGGAGAGCTTGTTTGGCATAGCCGTGCAGGGAGAGCTATAGAGAGCGACGATGAGGACAAATCGAAGTCTTTGGAGAGTGGCGATTTCATTCTTGGATTGTTGTCTTCTAGGTTTGCGATTCCTGCAAGTTGAGATAGAGGAGAGCTAGAGGGTCGAGAATTCTTGGGTTAGGGTTAGGTCTTGTGATTGTGGAATTGGGATTGGGTGGAAGTTGCGACTTGTGCGCGAGAGAGAGGGTCGTGAGTGGGTGGGGATTTGGTTAACAGTTAATGCACGAGTATGCATGTGGAGTTTTGGAGAGTGGACCGTGGAGATTGTAGAGATAGATATCATTATGCTATGTACCTGTTCGTTATTTCTTTGTTTCCTTTGGACTACTTTGTACTTCACCCTTAAGGTCTCTCCCTATATAAGAGAGCCTAGGGTTTCTCTGAATAATCAATCTCAGTTTTTCTCCTAACATGGTATCAGAGCCCAAGCCCTAGGGCTCTCCACCTCTGAACAGCAGAAACATTTCGGAATGCCACCATGGTGGGCGTCCTACTTGCGGCCCTTGATCTTGAATATGACGCCGCCCGTTCGCAGATCTTAGCCGATGCAGTTATTCCTCCAGTGGAGGATGTTTACAGGAGGCTCAGTCGCCTTACAGTTTCTTCCAATTCTTCTACTCCACCCCCATCGGCGATGGCAGTTTTGTGTGGGAGAGGTGGTCCGTCTTCTGGTCGTGGATGTGGACGTGGACCCCAGGGCAGGGGTGGTCGCTTTACTCAGCCATGTTCCTACTGTCACCGCACATGACACTCGGAGGAGACATGCTATTCTAAGCATGGGTTCCCAGCATCGGCACATGTAGCAGAGCACTCTCAGCCCCAGTTGGCATCTACTGCAGACAATCGTTTTGAGGAACTTGTGGCACGTCTCCGTGATATTATGCCACAATCATCTGGTGATTCTTCTGGTAGACCTTCAGATGTTGTCGCTACAACCTCTATCAGTTCATTTGTTGCTGCTAGTACCTCAGGTAGATCTACTGCATTTACACCGTCTCATGATATCTCTGATTGGATTATAGATTCGGGTGCCACACATCATCTCTGTCGTGATCGAGATAGACTTGAGTCCTACAGGGACATTCCTCACGGCCGCTCAGTGCAGATCGCAGATGGTACTCATTCCCCCCCTTGTTGGACAGGGGGAGGTCTTCTTATCCTCTTCTATGCATCTACAGAATGTTGTACATGCTCCTGAGTTCTCGATGAATCTGTTATCTATTAGTCAGATTACGAAGGATTTGCATTGTCGTGCTATATTTGACCCATCTTCTCTTATTTTTCAAGACATACTAACGGGCAGGATGATTGGCTATGGCTCTGAGCAGAATGGTCTATATCGGCTGGTTCAGAATTCTTATGCTGGCGTCTCCTCTCATTCGGCCGGACCAGTTTCTCCGTACATCTGGCATCTCCGTTTTGGTCACCTCCCACTCCAGAAAATGCGCCATCTTCTACCTCAGATCTCTCCCAGTTCGTCCTTTCACTGTGAAGCATGTCAGTTGGGAAAGCATCATCGGTCGAGCTTTCCTAGTCGTCAGAGTCGGAGCAGTAGCTCCCCGTTCGAGTTGTTTCATATAGATATATGGGGTCTAAGTCGTGTACCCGATCATCAGGGGCACAGATTTTATCTAGTGGTAGTGGATGATTTCTCTCGTGTATCCTGGGTCTTTCTTTTAAAGAATAAATCTGAAGCAGGAGATGTGATCAAGAATTTGATTAATGAAGTGCAAAATCTATTCTCTTCTACTGTCAAATATGTTCGTACAGATAATGCCCTAGAATTTTGCACACGGTCCCTCTCTCAATAACTTTCATCAAAGGACATTATTCACCAAACCACTTGTGCGTACACATCTCAGCAGAATGGTGTGGCGGAAAGAAAGCATCGCCATCTCCTTGACATTACTCGAACCTTACTGATTCAGAGTTGTGCTCCTATTTCTTTCTGGGGGGATGCTGTTCTTACTGCGTGCTATCTGGTCAATCGTATGCCATCTTCTGTTCTTGGTGAGAAAATACCTCTCTATCATTTTTCCTGACAAGGAATTATTCTCACTTACTCCACGTGTCTTTGGTACTGTGGCATTTGTTCATCTTCTGTCTCCTGGACTTGACAAACTCTCTCCTAGAGCTATCAAGTGTGTTTTTGTCGGTTATTCTCGGACTCAGAAGGGCTATCGGTGTTATGATCTCATAAACAAGAAGTACTTCGTTAGTGCTGATGTCACATTCTTTGAGTCTGTTATGTATTTTTCTCCTGCAGGTGACAGACTGGTTCCATCCACTACCAATGATGATGCCTATGTCCCTCCACCTCCTACTTGGAGTTCACCTGAGTCTCCTCCTGTTCCTGCCCCTACATCATCTTCACCACCACCACCTCCACCTCCACCTCTTCCACGACCTCCCATTCCACCTCTACCAAAATTCTATACGCGTCGGTCAGGTCCTGCTCAGGCTACACGTTAGCCACCCATCACGCCTCAGGTATGTTCAAATGGCATTACTACTGACGGGTCAGATATGGTACATGTGCATGATTCTTCATTACAGGAGGAAAGTACACCATCCAGTACATCAGAAGATGATCTTGATATTCCTATTGCTATCCGGAAGCAGAAGCGGATGTGTGCCTCTTATCCCTTTGCTTCACAGGTGTCGTTTCACCGTCTCACTGGAGACTTTCAGAGATTTGCTGCAGCGTTGTCTTCCGTGGATATACCACGAACCTACCAGGATGCTATGAAGATTGATTGCTGGAGATTGGCTATGGAAGATGAGATGCGTGCATTGCAGTCTCGTGGCACATGGTCTTTGGTTATTGCTCCTCCTGATGCATCTATTGTGAGCTGTAAGTGGGTCTTCACATTTTAAATATCATGCAGATGGCAGTCTAGATCGGTACAAAGCACGCTTAGTCGCACGTGATTTTACACAAACCTATGGCGTGGACTATATGGACACTTTCTCTCCAGTGGCTCGACATTCTACCCTTCGCATTCTCTTATCTGTGGGTGTGGTCCGTGACTGGAGTATATCTCAACTGGATGTCAAGAATGCCTTCTTGTATGGAGATCTGCATGAGGAAGTCTACATGCAGCAGCCACCATGGTTTACTGTTGAGGGGGAGATGCATATGGTGTGTAGAATTCACAAGGCAATTTGTAGCCTCAAACAGAGTCCAAGAGCGTGGTTCCAGAAGCTTTCTAATCTTATTGAACAACAAGGATTCAAAAGGTCAAATGCAGACCACTCATTGTTTGTTCAGTAGTCATCGGCAGGTACGGTTGTTATCATGGTCTATGTTGATGATATTCTGGTTACAGGAGATGATGTTCAGGGCATAGAAAGGGCGAAGGCATTCCTAGCCCGTCAGTTCGTTACGAAGGATCTTGGAACCCTAAGATATTTTCTGGGGTTGGAATTTGCCAGGAATGCACAGGGTTTGGTGATGACCCAACGGAAGTACATTACAGACTTCTTGATTGAAACATGCATGGATGGATGCAAACCATCAAGTATTCCCATGGATCCAAGCACAAAGTTGTATGATGATGATACAGCTGAAGTGGATAAGAGGAGATATAGAGAAATAGTGGGTAAGATCCTTTGTATTACCATAACTCGACCTGATATTGCCTTTGCAGTAAGCAGGGTGAGTCAATTTATGGAGCAGCCAAGACAAGTTCATATGGATGCTATACACATGATACTGAGGTATCTGAAGTCTTCTCCAGGTTCAGGGCTGCTGTTTCGAAAGGGCACAGATTTGTCTATCTCGGCATGTGCAGACGCCGATTATGCAAGATGCCCTAAGGATCGAAAATCAACCTCAGGATTCGCAGTGTTTGTTGGAAGCTCTCTGGTTTCTTGGAAAAGCAAGAAACAAACTGTTGTGGCAAGGTCCAGTGCTGAATCCGAATATAGGGCCATGGCACAAGCCAACACGGAGATGATGTGGGTTCGATCAGTACTAAAGGATTTACATGTAGCCGTACCTCTTCCCATGCAGCTTCAATGTGACAATCAAGCAGCCTTGTTCATTGCCAACAATCCAGCTTTTCATGAAAGAACCAAGCATATAGAAGTTGACTGCCATTACACTAGAGACTTGATCCAGAGAGGATTGATATCTACAACTCACATGAGCTCAGGGGATCAGACTGCAGATGTATTCACCAAGTCGTTGCTCAGAGGACCTTTTCAGAGATGTTCATCCAAGCTGAGCATGATAGACATCTATGCTCCACCTTGAGGGGGAGTGTAAAGATAGATATTATTATGCTATGTACCTGTTCGTTATTTCTTTGTTTCCTCTGGACTACTTTGTACTTTATCCTTAAGGTCTCTCCCTATATAAGAGAGCCTAGGGTTTCTCTGAATAATCAATCTCAATTTTTCTCCCAACAGAGATCATACACATAATTATATAATTTTATAAGTGTAATACATATATGTGCTGCGCATGGGCTTAAATTTAGATTGGGTTCATGTGACTTACAATAGGCCCTTAATGGGTTGACTTATAGTGTAATGCCCTCGAATTCGAGTACCCGTTTACACATGTTCGCACTATTACATTCGCATGTCATCGCACAAATTATTGAAAATCAAGGGAAATTTTTTTCGCGTTTGGTATGACATTCACATTCAATGAATAAACTTCACAGACAAGAAGAAGAAGTACCACCAATATTTCATTCATTTCCATATAACAATACACGTAACAAAAGAATGTATTAGAATGTACATGTAGATCTCAAAAATATATGACTGAAGAGGAAGGAAGCATATTACATCATAAGTTGAAACTAAAACTAAAACAAAAGATATCATACCTTCTGGTATATACACGATCACCAGATATCATCAACAGCTACTACAATGTTGTAGGCTCATTGCCTGCCAAAACATGCTAGGAAGAAGAGATATCAACGAGCGCTGGTACACCCATGATTCATATTATAAATGTTGACGCATATAGAGTACCTGTACCTCTTTGTTATTTTATTTTTCCAGTTGTCTTCTTTATGTAATTTACCCATAGGCTACTCTCCTATATAAGAGAGCCTAGGGCTTATGGAATAGAAGCAAGTCATTCATTTTTCCCAACATGGTATCAGAGCGACGGTCCTAGACCGGAGTTCTCGAAACCCTAACCCTAACCCACCACACCCGCCAGCCTCTTCTTCTTCTCCCATCTCGATTGGCGCCGCCTCCACGCCGCCGCCGCACGCGCGGCTGTGCTGCCGTGCGCACACCTCTTCTTTCGCGTGTGCTGCCCCTACACCGTCTCTCCAGCGCCTGTGCGCCTCCATCATCCAGCGCCTGTGCGCCTCTCCGGTGCACATAGCGCACACAGCGCCAGCGCACATAGCACACATCATCAGCCAACGCCTCTCTCGTGCGCCTCTCCTGTGCATCATCAGCCAGCGCCAACGCACATAGCGCACAAGCCCGCACCCTCCTGTGCGCCTGCAACGCATACAGCGCACATAGCGCATAGCGTACAGCGCCTGTGCATAGCCCTTTGTGCACCCCCGTGCGCAGCCCTGTGCGCAACCCTGTGCGCAGCCTCGTGCGCGTGACTATCAGAGCGTGACTCTTGTGCGCGTGAAGACCGTAGCACGCACATCTTCATGGGTTTAGTTGCTTGAGGTCTACACGTGCAACTAAACCCGTCTATGTCATTGTAGACAAATCACAGATTGGTTTGTCAGTTGTTCCAGTCTTCAGTATCCAGTATGTCAGAAAGCAAGGCAGATATCCCATCTATTGGCGCATTCCGTGGTCCGGCGCCCATTGTGAAGATGGATGGTACCAACTATGAACTGTGGGCAATGCAGTTCATGAGCATGATGAAGTCTACGGGTAAGAAGCACATTCTTACCGAACTAGAGCCTGCTGAGAAGACTGGAACCAATGCCTCCTGGGAGGCTGATGACACATACGCCAAGGTTTGGCTATCTGGCACGTTGGCGATTGAGATTGCCAATGACATCCTCCATCAACCCACAGCGAAGGATATGTGGGACATTCTGGCAGCCACATATTCCCAGGCAAAGAACGAGACTAAGATTCTGCAACTCCAGCATGATATCTTCACCATCAAGCAGAATGGTCGCCCCCTACATTCTCTCTATACATCACTAAGAGGGATGTTCGAGAAGCTCTATAGCTTCATGCCCCTGACAGCCACGGCAGAACAACAGAAGACATATAGGAACGCGACCATGGTGGGCGTGTTTCTAGCTGCACTTGATCCTGAGTACGAGGCGGCACGATCACAGATTTTGGCCGATTCTACTATTCCTCCCATGGAGGAAGCCTTCCATAGGCTGAGTCGGATTACAGTTCCTTCAACAGCTGCCAGTCAGAATTCTTCAGCCATGGCAGCAAACAGAGGTTGCGGATTTCATCACCAGGGCCGTGGACGTGGACCCCGTGGAAGGGGTGGCCGCACGAGACCAACATGCACCTATTGCCACCGAGTTGGACACAATGAAGATACGTGCTGCTCGAAGCACGGATTTCCTGCATCCGCACGAGCTGCTGAGCAGATAGAGCCCCCATCTGCTGCTACTCTGGATCAACGGTTTGACGATCTTGTTGCCCGTCTGAGGGGCATTATTCCACCATCTGGACCAGCACCGACTGCAGAGAGTCATTCTGATGCCGCTGCTTCTGCCTCTGCGTCTACCAGTACCTCAGGTAGTATACTTGCACTGAACAGTAGTAGATCAGACACTTTACCATGGATTATGGACTCGGGTGCCACACATCACCTATGTGGCGACCAGAGTTTGCTTTCAGGATACACTCAGATCCCTCCAGGTCGGGCAGTGGTGATTGCCAATGGCACTCATTCCCCCATCACTGGTCAGAGGGAGGCTAGATTGACATCTTCTATGCAGCTCAAGAACGTGCTACATGCACCTGACTTTTCAATGAATTTGTTGTCAATTAGTCAAATTACGAAGGATCTACATTGTCGGGCAATTTTTGATCCATCTTCTTTGATTTTTCAGGACATCCATACGGGCAACGTGATTGGTCGTGGCTATGAGCAAGGAGGCCTCTACCGCCTGAATCAGACTCCTTTTGCTGGAACCTCATCCTCTTTTTCGGGACAAGTATCAACCTTATTATGGTATCTGCGTTTTGGTCATTTACCGCTTCAGAAGTTGCGTCGAGTTCTACCCTATGGTCTCTCTCACACACCTATCCAGTGTAAGGCGTGTCAGTTGGGAAAGCATCACAGGTCGTCCTTTCCCAGTCGTCCAGGTCGGAGTAGTAACTCCAAGTTTGAGTTGTTTCATATCGATGTCTGGGGTCCAAGTCGTGTTCCCGATCATCAGGGACACAGGTTTTATATTGTATTTGTGGATGATTTCTCTAGAGTGTCATGGGTGTTTCTGATGAAAAATAAATCTGAAGCAGGAAATATTATTATCCATTTTCTGAATGAAATTCAAAATGTTTTCTCCACATCTGTCAAGCTTGTGAGAAGTGATAATGCTTTAGAGTTGTGCACCAACATTCTGGCAAATTACTACTCCTCAAAAGGGATTATTCACCAAACATCATGTGCTCATACATCTCAACAGAATGGGATTGCCGAAAGAAAACACCGTCACCTTCTTGATGTCACAAGATCACTTCTTATACAGAGTCATGTTCCCTACTCCTACTGGGGTGATGCAGTTCTTACTGCATGTTACCTAATCAACCGTATGCCTTCGTCTGTCTTGAATGAACAGATTCCGTTTTCACTCATTCATCCTGACAAGGATCTGTTCACTCTTACTCCACGTGTGTTTGGGTCGGTTGCATTCGTCCATCAGTTGTCACTTGGTACTGACAAGCTCTCTCCTAGGGCTGTCAAGTGTGTCTTTGTTGGGTACTCCAGAACTCAAAAGGGGTACAAGTGTTTTGATCCTGTACGTCGGCGGTATATGATCAGTGCAGATGTTACATTTTTTGAATCTGTTATGTATTTTTCAGCATCGGGAGACAAGCGGCTACCATCTATACCTCCTGATGCCATATACATGACACCACCACCTCAGATACCGACACCACCGGCACTACCACCACCGCCACCACCACCACCACCACCACCACCACCGCTTGTCTCACCACTACCATTTCATTACACCCGCATGCCTCCTCCAGCTCATGGTCCTGACCCGTCAACTAGCTCGCCTATGGTATGTAATGAAAATATTAATGTTGATGGATCTGACGACATTTCTGAGCAGGATGTATTGCAGGAGCCTGATGAGAATACAGATGATTTGGATGTTCCAATTGCTCTACGGAAGCCGAAGAGAAGCTGTGCCAAATATCCATTATCAGCAGCCGTGTCTTTTGAGAGGCTATCTGGAGACTTCAGGACATTTGCGTTGGCACTTTCAGCTACAGACATTCCACGGAATCATCATGATGCTCTGCAGGATGCTAGATGGCGGCTAGCAATGGAAGAAGAAATGGCGGCACTTCAGTCCAGAGGAACTTGGAGCTTGGTCCCTATGCCTCCAGATGTCAGCCCAGTGAGCTGCAAGTGGGTGTTTACAGTGAAGCACAATGCAGATGGCTCCATTGACAGGTACAAGGCACGCCTTGTTGCACGTGGCTTCACACAGACATACGGGGTGGATTACCTTGACACATTCTCGCCTGTGGCGCGTCATTCCACTCTGCGGATCCTGTTATCAGTTGCAGTTGTTAGAGACTGGTCGCTTTATCAGCTGGACGTGAAGAATGCATTCCTATATGGCGAATTGCAAGAGGAAGTCTATATGCAACAGCCATCTGGGTTTGCTGTTGAGGGGGAGTGTTCCAAGGTATGCAGGTTACATAAGGCCATCTATGGCCTTAAGCAGAGCCCCAGAGCGTGGTTTCAGAAGCTTTCAGATCTTTTTGAGAAACAAGGATATAAACGCTCCAATGCTGATCATTCCTTGTTTGTACAGAAGACGGCTAGAGGTATCATTGTAATCATGGTTTATGTTGATGATATCTTGATTACAGGAGATGATGAGCAGGGCATGAAGCAGGCAAAAGAAAGGCTGGGAACCGAGTTCGTCACCAAGGACTTGGGAGTCCTTAGATATTTTCTGGGGCTGGAGTTTGCTAGAAATCCATATGGATTAGTAATGTCACAGAGGAAATATGTTACAGATCTATTGAGTGAGACAGGTATGCTAGGGTGTCGACCTGCTACGACACCAATGGATCCCAGCATGAAGCTCTATGATGATGACACAGAAGAGGTGGACAAGAGAAGGTACAGAGAACTGGTAGGCAAACTACTGTATGTCACGATCACTAGACCTGATATATCATTTGCAGTGAGTCGCGTGAGCCAGTTCATGGAGCAACCACGTCAGGTCCATATGGATGCAATACACATGATTCTGAGATATCTAAAATCATCTCCAGGTGCAGGCTTGCTATTTAAGAAGGGAAAGGAGATCTCTATCACAGCATGTGCTGATGCAGACTATGCAGGATGCCCCAAGGACAGGAAGTCCACCTCAGGATTTGCAGTCTATGTTGGAGATGCCCTAGTCTCGTGGAGGAGCAAGAAACATACAGTAGTAGCTAGATCCAGTGCTGAATCCGAATACAGGGCTATGGCCCAGGCTAGCACAGAAATGATGTGGGTTAAATCTTTACTTACAGATCTATGTCTTGATATACCGCTTCCTATGATGTTGGAATGTGACAATCAGACCGCCTTGTTCATTGCAAACAACCCAGCCTTTCACGAGAGGACCAAGCATATTGAGGTTGACTGTCACTACATACGTGACATGATTCAGAAGGGGTTCATTGCTACATCTCACGTCACATCAGAGAATCAGACTGCTGATATTTTTACCAAGGCATTACTTCGAGACCCATTCCAGAAGTGTGCATCCAAGCTGAGCATGATTGATATCTATGCTCCATCTTGAGGGGGAGTGTTGACGCATATAAAGTACCTGTAACTCTTTGTTATTTTATTTTTCCAGTTGTCTTCTTTATGTAATTTACCCATAGGCTACTCTCCTATATAAGAGAGCCTAGGGCTTATGGAATAGAAGTAAGTCATTCATTTTTCCCAACAATAAAATAACGAGGCATTTAATCTGGATACAAAAGAAACAAGTAGAAAGACAGAAACATCTAAAATTTTATTTCTACTTGCAATGTAAAAAGGTTTCCAAGTGTCTTGTATGCTCCTCCCCCTGTTCAACCTTTATTCCAACATTTTCCATATAAAATATTTTTATATTGTAATTGATTACTCATAAGTGTGTGTGTATATTATCATATTATTCAGATATCTTGTTTGTGGAATTTGACGATGGGAAAGGTGAGATTGGAAAGATTTATTGATTTATTTAATTCTCAAGTCTAGTGGATAGTTTGTGGTCTTGGTCAGTATGCGACCTCACACTATGACTCTAAGACGTGGGTAGTGCCTTAGGGTTGGGGTACCTCCGTAGGCATGCGGTGTTGTATAATGCATCCTAACTAAGTTCCTAATACGTCCACTAGCTTATAGGGATTTCAAATCAAGTTTTCTTATAGTTGCTTCCAAACCAACTCAACTTTGATTGTAAATCCTCCAAACCTCAACTTTAACTATGTCAGGTGTAACCCTAGGTGACCTAGATGTAGACATGGATGATTTGGATGTAGCATCGCCAAGTCTGCTGGCGAAAAGTAACCAAAAACTCAAGCGGTGAGGTAGCCTTTAAAAGGGCTCTTCCGTCTCGTCCTCTGTTGGAATTGCGGTCCAATAGAGGGAAAGGTCTACTCCAAAACTACGCCCCGGAGACGGGTGAGAGAGACTCTCCGGAAAAGTCGCTCTAGAAAACTGGCCCGACTAGTATAGGCAAACGAGCTCGTACGAAAAACTAAAAATCGAGGATAACCCGCATGGGTATCCTAAAACAGAGGGGTCAACGGATTGGTCAAAAGTCAGGATCCCAACGAGGCGTAAAAACACTGCGAGCTTGCGTAAAAATCGTGAAAAGGACTGGGATCCTCGACCCGCGCACTTGACGGCCACTGCCTGAACTAGACTTCCTTTCCTCTGCCAGTTGAGGGTCACCACACCCTCACACAGTCATGTGTAAGGATCACCATGACTGGCACTCATAATGTAAATTATCATATATTCACCATTTTCATTGCTTCATTGATTACTCAAATCTATTTCAATCTCTTCTGAGATTTTTTTTTCAGATCGAGTTATTCTATCGTAGCATCTCATTAGTGTATGGTAGATTCTATTGATGATCATTTCGATTGGGAATTTTCAGTCATAGTGACCTTAGGAATTAATAAAGTCACGAGGTTAGACATTTTTCAATGGATCTGGATATAAGTACAATTTATACTCAATTCTTTTGTATCTTTAAATCATGTATTTGGTACTGAAATAAGTGGTCTTAAATTGGTCTAGTTTACATATTAATCATTTTTCAAGGAGACTATATGTGTCTTAATTTGTGATCAACTTATAGACTACTTCAAATGTTTATATTTATATATAGATATACACATATTTATGCACTAATGCAAATATATGTGTATATATATATGCATATTCTTATCAATCTTTAAACTTATTTAAATCTTTAGGACGGTAAAAGTATATTTAAAAAAAACAAAATATTAATTGAATCAGTGACCACTCTTAGTTTGAGAATAGCATAGAATCTTGACTTCATTCCCATTATAAGATATTTAATTTAAATCAATAAACATCCCCAACCCTCTAGTCCTCTGTCAAGTGCCTGGAGAGCACAAGAATTTATATTAACATCTTAAGCTATGGGTAAGTGCACCTAAGAATGGATGAGAGAATCCGAGTAGACCACACATTTGCATCATTTTTGTAGACTATTACTGTAGAAAATCCAAGGAAATGCATTTCCATAATAGATTACAACCTATTCTAAAGATGTTAGTATATTACTAGTTATTAGAAGTTTGTATTATGAATACTGAAATATAAAATTTGATAAAGTCTGTTGATACTTTACATACTTCACTGTTAGTGATTTGAATTTTTTTTAGATATTGATTTAATGAAATTTATTATTTATTGTATCTGGACTAGACCAAATACTCTAAGTGTTGGAAAGGGTATTTTGTGCCTGAACTTTGATGATAAAAAAATCTAAATATGCTATCTACATGGGAAACATACCAATGATAAATAAAATCTTCTCCCGAACAGACACTAGCGTGAGGCCATATAGGCTCTTCATGCTTCCATAAAATTCTACTGTTGGTGCCAACAAAGTATAAGTTTTCAATACCAATTTGGTCTCAGGGAGATCCAATTTCGAAGTAGCTTACATAACAATTACCATGCATCTATCACATAACTCTAAAGTCATAACTTGCAACAAGGTTAAATGAGCATTTTAGCCATTATATATGATATACCATATAACCCGGAATAGCATTAATGTGTCTCGGCAGAGCAGAGAAAGTGCAGCAGATCTGCTTTAAAAAAATAAGACTTAATTTCAATTGAAGATTCAATTTGGACAGGTAATCAAATTTAAAAATTTTCAAATCAAAATATTATTTTTTAGCAATCCCAGAGAGTGAAATTTTCTGAAATTTAAGAGTTAGTTTTATGAATTCCAGTCCCAAATTCTCAAAAAAAAATCATGTTTCACTCTCTGAAATTTAAGAGTTAGTTTTATGAATTCCAGTCCCAAATTCTCAAAAAAATTTCATGTAAGAATTGTATAGGAACACATGCATGACAACAAGAGAGTAGTGGAACATGATTGTACCTTGATCTTCAAAGTGAAGATCAAACAACATGCAGAAGGGGATTGTTTTGGAGCAGAGAGGCACCAACTCCAATGGTGTAGCAGTAGCAATGGAGAGTCCTGGAGGCTTCAGCAGTTGTTGGACAGCAACCAAAGCAAGGAATATAGAGGGAATGAGAAGGAAAAGGAAGAGAGGAGACAATGGAAAAGGAAAGGAGAAGTTGGCCGGATTACACATCACTTCCATCTCCGAGGCTACTGATGCAGCGAAGAAGTTCGAGGACATCAGAGAGAGACGTTTCGGGAGCTCGTCTGGCGCAACGCCTAGACCACAACGATCTTCTGGGCCGATTCGTCGACCTTTCCAGCAACAGAGGTCAACTAGGCGGTTCCGACCTACATGTTCAGCATTCTCGGGCAGTGCTCGCTCATCTCCATCGATTACCTTAGGAGGGGCACTTGCCAGACGTAGCACATGTTTACTATTATTGTTGTTGTCTCTGTGATTATTTATTGAATGTGAATGTCATATGCAACAACAAAAAAAATAATTAAAAAAATCCCTGAATTTTCAATACTTTCTACGATCACATGTGAATGTAGTAGTGTAAATGTTTCGTAAACGGGTACCCGGATCCTAGGGGGCGTGACAGTTTGGTATCAGAGCCGTGGTACCCCGATACGCACATTCATAGTATTACAATTCCGATCGCATTAAGTTCTCGGCCGACTTGTCGTGAGTCTAAGAAGGGAAATATGACATTCGAATTCAATCACCACAAATGTCACAAATTTCATTAATTTTCATATTATATCCCAAGAAGAGAAAAAGCATATATGATAAGTATCTGCGAATGACACTTTTTATGACTAAAAAATGGTTTCTATGCAGAGCCATGGCTTCCCGACCAGGCCAGGAGACGACTGACCAACTGGCATGCATACTGACTGCTCTCACTGACCTTCAGCAGCAGCAGGCTGCTATGAGAGGCCAGCAGGACCAGATTCTGGCACAACAGACTAAGATTGCAGACCGACAGACTGATATAGAGATGAGATTTGAGGAGCTGTCATATTCTACTTACCGTCCATCTTACGACGGCACATGCCAGGATCAGTAGAGGTACAACAGCCTCATTTCGATGATCCACTTGAGGAGATACCCGAGCATGGAGCTGAGGAGGATGGAGACTTTGACAGGGAGCAGGACCCTGTCGACTTTGCAGATGAGGGTGTACACGAGTACTCTGTCATTCACAGACGCCAATCGGTCTTCACTTCCTACCAGCGGGCTAATGTACCCATGTTCGAGGGCACCGATACGTCAGATGTTGCTGAGCAGTGGCTCAAGAGTGTGATGAAGGTGCTGAGGATGATACGCGCGCCACAGGACATGTGGCTATCTTTCATGGAGTACTCACTGGCAGACTTTGCTGAGAGATGGTGGGGATGTCGTAGTTTCTGAGTTAGGCCACGGGCCTACATGGGATGATTCCAAGACACGAATCAGATCCCACTTCTTTTCTGCGAAGTGGAAGGAGTCCCAGCGCCGACTTTTTGCAGAACTTCGTCAGGGACGGATGATAGCTAGAGACTACTTCGTCAGATACACCGAGTTGTCTCGACATACACCAACAACTGTTGCATTTCCAGAGGAGAATCTGGAAAAGTTCATTAGAGGCATGCGAGAGGAGGTACAAGAGAAGTTGGCTGGATTGCACATCACTTCCATCTCCGAGGCTACTGATGCAGCAGAGAAGTTTGAGGACATCAAAGAGAGACGTTTCGGGAGCTCATCTGGAGCAACGCCTAGACCACATCGATCTTTTGGGCCAATTCGTCGACCTTTCCAGCAGCAAAGATCAGCCAGGCGGTTCCGACCTACAGGTTCGACATTCTCGGGTAGTGCTCGCACATCTCCATCGACTACCTTAGGAGGGCACTAGCCAGACGTGGCACATGTTTACTATTATTGTTGCTGTCTCTGTGGTTATTTATTGAATGTGAATGTCATATGCAACAACAAAAAAATAAAAAATAAAAAAAAATCCCTGAATTTTCAATACTTTCTGCGATAATGTAGTAGTGCGAACGTTTCGTAAACGGGTACTCGGATCTAAGGGGGCGTGACATTCAGGATATTGGGTTTGGGCCCTGTCAAGACTGACCTTGTCCCGATAGCATAATTGGGCTTAGATTTTTTCCCAAAGCCCACCCAATTAATTTTGGGGGCTTGGGCTAGGGCTGGGTTATGCGGGCCATGTTTTTTATCGAGTTATATTGCTTTGGTCTAATGCTCAACCATAGATGATCATTCGAACGAAACTTCTCTTGGTAAATCATGGTCATATTTTTTTAGAAATAACAACCTCACTTCTTACTTTTCCCATAGTTCGAAGTGTTAAAGTTTCCCGTCTTTTCATTGGCTCTGCAACCTTGTATATTGGACATATTTGTACATTTTATCCTGACATGTGTTTTTGTAAAGTTATACCATTACCAGTTGTCCATGTATAATTTTTACTACAATAGTTGTAAAAAGTCCTATTCTTGCCACTTTTGATTTTTCGCTTTGTATAATATATGTGTAAACATCGGAAGTCGCTTGTTTGGCTTCTTATATATGTTAGAGTATTAAGAGTATGCGTCATATATGTAACAGGTGGGTAAATGGATCCCTCCAGGATCCATTTACCCCACCACTGAGTTTAGTCCCATACCTACCAGAGGTGGGACTTGGAGGCTCTGTGGAGGCTATATAAGGAGCCCCAGACCTCCTGTATCCATTGAGTAAAGCAATGCATAACATGCCCCTTTGAGGGCTTCTCCCGTGGTTTCATCCCGCTCCTCACGGAGTAAGGTTCCACTTAAATCTTTGTGTTCTTCCAGTTTCATATTTCTAGATTACGCTCTGTTTTATCATTCCGCTTCTGCTTCCTATTTTCTAACATGGTATCAGAGCGAGTTCGATTCTCAAGGAGTTTTTATATTTTTCTTTATTGTATTCGAGATTCGATTTCTTTTGAGTTCTTGTTCTTAAAGATTGATGTTTGAAGATTCGGTCCCATGTATCATTCAAGTTCATCTTCCGTTCAAGTAATTTTGTTTTTAGGGTTTCCTAGAACCCTAGATCTGTGCCGCACACGCAGAGCTACTTCATGGTCCCAGCGGTCCAACAATGCCTCTTCCTGCCATGGGAACCCTAGGCTATGGCCAAAGGTTCCAGATCACGGTGGCGTTGCATCTACATATTATCCTTCAGCGGCGGTGATCCCAAGCGGCGCAGATACAACCCTCCGCCGATCATCTCCAGGGGGAGCTCGTCGCTCCAGGCTGGAGTGGTCTCGATCTCCCACTTTCAGAACACTAAGTTTCGTGTGAAACCCCCATGCCAACAACATCTAGCCTCGCTCAAGCGGCAAAGCTCCATCGGGGTATCTCAAGCACGCTACAGAAAACAGACGAAGCTATTTTTCTCCTCGCAGCCACCTTCAACGCGTCACATCTCCAGGCGACGAGGATGCGCTACCTCAGTCCTCCAGTCACCCCAGGCAATCGCACATCCCTCGCGTGACTCCAAGGAGGAGCTGCACATCGCACGCACCTCCAGGGCCCTGCACCCCAGGCGCAAAGGCGGCGGCTCTCTTTCAACATCGCTCGACCTCCTTCAGTCGAGAGGCAACCTCCCTCGTATCCCATTGGCGGCGCTCCACGGTGGCAGGACCCCCCTGCATCGGACCCTCTTGTTCTACTCGAGATCGCGCCGCTCCAGCAACCTCCAAGCACGCGCAGTGCCCTCGCGCAACATCTCTTCCACGGCGCGCGCCTCCTTCCTGGCGGTGCTCTGGCTCCCTGGCGGAGCCCTCCTCCAACGCCGTTCATCCTTGCGCAATCGCGCGCACCTCCAAACTCCCGTAGGCGGAGCCTCCCCTTTGCCCGATCCATCTCGCGCGCGCATGTGTCAGCGCCCAGCTCTGATCCCCGTTGGCAACGCGAGTCGAGCAGATCGGGGGCGTTTCTCCTTTGGGGAAAGGGTTCCCACGAAGGGAACCCTAAATATTGGCATGCCCATAAAAAAATGTGTCTGAGGCTGTAGCGAAAAAAAGGGGTTGCATTTTAAGGCCCAAGTGGGCTGCATAGATTAAAAAAAATAAAAAAATAGAGGAGAGAAGCCCAGTAGTGGGTTGGAAAAATTAGAGTAGCCCGGTGTTATTAAAAAAAATTTGCCACAAATGTTAAAAAAAAGGAAGGTCAGATTAAAAAAAAATAGAAAAAGGCGCGTACACAAAGAAAAGCCGTACGCATATTTAAAAAAAATGAAAATGAAAAGACGTGTACAAAAAGGTTCCGTACACAATTTGAAAAAAGAGGAAAGCCGATAAAAAGAATGCACAACTTATGTTCAAAAAAAAATCATGACAGCTTATTAAAAAAAATAATAGCCGCAAGTTCATGTTTTCCCTCACTTTTCTTGTTGAGAAAAAAATGAAGAAAATCTTGAGAATGTTCAGGTGTACCCCCAATTTCTTTGTCTTCTCCCATCTTGGTCGATGATTGTAATCCATGTTTTCCGACAAGTATGGGAGAAAGGGGGAGTATTATGTAGAGTCACAGGTCATCTTGTAGATTCAAATTTCCAGACCGGTCAGATTTCCAGACTCTACAGAGATTTTGTCAGGCTCGAAGTCAAATTCCGAGTCCTCAGTTGTTCAGACTCGATAATGACGCGTGCCATCTTCTGTAGTCCCCATCATTCCTCTTGTTTTGTCGGCCAGAGTTTTCATGTGAGCCATAGGGACTCCAGAGCAGAGGACCATTCCCTATACCAGATAGGCAAGGTTTTTCATGTGGTATCACAGGGACTCCAGAGTAGAGTACCATTCTTTGAGCCAGATGGGAGAGACTCAGTTTCATACTCCAGCCCGTTCGTCCTCCTCACAGGCACGCCATGAGAAGCAACGTCCTCGACAGCAGTAGTTGTGCACGTTGGGTTGATATTGTCTGTAGTGTCATGTATTGTGAGTTGAGATTCTTTCTGTTTGTCCAAGCTGAGCATTGCATGCTCCAGCTTGAGGGGGAGTGTTAGAGTATTAAGAGCATGCGTCATATATGTAACAGGTGGGTAAATGGATCCCTCCAGGATCCATTTACCCCACCACTGAGTTTAGTCCCATACCTACCATAGGTGGGACTCGGAGGCTCTGTGGAGTCTATATAAGGATCCCCAGACCTCCTGTATCCATTGAGAAAAGCAATGCATAACACGCCCCTTTAAGGGCTTCTCCCGTGGTTTCATCCTGCTCCTCATGGAGTAGGGTTCCACGTAAATCTTTGTGATCTTCCAGTTTCATATTTCTAGATTACGCTCTGTTTTATCATTCCGCTTCCGCTTCCGATTTTCTAACAATATGTAATTTGAACTTTGATTTTTTTATTTCGTTTGGTGTACTTTGGGATGTAGGTTCGTTACTTGAGATAACATCTTCAGTAGTGACATAGTTGCTAAGTAATACATGGACATAGAAAAATTTTTAATTAAATGATAGAATAAGAACGTTTAGCATCCATAGAAGCGATCATTAATATTTATTTTGATTCCTTTGAATCAAAAAATATTTACCGTGATTTCTTTGAAACAAGTTTTTACCGTGACCAATAGGGAAGGAATAAATCGATCTAGGAGGCGTCAGTTTAGCATCTGCTGTTCTTTTTGCAAACTACATGAAAAAGAGGATTCTGTATCCTGGGAAGGACATGTTCAATAATAGTATACATACTGCCATATACACATGAAACAATATACATGCAAACAACAAAGTACATGTTTAAAATATTCCTGCAAGAGAACACTACAATATATATCCCTCTCAAATTATGACAATTGAACTCCTGTTGAAATCCCTCTCAAATTATGACAGTTGAACTCATGTTGAAATCATGGCAACGGAACTCATGTTGCACACATGCTCCAATTTTTTCTTAGGCTTTGTCTAAAAAACTACGATTACACATTATTAGATGAACATGCTTCCATTACATGAACCCATACTTTTACATGAACCATAAGCATAGATTTTTTGAATAAGCATACTATTGCTTAGCATAGAAATTTATTAAGCATATTATTTATTGTGGAACTGTAAGTGAAAGAGGCCAGTGCCAGAGCAGGGTCGTTCCCTATGCAAGGCGAGTGTTGCCGCGTACACTTAGGGTGGATGAGGTCACACATCATGGAGGGTGGCATCACACGTGAGGGGGTGTGTCATGCGGGAAGGAGGGTGTGGCGATGCATATGGGAGGGGAGGCAACACCATGCAGGAGTGAGGCATTGGTCACGTAGGAGGGAGGGCAGCACAATAACGTGCAAAAGCGACAACGGTGTGACAAGGGAGGGGTGGCATCGTGTAGGTCTTGCGTGGGAGAGTTGGGAATGTTGCAAGGGAAATTAGGCTACAATCACGGGTTATGTAGTACATACACTTAGGGGATTTGGATCTACTATATATACATCATTACTTATATATATATAAAGAGAGAGAGCGAGAGTATGTGTAGTGGCGCAAATGAATACACATACATATTAATCCATTTGGATATGATCCAATCCACAATTTAATGAATTTGAAAATCCAATCTTACTTTGATCCATTAGAATGGTAAAACCAAAACAAGCCAATAGCATAACATTGGACTGGATCAGATTACAGATTTGGTCCATGTACACCAATTACACTGAAATATGGAGTAACAACACCGTGGTGTATGGGTAGTTCAAACATGCGGGGATTATGGGGTTCAGAAACTGGACCTATGGTGGCTTTGAAGGAGGAAGAGGTAGGCTTAATGGGCGTCTATAGAGGCGAATGCATTTAGGGATGTCTACAGGAGACAACTGCTAGGCATCGATGGCTCGACATTCTCCACATCCCTGATGGGAATTGGTCAATGTCTGAGGTCGGATGTCGAGCCCCGGAAGACTGGGGCTTTGGCTCCTTCGCTTGCTTGCCTTTTTCTTGCTACTACTTTAGATCATCTTTGAGATTTTTTAGTTCTTTTTTTATCCATTTCACAATATCTTGGACTATAGGCTCGAGTCCGATGAGGAAGTGGAATATTATATAAAAAAAACTTGCAAAAATTCTCTTTCACAATATAAAAAAATGCAGGAGATTATCCGTGACTTGAGCTTCTCGTTCTTATTTTCATTCTATCATACTTTGTAGGCTCGTCAAATTGTAAAGATAATGTGGTAGCCATGCTCCGATACCTCTTGATGCAGTCGTGAAGTTGGGATGAGAGGAGAAAAAGAGTGTAACGAGCCTCACTTGCCAGGGAGGGATGCGGATGAATGGTTGGATTCCTCATAAAAATAAAAGATGGGGATCTGGGTGTCCAAGACCACATTTATTTATTCCATGTGACTTATCTTTTACAAAAACATTCTAGCCCCTTTATAGGTGTGAGTGGCCCTGCCAGTTGAAATAATAAACAAAAATCAAATTTCAATCAATTGGTTCTTAGTGGATCGATGCTTAAATTAAGTCAACTAGTTCTACATCAAAATTGGAGATCCATAATATATTTCAATTTCTCTAAAATAAATAAAATGTGAATTAGTTGTACTTGTCAAAAAATGATCGCATAATTACTAAAATTGTGTAGTAGCATGCCTCACATTACAAGCTTAGTTATTTTCTCTCTCTCCAGGCTTTATGATTTGATCTTCGCCTCTCGATATATGGCAAACATAAGATAATGTGAGGAAGTCACGCTTTTACTAAAAGAAGAAACCATATATATATATCACATGATATTTTTTCGTTGACATGATATTATCTTTCTTGCATAATAACCAAAATCACTAATCAGTCAAGTGAGGCGTCTTCGTATGATAGTAACCACCCATTGGCTTTTGTAAGGAAGGTGAAGTTAGGGATAAATGATGCATATTATAGAGGGGGTTCACCCAAATAAAGACAATGTTCTTATCGTGCATGTATTGCGATGTGTGGGAGCTAATATGAGCATATCTTCTTTATCTTCTATGTCAATATTTGCATATGACCAGGATATCAAGGAGCCATCACTTTTTTGACCTCTTCTTCTGAAGATTGAATACTGTTGAAATATGCCTTGAAGAACTGACTTGTTTGCAATCCGCGTACATTTCGTAAATTGATCTTAGCCGACCCCATGTGGTACAGATATTAGGATATGATTAGGTTCAATTTCAGCCTATTACCACTACATATATGTATTGTAGGGTTGAGGCATGGGTTATCGGAGAGTCTCATTTCGAGAGAGCCATCACCTCCTAGAGTTCTTGTATATGTACTCTTGTTCGTGGAACTTCTCTTTGCTCGTGGTTTTTCCTCCGCTACACCGATGGGGGGTTTTCATCAATTGTGTGTGTTCTACGTGATTGCTTGCTTGTGATTGATTGCGTGTTTGGATCGTCTTTGACAAATTGGTATCAGAGGCATCTCAGTGATTCTCCGCCTCACATGGGAGTCCCATCTAGATTTGTTGGTTGATGGTTTCTATCTCAACGTTGAGACCTCCTGCAATAGATCATCGCTCAATCTGATCCAACACTCACGATAATGATGTAGTTTCAGATCGAGAAATTCGATTGCAACGTCAATTTTAGCATATTGAAGGTCAAGATGGAGTTAATCCTCATCCAACAAGGTGTCACAAAGGCAATGAAGGGTATTGAGAAGATGCTTGTGATGCTAAGTCAAGAAGAGGACGTGGGCACGAAGGCCAAGGCAGGCATACAACTTTGCATCTCGAACGATGTTCTTTGTGAAGTTATGAAGGAATCCTCCGCAACAGCTATGTGGTTGAAACTTGAGAGTCTCTACATGACGAAGACTCTCGCCAATCATCTACATCTCAATCAACGACTGTTCGTGCTTCATATGGTCAAAGGTAATCGATTAAATCTCATATAGGTGTTTTCAGTTAATTATTTCCGAGTTGGAAAACATGGACGAAGTAATTGTAGAAGAATATCAAGCATTGCTACTATTATGTTCGTTTTTTTTGAATAAAAAATGAGGGGGAGCACTCCCAAGATGGGAGTCACCACACCACAAATATCATTGATTTGCAAGAACATAACTATTATGTTCGTTATCGCCCTCATTCAAGCACTTCCGTGAAACCCTAATATACGAAAGGACGATATTGCATTAGATGACATGGAATCGTCCATTCTCTTGAAGGAGTTAATGGATCGTGAACTCACGGGACATTCATCAAGCGACAATACGGTTGAGGTGCTCAATGCAAGGGGTACATACATGAAATAAAAGAAGTCTGGCAAACCACATGGGTAATAGAAAAAGTGACAGAGCATGTTTTGTGGCTAATGCAAAAGGCATACGAAAGAGGAGTGCTGGAAACTCCAAGACAAAAAGAAAGATCAGAAACAACTGGAAAAGATGGTTCTGCGGTAGAAGCTGGCTATTTAGAACTTGAATGTAGAAATGTTGGCTACATTTTGATGGCTAGTACACCTTACAGATCGAACGAACATTGGTTCCTCGATTTTGGTAGATCCTACAACATCACTCCCAACTACCATTGGTTTTTCTCTTACAGATCTGTTGATGGATGAATTGTCGTTATGTGCAATGATTCATAGTCCAGGTTTGTAGGGTTGAGAAGTGTGGAATCGAAGATGCACAATGGGATATTTGTCACATTGACAGATGTTCGCCGTGTTCTTGATATGGAAAAGGAACCTGATATCTTTTGGTACCCTAGAAGAGCAAGGGTGCGAATATGCTATGAAGGGTGGCATTCTGACAATTGTCAAAGATGGATACTTTGTTTATGACCACGAAGAGGTCTGGAAATCTATATGATTTACAAGGAGATGCTATTACAGGTGATGCGTTCATTTCCATGAGTCCATGGGCTGACAACACCAGATTGTGGCTTCTCAGGTTGAGACATCTGAGCGAGGCATGCATGATTATCCTCGTCAAAAGAGGACTACTTGATAGTCAGGGCATGGGTAAGTTGGACTTCTGTGGGCATTGCATTCTTGGTAAACAGTCACAGAAGAGTTTTGGTGCAGCTAAACATGGAACAAATGAGACTATGGACTATAATCACTATGATCTATGGGACCCATCTCAAATTCCATCCACAGGTGGTGTGCGATACATGCGACTTTTATTGATTATTAATCTAGAAAGGTTTGGATTTATGCCCTTAAATCCAAAGACGATGTGTGTACACACTTTAAGCGGTGGAAGGCACTACTCTAGAAGCAAACTAGGAAAAGCATTAAGAGGATGTGGACGGATAATGGCATGAAGTTCTGTTCAACAGAATTCATTGACTTTTGCAAGAATGAAGACATCGCGAGACACTGCACAATCAAACATATTCCTCAATAGAATCGAATCGCAAAGCTCATGAATATGACCCTGCTAAAGAGACGCAAATATATGTTGTTGAATGCTAGATTGACGAATTTTCGAGATTGAAGCAGTTGCGACAACAACCTTCCTTGTGAATCGATTTCCCTCATCAATTCTGGACAACCTGACACTAGATGAGGTATGGTTTGGGCATCCCCCAGTCTTCTGATTTAAAATTTTTTGGTTGTCCTTCATATGGACATGTTAGTCAAGAAAAGTTGGAACCTAGATCCGTTAAGTACATATTTCTTGGGTATGCGTTTGTAATGAAGGGGTGTATATTGTGGTGTTTTGATATGAAGTTGATAATTGAGAAGATTATTGTATTTAGTGAGTCTGTTATTTTATCTCCCGAGCATAGCTTTTGTTAGTTCTTCTGATGCATGTACATATTTTCAATACCGACAAACATGCGAAGCTTGAGGTTAAGCCAGTCCAACCACATCATGGTCACTTATCTGAATCAGAAGAAGAAGATGAGACTTCAACAGGCGAAGAAGAAGAGTGCGTTGCAAATAGGGAAGGACGAAGGTAGATCAAGCCACCCTCTAGATATGCAGACTTTGCTTTTGTATATGCACTATTCGTTGCACAAGAAAAATGTGATGTAGGGAAGGAGAGTTCGACGGGCGAACAAGAATAGTGCATTACAAATAGGTAAGGACAAAGGCAGATCAATCCACCCTCCTGATATGCAGATTCTGCCTTTGCATATGCACTATCCATTGTAGAGGAAACTTGTGATGAGGAAATAGGTGAAGACATCGTTCTTACATGAAGACCTTGAAAAGTAGATTTACATGCGTGAACCTGAAGGATTTGAAGTGTACAAAAAGGAAGATTAGGTGTGCCTATTACTTAGATCTCTTTATGGGTTGAAGCAATTGTCGAGACAGTGATACAAATGCTTTAACTCATTCATGGTTCCACTGGGTTTTACCAAGAGTAGTTATTATGTGTGTCTATTTTAGACACATTGTTGATTGTTCTTTCAATTTTTTGTTGTTATATGTTGATGACATGTTGATAACATCTAGAAATAAATATGAGATGAACAGATTGAAGGCCCTACTTGGTGGAGATTTGAAATGAAGGGTCTTAGTGCAACCAAGACGATACTTGGCATGGAGATATACAAGATTACAAGGATGGAAAGTTATGTTTGAGTCAGAAGAACTACTTGCAGAAGGTCTTGGAACATTTTGGCACGTCAGATAACAAATCAGAGGATGAGCATGCCTACATGTCACGAGTTTCGTACATCAGTGTCGTTGGGAGCATCATGTATGCCATGCTATGCACGTGCCTAAACATCACCCACGTAATTAGTGTTATGAGTAGATATATGTCAAATCCAGGAAAAAGTTCATTGACTTGCTTTGAAGTTGATTCTGAGATACTTGCGAGGCACCACTGAGTTTTATCTTGAGTTTGGGAGAAGGATGTAGTAGTTGGCTTTCTTGATTCTAACTACGCAGTTGACTGTGACAAGAGAAGATCCATGCCAGGCAATGTATTCACTATTGGTAGATGTGCAATTCTATGGAAGGCGACATTGCAACACATCGTAGCCTTATCTACCATAGAGGTCGAGTACGTGGCAGTAATCGAAGGAATCAAGGAAACAATTTGGTTGAGAGGATTATTCGACAAGCTCAGTCCCGACCAGAAGACAATCATCATCCATTGTGATAGTCAGATTGTTATTCATCTGAACAAAAGACCAGATGCACCATGAAAGAACAAAGCACATCGATGTACGCTATCACTTCATTAAAGATGTACTCACAGAGGGTTACATTCAAATGAAGAATATCGTTATTGCAGACAGTCTACCAGACATGATGGCAAAACCAATGCCACTAACCATTTCACAACTTGCATAGACTTGGTTGTCTTTCTAGGGCATTAAGGCCATGTTCGACAAAAAGCAAGTTCCTGCCCAACATTTCAGGTGGAGTTCAAGTCAAGGTGGAGATTTGTTGAAATATGCCTTGAAGCACCAACCTATTTGCGATTCGAGTATATTCCGTAAATGGATATTGGCCTTCTCCCCCGCGGTATAGACTTTTGGATCCGATTAGGATCCGTTTACCGATTACTCCTATATATATGTATTATAAGGTTAAGGCGTGGGTTATCAAAGAGTTTCATTCTGTGAGTGTCACCACCTCCTACGGTTCTTGTATATGTACTCATGTTTTCTCTCACAGTAGAACCTCTCTTTGCCGTGGTTTTTTCCTCGCTACACCGGTGGGGTTTTTCCACGTATATCATGCATGTTCTACGTGATTGCTTGCTTGTGATTGATTGCGTTTTTGGATCGTCTTTGGCAAATACTCTATGGTTGAGTGTTTAGTTTCTACTCATACCATTTCCCATGTATTTTCCTTCTCATGAGAAAAGGATCACGGATAAGCACATACGTTTTACTTGCATTTTTCTTATAATTTTTAGTCCCTCTTATCCAGGACTGTTGCTGAGCTTGTAATGTCAAACCTTTTAAAATATCCGAGTCTCCTCATCCCACCTTGGAAGTATGAGGATGCTGTTACTGTCATGGACAATATTAGGCCCATCCTGGGCAGAATATGTTCCAATTGAAAAAATTTAATGCACACGTTACACCCAACATAAGAAGCATTGCCTGGGCGTTTAATCATTTAATAACATGTTCATGATAATCGTCAAGATTTAATAAACAGATTATTTAGTGACCAACATGAATACTGCGTGGGATCCAAAATCATTTGGGGATTATGTGATTCATAGTTGTCTGGTTAAAGATACAAATTATGGATGATGTCCAGGTCCCTAGAACATCAAGTGGTTTCCTATTCATAAGATGCACTTTTACTATTAATCAACTTCCAATCAGAACCATTTATGTAGGCCGTGCTGGAGGTGGATCACCAGTGCCATCTCAGATATGCCTTTTTGTTCATTTTCTCATTTTTCTGAGCAGAGACTGTCATTAAATATATCGTATGAAGTATTATAAATTCATTAAATCCTAGTGGAACTTTTCTTTCTCGATACACAATGTTCAGGCTTTGTAAACATGCATAATTCTTCTTTCCCACATTGGAAGTGTGCATGTATGTGATCATGCGTATATATGTATATTTATATGCATGTATGCATGCAAACAAGCAAGCATCTTTATGAGCGTCTCCTTTTAACACCTTATTTTGGATTTTCACTACCAATATCTGCAGCACTTTTCTTTGTTTCATCAGATCTTGCTTTTTCTCATTGTTTCTCTTACATGGTGATATTGCAGAGTTACGCATCCATTCTCTATCTTAGATTACCTCCTAATTTTAAAATTATTCTTCGTGGGAAGGAGATAGAACACCACAGCATTGTAGATGATATGATGTTAAGACAAGAATTTACGTACAAACCACAAGGTGGCACTGATGGTGTCCCAAAGGATCCCAATGTATAGTTTTCCATTTACAACTGCTTGTTCTTACTCTCTTCATATAATGCATTTAAGTTAGGTATTGACGCAATTGTCATAATAATGTAGCTCGTTGCAGTTGTCACAATAGGGTTTGTGAAGGATGCGAGAGATCATATTGATGTTCAGGGATTTAATGTCTATCACAAGAATCGTCTTATCAAGGTTAGGGCTAATATTTTTAGTTATGTATATGTAATCTTTATTTGTAATATCAAGTAGTGATGAGTTTAAGCATATCTCAGTTAGGTTTAGATGATACTTTTATTGTAGATTTCTTTTTAGTTCCATCCTCAAATAAATAGTTATTTTCGAGAAGAAAAGAATCAGTCATGCATGTTCACTAAATTTTGGCCTGGATAACTGCATATCATGATGTTAAATCTTTCTTACAGTTTTTCCCAAAGCCTTTTCCCACATTAAGTAGGGCTGGCTAAATATGATGAAGCCTTCTCCCACTATAAGTAGGATCGGCTACATGGATTTTTGCTCAAGTCCATGTTGAAAGATTCAACTATTTTTTACGCTGGCTGTCAACTACCTAACACAACCCCAGAAGGAGGAATTTGAACCCTGGTCTTTTGGGTGGTAGGCACACTGCACACTGCACGATGTTTTCTAAGAAAGGGAATATTAATTCACCAAGTGGAAGCCACTGCTTGTGGTGGTGTTCACTGGTTCTAGTCTTAGATGATAATAAGCAAACTGTCGTATTCCGATTTTGTTAGAATCATATGTAGAGAAATTGGCTTAAATTGTGAAGGATTGATGGTCACAAGTCTCTGGAGTTTTTTCATGTGTTGTGAAAAATACAAACTCACATGAAAAGATTCTAGATACATCCATTTTTATTGAAGTCCTCGTGAAAGCCCAAGTCAGTGTTCCGTTTTCTTTTTGCCAGGATGTGTTAGTTTGCTTGAACACCCAGTCAGTCTCAAAATCGGACTCCAAGTCCTCCTAACTTGCAACTTCTGATCACTTTCCGAATTAACTTGTTGCCAATAGCTTGTGCTCCTTGCCCTGTTAAATGTGCTACTCTCCGAAAAAGGGTACTGAGCTTGTGGATTTGAAACTAGTAGGCATTGTTATATGGCATGGCATTTAGTATCGACCCGTTTATAAGAAAAATGCAAAGCTTCCATCCACCCTAACGGAGGGCATTGCCATATTGTTGCTGTAATCAGTGTGCCTAAACCCAAAAAGAGTAAAATGATCATTACATTTATGTTATTCCGAGAAGAAATAATGAGGTTGCTATGCTTGTTGCACGCTCATCTCTAATGTTCATGATGTGTAGCCTTCCATGCGACACCTAAAAAAATACGGCTTCAGATCTCACTTTGTTGGAGTATTTGGTAGCGCGCCTATTGAGTTGTAGATGGGTAAATGGATACCTCCAGGATCCATTTACCCATCCAATGTTTTGTCCCACATCATCCAGTGGTGGGACTTGGAGGCTCTGGAGAGGCTATATAAGGAGCCCCAGATCTCCTGTATCCATTGAGAAAAAGGAATGCAAAATATGCCCCTTTGAGGGCTTCTCCCGTGGTTTCATCCCGCTCCTCACGGAGTAGGGTTCCACGTAAAATCATGGTGTTCCCATGTTTATCTTTCTTGTTCTTTTGCTCTGTTTTATCATTCCGCTTCCGCTTCCGATTTTCTAACATGGTATCAGAGCGGGTCGATTCTCGTGGATTTTATATTGACTATTTGTTAGAGATTCGAGTTCTTTTTGATGTGCGGTTATTGAAGATCATTTTTCATGGAGATTTCTAGTTTGATTCAAGTTCTGTCGTTCTATGGGTTTTGAAATATTCTGGAGGAGCACGCTCCTTCCAGCAGGCGGCGCTCTTGCACGATTTATTGTCGTTGTCGGCGTACATCTCCAGCCGCAGCAGAAGCCAGGTGCTCGCAACCTCTCTTCCTCACCAAACATGGATGCGTGCGCAACAGCCCGGGTGGCGGCGTTCTCTTCCAGGAAGGGTTTGTTTTCCAAAACCCTATTTTTTTTCAACTGCGGCAATCACCAGCCTGTGCGCAGATCTAGCACAGCCTCCACGAGCAGCAAGGCTGACGAAGCCCCACGCGCTCCGGGCAATCTTCACCATCTCGCAGCGGAGCACCGCATCTTCTCAGGAGGCGCACTCCTGTGCGCATCAAACCCTAGATGGCGGCGCGATTCCCACTAGCAAACCCCCCCTAGGGCAGCGGGCCCTCCTCTCCTCGGCATCACCGCGCACAGGCGAAAACCCCCAGGCGTCGCCTTCGTCACTCGTGGTGCGACAGGTCTTGGCGAGACTTCCCATCGCACCTCCAAGCTCTCGCGAGATCCTTCGCGCGCAGGCAACTCCAGGCGCAAAGGCGGCACCTCCATCAGGCGAAGTCGCAGGCGGTGGCATCCTGTCCAGCAACTCCGCCATCGGCCCAGTCGCAGTGAAAACAGCCCCAACAGGCTCTGCCCCACCGCGCGAAACCCATCGCGCCGAGCCCTCGCACCCAGCACGCATCCCATCACCGCCCATAACTTCATCTCGAAGCCACCCTTCTAGGCGGAACTGGCAGCGGCGGCGCGCAGCCACCAGCGCGCGCTCCTCCGGCGGCGATCTCCATCAGCCCTTGCCGAACAACCACCAGCGCGTGCTTCTTCGGCGGCGTTCCGCATCCTCCCATTTCAAGCGGTGATAAAGAAAGCCCCGATGGGGGCGGCTGTCTCGTGATCGAAGGGTTCCCAACATGAACCCTAAATAAGGGAGGCGCCTGGCGATTAGCCTTAGCGGGCAGTATTTTATTTTATTTTCTTAAAAAAAAGCCTGCTTTGTATGAAGAAAAAATTAGAAAGAGAGATGGGCCGTGATATCAAAAGAAAAAAATATAAAAAAAAGAGGGGAGGGAGCCCGAGACACGAAAAAAAGGGGGCTTATTGATGTAAAGGCAAGTTGGGCCGCTGGCTTTTAAAAAAAAAGGGAAAGTAAAAGGCCCGTACAAGAAAAAGCCGTACGCAAGTATTTCAAAGAAAAAGTTGATGAAAAGTCGTAAAAAAAAAGTTGAAACGGCTTTATAAAAAAAATGTTTAATATATATATATATATATATATTAGCGGCTTAAAAAAATGATGATGACAAGCCTTAGGTTCATCTTTTTCTCCTCATTCTATCTTGTCTTCTCCCAACTTAGTCGATGTCAAATTTCCGACAAGTATGGGAGAAAGGGGGAGTATATGTAGAGTCACAGGTCGTCTTCCAGCTATATTCAGATGTTCGAGATTCACAGGCAGATTTCCAGACCATTCAGATTCCAGACTCTACAGTTCGGTTTCAGACTCGACGATTGATTCCGAGTCCAGTTTCAGACATGCACGAGTTTGCGGTCATTTTCAGATGAGCATATGTTGCCATCATTTGTTTCGAGGTCCCCATCATTATTCTTGTTTTGCCAGGCCGGAGTTTTCATGTGAGCTATAGGGACTCCAGAGCAGAGGACCATTCCATATGCCATTGAGGGCAAGGGTTTTCATGTGGTATCATAGGTACACCAGAGCAGTGCACCATTCTCTGAACCAGATGGGAGAGACCCAGTTCTCCGACGAGGAGACTTCATGCGCAGTTTCAGACTCGATGTCAGATTCCGAGTCTTCAGTTAACTCACACTCCAGCCCGTTCGTCCTCCTCACCTGCACGGCATGAGAAGCAACGTCCTCGACTGCAGCAATGTGCGCATTGGGTTGATATTGTTCGTAGTGTCCTGTAGCGTTGAGTTGAGTCTCTTTTTGTTTGTCCAAGCTGAGCATTGCATGCTCCAGCTTGAGGGGGAGTGTTGGAGTATTTGGTAGCGCGCCTATTGAGTTGTAGATGGGTAAATGGATACCTCCAGGATCCATTTACCCATCCAATGTTTTGTCCCACATCATCCAGTGGTGGGACTTGGAGGCTCTGGAGAGGCTATATAAGGAGCCCCAGATCTCCTGTATCCATTGAGAAAAAGGAATGCAAAATATGCCTCTTTGAGGGCTTCTCCCGTGGTTTCATCCCGCTCCTCACGGAGTAGGGTTCCACGTAAAATCATGGTGTTCCCATGTTTATCTTTCTTGTTCTTTTGCTCTGTTTTATCATTCCGCTTCCGCTTCCGATTTTCTAACACACTTGCTTTCAAATGTTACTCCCGAACCTTATTACTACTATTTTATGGTTCATGTTCTCCTTCGAATTTGTTTCAGCAGTATGCATTTTTTCCATGTTTATTTAATTCTATGTTGACTATGATGGCTGCAATCAAACATATGTATTCTATGCTTGTTATGTCTTGACCTTGACTGAACTTTTAGAGTCAATAAAAAATGCCACATGGAAGGGAGCATATCTCATCCATAGGGATGTGATCGAATATGGATAATATGTGTATCGACCGGTGTCGTGTCTGATTTAAATACACATCTATACGTATTTTTCGATTTTAGTGAATATAGATATGCGTTTTTATTTTTTGTGAATATAGATACCATTTTTAATTTTTAAGGATATGGATTATATCGTGGTTACAAATTTTTCTTGCGAATATGTATAATGATATCCATATCACTAAATTTGTGTGTATACCATATGCATATATTGATGTGTGTACAAACAAATATCTACATATATTATAGGGTAATATATAATCAAATGTGTTTTAGAGTCATCTCAAATGTGAGAAGAAAAATTTATAGGGTAAATTATAGAAAGGGCGTCTAGTATACCTCGATTCCAATTAGGGTCTCATTTTTAAAATGTAACAAAGCGGAGTTCGATCTCTTTTTTTTTCAAATAGAGGCTTCTACAAGCTTCACTTAGTCTTCTATATCGATGTTAAAGCGTTCCTTATTTATAGCATTTAAAAAAGAGGTTAATGGGGTTGCCCCCTTGGGCAGCCAACATGGCTGCCCCTGCGCCGTTTTCGGTGTTTTTTTTTTTGAAAAATATCGCCATGTATATTCATCCCTATATCCCTCCTATAAGCCATTCGAATTTCGTCAGAACAGAGACTCCTACGGCCTCCATCCAGACAATCATTTTTTAACGGTAACAGGATTTATTAAATCGACACTATCTCGATGGAGGCCGTAGGAGTCTCTGTTTCTGACGAAATTCGAATGGCATATAGGAGGGATATAGGGATGAATATACACGGTGATATTTTTCAAAAAAATAAAAAAAACGCCGAAAATAGAGGGCGGGGAAGCCCCATTAAATCCTTTAAAAAATGATGTCTCTAATTGCGAAGTTGGGGCCTTTTTTGGGTAATTCACCTAAAGATATATCTTATGCTATTTAATTATTTATTATAAAAGTTATTTAGTTTATCATATTACTTATTTTTTATTTTTATATATTTGTAGGTTATATAATTTGGATTTAATTAATTTAATTTCAATTTTACAAATAGTTTATATTGAATTTAGATGCTAGGAAAAAGTATTATCTGCAGGATAATATGCATTTCTTTGTAAAATAACCATATCCAAATTATGATTATCTATTTCCATATTCATATCCATATTTAGGATATCTGCGATTCTCAAATATCTGTAAGATATTCGTTTTTGTATTTGTATCCGAATTTCATGAAGGACAAGTATATGAGATCACCTATATCCATATCTGTATTCAATCGTTTGCATCGTCCATGTTCCTTATATTGTGTATGCACCATAGCAACAGTTGGGAGCATGTTGAGTTATAGGACGAAGTTGACCCCGATAATATATCAAACAAGTGGATAATGAGGTGGAATAGAATCAAGGATCGCTCAGCCATGCAGCTCTCTTAGGTCGGGATTCGAGGGAACTACTTTGTGGTGCAGAGGTGCCAGAGCTTGATTAAATATTTGGGCACGGAGCCTTGATCACCTATGGTCAGCTACGAGCTCTAGATATATCATTCTATAGCTCAACAAAGAGCTAGCTTTGTCAGCAGAGTCAGATGAGGGGCTGCCGACGTCTGATCTAGGAGGAATTCCTCTTTATCTGTAGGAAGAGAACTAGCTTGGCTCGCAGGCCCAAAACATAGTAAATGCATATTGCATTCTCTTCTCCTTACTTTCAAACTAAGAAATAGTTAAATTGTTTTGTATACATAATAGTTTGGGTAAATTACAAAAGGGCCCAAACTATGCATCGATTTTCAATTATGGGTCTCATTTTTGAAATGTAACAAAGATGGATCTTAGTCGTATTTTTTTGTCTCAAATACGTGCTTCCTTAAGCTTTTACGACCCTTTTATATTGACACAAACCCGAAATTTGAAAGTTTTAGTACCTTTGTTACATTTCAAAAAATGAGGTCCATAACTGGGAACTAAGGTATAATTGGGGTTTTTTTGTAGATTACTCTAATAAATAAGTAGATCGTTTATCATTTTTGAGACGAGAAGCGGGGGAAACACGTTAAGGTGCTCACCCCAAATATATTAAATGAATGGGAAATAAATACTAGCAGAACCCAAGACTCAAGAGAATCCTAGCATGGAAAATTACATTGTCTGCATAATACCGTTCACCGGCAAAGATTACTCCATCTCTAGCTAGCCAGATGGTCCATACTGTAGCAATTGGATGCAGGAGATTGTCAAGGGAACGAAGTTTAACCGAGTTCAAAGAATCCCAAAACTTCTCTAGGCTCTGAACATTCAACAAAATAGCTCCAAGTTCAGGCTATAACAAAGATGTTTTTTCACAACGGAAGAAACGATGTTCAATCGATTCTAAGTACAACCGAGCATGCAAGTATCAGGGGCACCCAAGAATAGTTTGGAGCAGTGATCCTTAGTAAGAATACATCTCCTCCGCTACAACCATACGAAAATGCTAATCTGGCTTAGCAATTCAGATCCCAAATAAGCTTGTAGGCACGAACTAGCACGGCATCAAACGTGGTTGGTGGCTTGTCAATTGTTTATCTTTCAGGCACGTCTAGCTGAAAAATCTCCTTCCCTACAAGCCCATTGGTCCCTACCACCTGACAGACCACACATCTAACTCAAGGAATCTAATAGATGAAGGAACTCCTCTAGGCGTTGATCTAAAAAGTCTGAAAAGAAAGAGGGCATCCAAACCCCATCATCCCAACAATTTGTCGCCCATGCTTCTTGTACAGAGGATAAAGCAAAGAGATGTGAAAACCGTGAAGCAAGTGTACCACAATCCGTGCAATAGGAAATCCAGAAAGCAAACGAAGATCTGTCACCCAAAGATGGGCGAAAAATTTCTTGAAACTGTGGCATTACAAAATGAATGCCTTTTCAAAAGGCTGAAGAGTAGAAAGTTGGGTGATGCATCGAACTCTCTTGTACCTGAATGCCATAAATGTTGCGAATAAACTTGCAACAAAGATTCTCGGCTCTACCCCAGATCCCGGCAACTTACTTCAGAAGAAGTGCCTTGTCTATGGATTCTAGACGAGAAATCCCCATGCCACCTAGAACTTTAGGTAGAGTAGTGGTCTACTAGTCAGTCAGATGAATTCCCTTCCCATCCTGACCCGAGTTGGATAAAAAAAATCTCCTCATAATCATCTCTATGTGATGGTGAATGCCACCTAGATTGATGCACGATGACATAGAGAAGATCATGCTTGCTGCAAGAACGACCTTTAATAGAACCAATCGATCACCTCGCGACAGTATGTCTGCCTTCCAGCTGAAAATTTTCTCTCCATCTTCTCAATGATGGGAAGCCAATTAGATGTTCTAAGTCTGCTACAAGAAAGAGGCAACCCAACGTAGTGGATTGGTAGGGTCCAACAGTCTGCATCCAATTTCTGGCTGCAAGCACGAGCATTTGCATCATAAAGGCCAAAGGGTATAACGATTGATTTGCTGCGATTAAGAATAAGCCCAGAAATGAAAATAATTTTCGGGATCAACAATTCTATACGGAGAATGTACTTGCGCATTTTAGGGCATTGATCTCTACTTGGACTCCTATTTGGTGTATTTCTTTCTTGATTTTTAATTAAATTTCGTGGTGAGTCCCACCTCAGGACCTCACCCTTTTTCATAAAAAAAGAATAAGACCAAAAGCTCATCAAAAATCTCTAAAGTCTCTGCCATACCCATAGCTTCAATCCTACCATCTTCGATAAAAAATATTGTGTCATCTACATACTAATGGAGTGACACAGAGATGGCCCCTAGGGAGTGGCCAATGGTGATGCTCTACCGAGTCATTCGATGTACCATGCAAGCTAAGACATCCACGTCTATGACGAAGAGCAGGGGGCGAGGGGGCATCCCTTTCGCACTCCCTACTGTGGCTGGAAGAAGCCCTCCCAGGGTACCTGTTAACAAATATCGAATAAGATGCACCGTTGATGCATCTTTCCATCCAGGTGATCCAGACATCTAGGAAGCCTCGACGGGTCACTGCAGACCAAAGAAAATGCCAATCTAAAGTATCATAAATATTGGAGAAGTCCATCTTCCACAGAAGACCACTCGTGCACCGCCTTTTCCATTTTTCTAAAATCTTTATAATCACAACCGGGTTGTCGCCACTATGCCTGTCGGGAATGAATGCAAACTGAAGAAGGTTTATAATATGATCTAAGACCATGTTAAGCATGTTGGCCAAGACCTTCTCAGCCGCCAATTATATGGCATTGGAGATGCAATCGGTTGAAAGTCCCCTTCCTGTTCAGAGACCTCCTTTTTTGGATGAGACAAATGAGAGCTCTGTTGATTCTATCAAATCGCATTTCCCACAGCAAACTCCTCCACAACTTCTCTTCCAACCCGCGACCAAAGTTCTTGAAAAAAGAACACTGGGGAACCGTCAAGACCAGATTCCCCATCAGCATCAAGTTCCAAGCATTTTAGGGAAGTGTTCAGCTGTTGTATTCTTGCGATGTTCTACATCTACTTGTTTTATCAATCATCCTCCATCTTTCAACGATTGATGAGAAACTTCTTATTGATATCTTCTGCCCTATTTGCCTTATTTTTATTATATTACATGGTGTTTTTGGCTATATTTTCTTTACTCAACGTTTGGTGTGTGGAAAGGACAAGTTGGTACCAGGGATTGTAAAGTGTGTCTTTGTGATACTAGAATCATTAAGAATATCGGTATTTTGATCCGAGCTCTCGTCGTAACTATGTTGTGCCGAGGCAACTTTCTTTTTGAAAGAAAAAAAGGGCATCCACTGTATAGGTTGTACCTCAAAACTTTACTATTTAATCATCAAAAAGTTACAAGCCTATTATAGGTAAAAAAAATCCAACTCTCAACTAGCGTCTTAGTATCACCACAACATTTTCTCCATAAAAAACGATCATGTCAAAATACCACTTTATTTCTAGCTAAACCAAAGAGCCAGGATCATTATCAATCTCTCAATGTCAGTGTCATTCCAGTCCACACCAATGCAATCCCATAATCTAGACACACCATCAGTATGCTCCCAATAATTCCCAAATAGATCCCATGCCTCTAAGGAACTTCTACACTTGAAGAAAGGGTGATTTGCATCTTCAACATCCTCTTGAAAATGACAATAGACAGGATCAACAACCTGAATGAACTCTGCAAATCTGTCCTCATTCAACAACCTTCCCATCCTAAACAACCACAACCTTCCCATCCTAAACAACCACATAAAGACCTTCACGTACATTGGAATTTGCCATGCACCTCCCAGAGTCAAAAGTTGTTGGACCTTTCAAAGCCCTTTATGTCTTTCCAACAGAAAATGTTCCATCACTCCAACTCTAACATTCATGGCCCATTGTGGGACCAACCACGCTTAGCATCACCAAAAGCTCTTCCAACCGATAATCTGAGCGCTTAGATTGAAAACAAGGGGTAAAAGAATGTATGTCCCAAACTTCTGCTACAAAACACTTCGGGTCAACGGCTAATGCCATGAGACGCGTTGATATCAAACTAAGAGCCTTACCCTCACTGTAATCATCGGCCCAGAACCTAAACAAGTGCTGTCCCAAGGACCGACATTAAAAAAGGGCGTATCTCTTCACCATGCCACAAATCCATCTCCAAAAGTCGAAGGGGCATGCCCAAATTCCCTGGGGTCTAGAAAAGAAGAACCCAACCCATATATTTTTCGGATCAGAGTGCAAACTAAACTCTTACAATTACCCTAGATTCAAGTTATCCACTTACTGAGCAAGCCTTTGTTCATCTCCTCCATGCTTCGTACTCCAAGGGCACCACCATCCTTCGAACAGGAGATTATGTTCCAGTCCACCAAAGGCGACCTATTCAAATGCCCAGGCAATGAAAAAAACCATATCGCGATGCTCTCCAGTCTCTTCCCATCCCCACCGGTAGGTGCCTAGAAGACATGAAGTAAATAGGGACTGCGGAGAGAACCGGTCGCAACAGCAACAAACTAATACCTCTAGATAAGCAAACATACTTTCAACCCGTAAATTTCTGCTACATCTTCTCAATAATTGGTAACTAATCAATCATACGCATCTTACCAACCACCAATGGCACACTAAGGTAGCACAACGACATATCCCTGCATGGGGACGTCAACTAACCAACATATAAACAAACCTCTTCCTTCAAGCTGAAAGGGATAAACTTCGACTCATCCCTATTAAGTCTCAACCCAGACACATTACTGAAGATGTCTAGAACCATCGACATACCTCTGCCACTGAAGAACCACCTTTCATAAAAGAATAGAGTCATCCACATACTGAAAAATGGAAATCGAAATCTCCTCCTTAAAGTAACCTTAACAGAAACCTCTCATCACCGTGCAATCAACCATAACTGATAAAGCATCATTCGCAAGAAAAAAAGAAGGGGGAGAGGCTAACCCTGACGAACACGGTGCCGAGGCTAGAAGTAATCCCCTTTGGTTGCCCATTTGCAAAACCAACACAAGAAGCGGTCGTGGTCCATCTCTTCATCCACACAATCCACTTATAAGGAAAACCTCGTCTGAACAACGAAGCCTAAAGGAAGCAACAATCCGCACTATTATACGCTTTTGAGAAATTAACCTTCCACAAAACTCCCCTAGCTTTTCTTCTCCGTCAGTATGTTAAAATCACAGAAGCCATAACCACACTATCCATGAGCTGCCTGCCAGGCAATAATGTACTCTGAATTAGAGAAATGATCGTGCTAAACACCCCTTAAATGGGTCGCCAACACTCTAGCCATAAATAAATAAATCGTATTGGAAAGAGCAATAGAACAATAATCCTCTACCCTCTGTTGGAAGAAGAGAATTCATTGTTTATTTCAGAGAACCCTAGGCTCTCTTATATAGAGAAGGCCTATGGGTAAACTATATAAGATGGATAAAAGAAGATAAACGTAACAAAAAAGGTACATAGAATACAGAAATATCTCTACACTCCCCCTCAAGATGGAGCATAGATGGCAATCATGCTCAGCTTGGAAGAACAATTCTGGAATGACCCTCTGAGCAATGGCTTGGTAAAGATGTCTGCAGTTTGCTCTCCTGAACTGACATGGAAAGTAGAGATCAAGCCCTTTTGAATCATATCTCTAGTATAGTGGCAGTCTACCTCAATATGCTTTGTTCTTTCATGAAATGCAGGATTATTAGCGATGAATAGCGTTGTTTGATTATCACATTGTTGCATGGGTAGAGGTACATCTATATGCAAATCTTCTATCACAGCTTGAACCCACATCATCTCTGTACTTGGTTGTGCCATGCCCCTATACTCAGATTCAACACTAGATCTAGCCACCGCTGTTTGTTTCTTGCTTTTTCAAGAAACCAAAGAACTGCCAACAAACACTGCAAAACCTGAAGTAGACTTCCGATTCTTAGGGCATCCTGCATAGTTCGCATCAACACATGCAGAAACAGAAATATTTGTTTCTTTCTTGAACAATAGTCCTGCACCTGGAGACGACTTTAGATATCTCAATATCATGTATATGGCATCCATATGTACTTGTCTGGGTCGTTCCATGAACTGACTCACCCGACTTACTGTAAAAGCGATATTAGGTCTAGTAATATAGAGAAGCTTTCCCACCATCTCTCTATATCTTCTTTTATCATCCTCGTATGTATCATCATCATATAACTTCATGCTCGGATCCATGGGAGTAGTCGAGGGTCGACACCCGATCATGCCTGTCTCAACAAGCATGTCTGTAATATACTTCCTTTGGGTCATCACAAGACCCTGCGCATTCCTAGCAAATTCCAACCCCAGAAAATATTGTAGGGTGCCAAGATCCTTAATAACAAGCTGATAGTCTAGAAATGCTTTTACCATCTTTATCCCCTGCATATCCTCTCCCGTAACAAGTATATCATCAACATACACCATGATAACGACAATACCTCTGGGAGTCTTCTGGACAAATAAAGCATGATCTGCGTTTGATCTTTTGAACCTTTGCTTTTGAATTAGGTCTGAAAGCTTCTGAAACCACGCCCGTGGGCTTTGTTTAAGGCCATATATTGCCTTGTGAAGTCTATACACCATCTGACTCTCCCCCTCAGCAGCAAACCCCGGAGGCTGCTGCATGTAGACTTCTTCTTGTAGATCCCCATACAAAAAAGCATTCTTAACACCGAGCTAAAACAAGGGCCAATCACGTACCACATCAACTGAAAGGACACATACAGTCGAGTGACGTGCAACTGGAGAGAATGCATCTATATAATCCGCGTCGTATGTTTGAGTGAACCCACGCGCCACTAGCCTTGCTTGTAACGGTCAAGGCTGCCATTTGCATGATATTTGACAGTAAATACCCATTTACAACTGACAACAGAAGCTCCTGGGGGAGCAAAAATCAAGCTCCATGTACCCCGTGACTGCAGAGCAGCCATTTCCTCCTCCATGGCTGAACGCCAACAACTCACCTTCAAGGCGCTCTGATAATTCCGTTGTATTTCCACGGTAGATAAGGGCCACAACAAACCTCTGAAAGTCCCCTGTGAGACGATGAAATTAAACCTATGAAGCAAGTAGATATGATGCATAGGTACACTTCTGCTTCCGTAAGGCAATAGGTACGTTCAGATCATCAGAAACAATACTTGTCGGTGTGCTATTCTCCTGCAAAGATCCCTGCACTTGCACATTTTCAGACCCATCGTTAGTAATATTATCTGGACAAACCTGAGGCATGTTGGATGATTGACGAGTACCATGAGCAAGGACAGATGGCAGATGGCTTAGTGACAGCATCTGAGATTTGCCTCGAATGGAAGAGATCGAAGAGAAAGGCAGCTCTTTGGAATATTGATTTCGCCAAAGCATATGATTGCGTTGACTGGAACTTCTTGTGGATCTCGCCGCGTCGAAGGGGCTTCCCTGACATTTGGATACAATGGATGAAGATATGCGTCACGACTTCTTCATACTCCTTCTTGGTGAACGACAAGCCGGAGGGTGGCCTCGTCCAACCGCAGCGGGGGGTCTACCGGGGCTGTCCCTTAGCACCCATGCTCTTCATTCTTGTGGCAGACGCACTGGCAATATTGTGCAAGTGGGCAGTGGAAACTGGCTGGTGTGAGGGTTTTAGAATGGGCTCTCTGTCCATCCCAGTGTTGCAATATGCGGATTACATGATCTTGTTTCTGGGTGGCTCGGAGGACCAGACTAGAAATGCGGCACACCTCGTCGATATTTTTGGCAAGCTATCCGGGCTTGAAATTAATTGGCAGAAATCGGTGATTGTAACCTTTGGTTTGGATGTGGGGGAGCCCGGCAGGATCGCGGATGTGGTGGGTTGCCCTCTGGGGGATTTCCCTATCTCGTACCTTGGCCTGCCGCTGGTGGATGGCAAGCTCAGAAGGTCTGACTGGGACAATATAGTGATCAGAATGGAGGAAAGACATGCTGTATGGAAAGCAGTTACTTTGTCTAGAGGGGGAAAGCTGATGCTCTTCAAGCATGTTCTCGCAGCCATTCTCGTCTTCTTTTTCTCCACGCGGTTGATGCCGGTTGGTGTAAGGAAGAAGGTAGAGTCCTTGATGAGACGTTTCTTTTGGTCGGATGGCAGACAAGAGAGAGCAGGTTTGTATTTGGTGAGCTGGGAAGATGTCACCAAAGGAAAAGGTGATGGTGGCCTTGGCGTCCGTGATTTGGAACTCATGAACAAGGCCTTGATTGCAAAATGTATATATTAGATTTGGGGTTCGTCGACGTCTTTGACTGTTAGGCTGGTCAGAACCATTTATGATGTCAACGGGGAGTTGGTTGCTAGATTAAGAAGGTTCGAGTCGTCGCTATGGTCCGATATTCGTGTGGTTTTGCCAACTGTAGTGCACATGCTGAGACCACACGTGGGGAACGGCCAGACGTTCATATTTTGGAGGGATGACTGGACAGGTGAGGGTACTATGGGAGAAAGATTTCCTAGACTTGAGGCTCCAGCGACGGAGAAAGATGCAACTATCGCTCAGGTGTCGGAACATGGGGCATGGGTACCACGCTTTGCTGCCACCCTCTCGGACCAACGGATTGAGGAGTTCACGAGGATGCTGGCGGAGATTCCTCCACCCGGGGTGCAGTCTCACGCGGCGGACCATTTCGAGTGGCACGGGGGGAGATTCTCGGTCAAGAAGGTCTACTTGTCTCTTAGAGGACCATCGACGATGGAGGGGCGGGATGAGGAACTGTGCAAGGACTTGAAGATCATCTGGGCGGCACGGACCCCTTTAAGGGTGAAAGTTTTCTATGGTGCCTCGGGAGAAACAGGATTTGTGATAAAGGAGGAGGGAAAGAATTTTTGGCATTGATGACGCGAGATGCGACAGATGTGAGGACTCTACGAAAGATGCAAATCACCTCTTCTTCGGGTGCTCTGCTTCGGCGCAGGTTTGGAGGGGCACGGAGCTTACGTGGGTGGAGCCCACTACAACTGATGCCTTCTGGAGATCGATCAGGCGGGGGTTCGTCGGTTGATTGCTCTAAGCCGTTTGCGGTTCTATGGGCCATTTGGTTGGTGCGCAATGATGTGATATTCAAAAGTCAGAGGTTTTACTGGGAGAATGTTGTTTCTCACTACAGGGCTTTATATAGCTTTTGGACATCCCTGTAATGTAATCTTTTCTTTCAGTTATTAATACAATCTGCGGTGACTCCCGACTAGGGAGCTCACCCTCTTGCATGTCAAAAAAAATGAGCAGTGGACAGACCGATGGGCATAAAATCTCGATAAAGGTGAAACATGTGGTTGTGGAGATGGTGGTGGTGGTGGTGGTGATGGTGGTGGTGGTATGGGAACAGACGAACGCAGAGGAGGTGACACATAAATCTCATCATCAGATGTGGAGGAAGCCAACCTGTCACCTGCAGGAGAGAAATATGTCACAGACTCAAAGAAGATGACATCGACACTGACATTATATTTTCTACTCAAAGGATCATAGCATCGGTAACCCTTCTGAGTCCGAGAGTACCCAACAAACACACACTTAATAGCCCTAGGTGAGAGCTTGTCAAGTCCGGGAGATAGCTGGCAAATGAAGGCAATAAAGCCAAAGACATGAGGAGTAAGTGAGAATAATTCCTTGTCAGAAAAACAATGGAAAGAGGAATTTTCTCACTAAGACAGAGAATGGCATACGATTCACCAGATAACATGCCGTAAGATTTGCATCACCCAAAAAGGAAATGGGAGCACAACTCTAGAAAAGTAGAGTCCGAGTGATATCAAGAAGATGGCGATGCTTTCTCTTTGCAACGCCATTTTGTTGAGATGTGTAAGCACAAGTTGTTTGATGAATAATGCCTCGAGACGAGAAGAAATGTGAAAGAGCACGAGTACAAAATTCCAAAGCATTATCCGTACACACAAATTTCACAGTAGAAGAAAAAACATTCTGCACTTCATTTATAAGATTTTTGATCACATCCCCTGCTTCAGATTTATTCTTCAACAAAAATACCCATGACAACCGAGAAAAGTCATCAACAACAACTAGGTAAAACCCGTCCCTGGTGATCAGGGACACGACTCGGACCCCAAATGTCAACATGAAATAATTCAAAAGGGGAGCTACTGCTCCGAGACTAACGACTAGGGAAAGCATATATGTGATGCTTTCCCAACTAACACGCATCACACTGAAAAGAACTCGATGAAATCTGTGGCAAGATATGACGCATCTTCTGAAGAGGGAGGTGGCCAAAGCATAGATGCCATGTAAGTGGAGAGACTGGTCCACTTGAAAGACGCCAACATAGGGAGTTCAGACCAAACGATAGAGACCATCCTGCTCACAGCCACAACCAATCATTCTGCCCATAAGAATGTCCTGAAAAACAAGAGACCATGGGTCAAAAAAAGCGCGACAGTGCAAATCCTTCGTAATCTGACTGATAGATAATAAATTCATCGAAAAATCTGGAGCATGTAAGACATGTTGTAGACGCATAGAGGGTGTCAAACTGATCTCCCCCTGTCTAATGATGGGGGAATGTGTCCCATCTGCTAGCACAACAAATCGCCCTGGTGGAACCTTCCTGTAGGATGTAAGTTTATCTTTGTCTTGACAAAGATGATGTGTCGCGCAGGAGTCCTTAATCCATTCTGAAGCATCAGATCCATGACAGGAAGTAAAGGCATAAGCACTACTTGAGGTGCTAGCGGTGGTTGACAACTTGACGTAGGGCTGAAGCAGCTATGTCCGAGTTGCCTCTTGGAGATTCTGTAAAGGCAGGAGGCATGATATTTCACAGTCTGGCAACAAGTTCCTCAAACCTCTGGTCTGAAGTAGATGTCGATGGAGATGCAACGTGCTCGGCTACACGTACTGATGCCGGAAAACCATGCTTAGAATAGCATGTATCCTCTATATGACCTGGGCGATGACAGAATGTGCAGGGCTGACGGATGCGACCACTTCTACCACGAGGTCCACTGCCACAGAACGAAGAAGAGGCTCCTCTGTCTCTGGAGGCCGCCACCGCTGATGGAGGCTGAGTAATAACAGTAGTCAGGATTGTAATTCTGCTAAGTCTACGGTACACTTCCTCCATTGGAGGAATAGTAGCATCTGCAAGAATCTGCGAGTGAGCAACATCATATGCAGGGTTAAGTGCCGCTAGTAAGACCCCCACCATGGTAACATTCCGAAACGTCTTCTGCTGCTCGGGAGTCGCCGTAAGGGGAATGATGTTGTAGAGCTTCTCAAACATCCTTCACAAGGATGTATATAACAAATGTAGAGGCCGGCCATTCTGCTTGATCGTAAATATATCATGCTGGAGTTGAAGGATCTTGGTCTCGTTTCGCACCTACGAGTATGTCGCTGCAAGGAGTTTGAAGGGGAATTGGGGTTTTGAGGAGAGATTTATATAGGGAAAGGAAAGCAACTTGTTGGTGACCCGTGGAGGAAGAAGCAAAGCCAAGTGGCTGAATTTTCTTTTGTTTTAAACAGTAGCAATTGTACACGGTAGCAGGATTTGAGATGTTACAGTTGACCGAAATCGCGCCTTGAGCATCCGATTTCGACGCATAATATCTCGTTCTGATCGTTACTGGATGACGATCAATATGAGTATAATATTGATATACTTTTGATCGGATATAAATGTCCGGAATTTTTGAGATACAGTTTTGATTTGGGGTTAAATTTTGCGATATAAAAATACCAAACGACCTCCGATTGACGAATTGTCGATTCCGTTGGTTTTGTTTCGTCGAATTGGAATTTATGACAGTCTCGGTTTGTTTCGCGGTTTCCGAATTTACGTCGCATCTTTTTCGCGGCACACATTACGATGTGACCGATTTTTGGTTGATTTCGCCCGAACGACATTTGGTTCACGATTAATTGATCGTTTTAGGTTGTTCAGCATTGTCCAACAACTTTATTGGGTTAATCGGACCCTAATTGGGTCGGGTTCGAGTTTGTGCTGGTCATGGATGTTATATCCAACATCACCATCTCATCTTGAGCTCGACTCATCTGCTCACTCACAACACAAGAATCCTTCTTGAATGCAATAAGTCTATGCTGCAACTGTTAGAAAATAGGAAGCGGAAGCGAAACATGGAAAAAGATAAAGAACAATAAGAACAGTGGGATTTATGTGGAACACTACTCACTGAGGAGCGGGATGAAACTACGGGAGAATGCCTCAGAGGGTTGATGTGTCTATTGCACTTTTCTCATCTGATAAAGGATGTTTGGGGCTCCTTATATAGCCTCCACAGAGGCTCCAAGTCCCACCACTGGTAGATGTGGGACTAAACTCTTGGATGGGGTAAATGGATCCTGAAGAGATCCATTTACCTATCACTTATACATGTGACACACATATCAAATACTCCAACACTCCCCCTCAAGTTGGAGCATGCAATGCTTAGCTTGGACAAACAGAAACAAACTCAACTCATGCTACAGGACACTACGGATAATATCAACCCAACGCACACAACTGTTGCTGTCGAGGAAGTTGCTTCTCATGCCATACAGGTGAGGAGGACGAACGGGCTGGAGTGTGAGTCTGTTGAATCTCCTCGTTGGAGAGCATGTGCTCTGAACTGCACCTGTCAGAGTCACTGCAACTGGAAATGAGTCTCCTCGTCGGAGTACTCTGGCCCGCCACAATATGTGGACAACTGCTCCATCTCTGAAAAGGGCCGAACTGAAAAATGCCGTGGAAGTGCAATCCTCGTCGGAGTCCACGGTCGCTAGAGAATGGAGTCTGAAAGTCTCCTCGTCGGAGAACTGGGTCTCTCCCATCTGGCACAGAGAATGGTATACTGCTCCGGAGTACCTATGATACCACATGAAAACCCTTGCCAACATGGTATAGGGAATGGTCCTCTACTCTGGAGTCCCTATGGCTCACATGAAAACTCTGGCCTGACAACACAAGAAGAATGATGGGGACCGCGAAACTGAAGACCGCACACTCGTGCGTGTCTGAACTGCAGACTCGGAAATTGACGTCGAGTTTAAACAATATGAACTTTTGTAGAGTCTGTAAAATCTGTCTAATCCGACGAATCTGACATCTCTGAAATTTGGAGAAGACATGTGACTCTACATATACTCCCCCTTTATCTCATACTTGTCGGAAAATGTGGACATCGACCAAGTTGGGAGAAGACAAGAAAACGGGGAGAAAAATAAACATCACAAATGCTGATGTCGATTTTTTTCAGTTTCAATTTTTTTAAAAAAAACGGGGAGAAAAATAAACATCACAAATGTTGATGTCGATTTTTTTTGGCTTCTCATTTTTTTTAGTTTTTTTATAGTAGTCGTTCATATATTTTTTTACGGCTTTTTTTGCGTACGGTTTTTTCTCAATTTTTTTGTACGCCCTTTTTTTCAAAACAATTTTTTTTGAAACCTTTTTTATATGCGTACGACTTTTCTTATGTACGCGTCTTTTTTTTGAATTTGACTCTCAGCCTAAACATGGGCGCAATCTCTCTCTCTCTCTCTCTCTCTCTCTCTCTCTTTCTCCCTTTTTTTTATATTGGACCTCTTCTTTTTTTATCTGTCCAACTCCCCCTCAATTTTTTTTCTTTTGGCCCCTTTATCTTTCAATTCATTTTCTCTCCCTTTTTTTACAACTATTTTTTTAAAGGGCACGCTTCCCTTACTAGGGTTCCCAACACGGGACCCCAATGAAACCTTGTCGCCCCCTTGGGGCTTGATGAAACCAGGAGGTCGAGATGTGCGAAGTCCCCCTGCCAAGGAGAGAGCTGCAGTGATGCGCCGTAGAGGGGTTCCGCGCAAGGAGTGATCGCCCTCCGCTCGTGCCGCTGCGCCTGGGAAGTCGCACGCGAACGCCGCCAAGAAGCGACGTAGCAGGGGAGGACATGGCCTGGAGATCATGCGCATGCTGCAGTCTGGATCGTGCGGGGATTGAGGAGATGGGAGATCGGTGCTGCCGTCAAGAGAGGGGTCGATGAGGGCGCCACCTTGCGCCTGGGGTCATCGCATGCGTGCCTGGGGGAGAAGAACACCTATGGAGAAGGAGGATCTCGCGCGTTGGTGGCGCGAGATGCTGCCGGAAGTGATCGGGGATATGGTTGTACCGCTTGGAACTGGAGATAGCGTCGCTCAGGGTGCTGCGCTCAGGCGGCTGGAGAATATTGTAAGTTGCAGCACGAGAACCAGGAATCCAGATAGCGTGCAAACCTGAGCGAGGATGATCGATGCTTGCAGATGCCGACAGAAATCTTTGAAACACAACTAGGGTTTTAAGAAAAACCCTAGAAACTGGGACTCGTTGTGATCTTCAAATATCAAATCTTCAATAACAAGAACTCCAAACAAATCTCTAATATTACTACAGAACTTAAAATCCTCGAGAATGGACCTGCTCTTATACCATGTTAGAAAATAGGAAGCGGAAGCGAAACATGGAAAAAGATAAAGAACAATAAGAACAACGAAATTTACGTGGAACCCTACTCCCTAAGGAGCGGGATGAAACCACGGAAGAATGCCTCAGAGTGTTGGTGTGTCTATTGCACTTTTCTCATCTGATACAAGAGGTCTGGGGCTCCTTATATAGCCTCCACAGAGCCTCCAAGTCCCATCACTGGTAGATGTGGGACTAAACTCTTGGATGTGGTAAATGGATCTTGAAGAGATCCATTTACCCATCTCTCATACATGTGACGCATATATCAAATACTCCAACAACAACGTAGCCAACTTCAAAGCGATCCTCACAATAGGTGACCCATCCAACTGTGCTCAAACCTGAAGTAGGAAAATGACCATCTGCTGCAAACACAAAGGCGTATGATCCGATCTCGATCGATGGGGCGATGTAATGCAAGCCAAACCGAACATCTCCAGGGTTTTAATGGACAAGATGAAACGATTGATATGCGAACGCGAGGAAGAGCTTCTCCACGTATATTTGCAATTTGTCGTGTGAGGACCTCTAGAGTAAGCTCCTCCACCACCTTAGTATAATAACCACAATTAGGATTATACACTCCTCTCCCAACTAGCCTATTCTTCGTACACAGTGTGACGTTGAAGTCACCACCTACAATCCAAGCCAACTCTTGGAACCTGACCCTGACCTCTTGCAACTCAGCTCATGGACCTCTCATCCTCATCCGCTCGAGAGCCCTCATCGCTCAACACTCTAAAGGTGGCCTCTCCTCGTCGTCCTCGCAGTTCTTCGCTCCACCCTCCTCGCTTCTGCTCACCATTGCAAATCTCTCTCTCGAGGCAATTTTCTTAGAGTCCATTAAATCTCTGTCCATAAGGAGTCATGCATTTATTGGTCCTTGAGGATGCTTTAGAGTTTGCACCTTTTATATAATCTCTCTGTTAGGAAGATTACATATTATCCTATACATAATAACATCGTGTTTAGTGTTCTATACAAGCATCATACCCTCCTATTAGTTTAAGGACTCTCAGACAATGTCTTCAATTGAGGTAGTTCTTGAGTTTGAGATTTTTTAGACTGGTATTACATCTAAAATATACAAATGCATATAATAAGATATATGGCACTGAGTGCCTTACACTTTGGATTGTTCTTTAGAAGAAGCCTCACAATCACGCATCACACTACATCTTTAAGGCGATGTACTTGGTTCTCTTGATTACTTATGATAGGCAGTTTGTAGAGGGATTGCTAGTAATACAACTCCTTGTTTCTCACTCATCTTTAACCCTAGCAGAAAGGGGTCTATGGACGAGAATATGGTGACTCTTATATCAAGGGAAACTTGGACTTTGGATGAACCACTCGTTGACTGCATGGTGGTTGGACTCAAATAGGTCTTTACAAAGAAGCACAATGCAGATGATTTGTTGCCAGGTATGATGCCATATTGGGTACTAGAGTGTTCCTCTTAACATATAAGGTGGATTTTTTTGACACACAGTGTTGGATTGCTTGTTGACTTTATGGATGCTACCTTCATTAGCATACACGCTAACCATTCTTTCATCAACTCAATAAGAAGATCTACATGAAATAATAAATGCAGCGAAAAGTAAGTTTGAGCTTTAAGGGAGGAGGGTGACGGAAGTCGGAAGGTTTGTTTGAAGAAGAGGACTATCTATGGCCTTGAGAAAAGTCTAAGTGCCTGGTTATATAAACTTGATGTGCTAGAGAGCGAGGGATTCGCTAGGTCATCATCAGATCACTCCCACAAGGATTGGGAGAGACACAATTACCATATTGGTCTATGTCAATGACATTGTGTTGATAGGTAATGATTAGAAGGGAATGGAGATGGAGTTGTTTGTTTATCACTTTGTAATCAAATACCCGTGGTTATTTAAGAACTTCCTCGGGTTGGAACAAGTCCACAACAAGAAGGGGTTTGTCTGACACAGATAAATTATGCAATTGGTCTACCGTAGGGTGAACATGTTAGATGTCAAATTTGACCTAACTCTTATGGATACCATGGTTCAGCTATATGAGGAAGATTAACTGGTTGTTAAGGGGGGTCATTGCCAACTAGTGGGGAAGCTTCTTACCTTAGTTAGCCACCCTGATATTTCCGTAACAGTATGAAAGCTTGCTCAGGAGTAGGGTAACACAAGCTCACTATGATGCCACCATGACTGTATTGAGATACTTTAGAACAACTTTAGGGAAGAGGTTTTTTTGTTATAGATTCATTTTTTGGACATTATTGTATAAGATGGCACCGATTATGCAAGATAACTATTGTATCGCTTTTCTACCACTAGTTTTTGTGCACGTCTTGGAGCAACTTAGTTATCTAGAGGATCAAGAAACAAGCACATCTCTTGCTTGAGTGGGTCTACCTAGCAAAAATGCAGGATTGGCCTGAACAGTCCGAGGTTCTAAAACTTTTGTCCAAAGCTCATCATGGGCTGACCCATGGGCCAACTATTTTCCCTTGATTTTTAATGTTATTTAATAAATATATATGATTTTATTACACTATTTATACTTTATATAAGTTATATAAGTAGTTTATATGTTAATTGAGATGCAAACTATTGAATTTAATTTTAAACTAGTATCACATATGGAAATGTGAGGCCCGCTCCTTCTCGGATCTGGGATACCCGTTTACATATTACGCGTAGTATCATGTTCGCTAAGGATCACATTACAGTACTGAAAATTAGGGATTTTATTTAAAATGGCATTCACAAATTAATTAGTAAGCCACAGAACTACAGTATGTTACAATTATATTGCATAAATTTCCATATCAGTTTATATGTAACAACAGAAATTGCATTATATACATGTATCCCAATTTTATCAGAAGAGAAATAAAAGCATATAATATCTTGAAAAAACTATAGAATACGTACCTGATAATTGTAACTGCAGAAGCTGATGTTCAACTCTCCCAATACAACGGTGCAGGTATTTTGCCTGCAATCTATGGAATAGGGAGAAAAGAACATCAACAAACGTTGAGTACATCTAATTAATTAAAATTAACAGGAATTTAGTGGTTCCAAAAGAAAGCAAGTAATTTGACTTTGACAATTAAAATTTAAAACTACTTGCAATGAAACAGGCTTTCAAGCTGTTTGGTATGTAAAACCCCATTCTACTCATCCTACACTAATTTCCCACATTAATCATTTATATACCAATATCATGTGATCCATATTTAAGTCATTGCCTTTCTATTAATTATAATACAAGTTTGATTGGTCTTGAGAATGTGAATGATGAGACTCTAATATGATCATTATCTTTATTAAATGCTTATAATGATGTTTAAGAATCTTGTGGATTAATCATAGTAAGAGTATATGATGGGTCTGATGTTTTGATTCTTTTCTTGTTGATTTTCTCAAGCTTAGTGGATAGTCTATGGTCTTGGTCTGGGTAAGACCTCACACTATGACTCTAAGGTAGTAATGAAGTCTTAGGGTTGGGGTGCCGCCGTAGGTATACGATGGAGTTAAATGCATTCTAGCTAAGTTTCTAACACATCCTCTAGCTATAACTAACAACTGTAGTAGTAGCTCGTTGTCTAGTAAGGATGATTTTCATGATATGGTCTTTTCTCTTTGCTAGGAATTATTGGCAGAAAAGTAACTAGTTCAACGGAAACCAACTCAACTGTAACCAAGCTTCCATGTAACCAATTCAACCGTAAATGAACTTTAGCCAACTCAATTGTGACTCAATCCAATCTCAAATGTAACTTTTTCAGATACAACTATAACCGATTCAGAATTAGCCATAGATGATTCAGATGTATACATGGATGATTCGGGTGTAGCATCGCCAAGTCTGCTGGCGAAAAATAAACAAAACTCAAGCGGTGAAGTAGCCTAAAAAAGGCTCTTCCGTCTCACCCTCTAATTGGAAGGCGGTCCAATAGAGGGATATGTCTACTCCAAAACTACGCCACTGAGACGGGTGAGAGAGACTTTCCGGAAAAGTCGCTCTAAAAGAAAAACCGGCCCGACCGGTACGGGCTAACTAGCTCGAAAAACTAAAACCAAGGGTCCTCCAGCCTAGGTTCCCTAAAGAACAAGGGTCAACGGAACTGGTCTTTAAAAGAAAACCTGTGGGTCCCAGAGAGGCGTAAAAATTGCGAGCGCTCGCGAAAAAAATCGAGAAAAAGACTGGGATCCTAGACCCACGCACTAAGCGGCCGCTGTCCTAATCGGGCTTCCTAATCTCCCGCCCAGCTGAGGGTCACCGCACCCTCACACAGTCAGGCGTAAAGGTCACCATGACTGATTATCAGTCATCAATGACTTGATCCCTCATCCTTTCTTAATCCTTTATGTGGTTGATTGTACAGATCTATGTCTTTTTGATCAACGATCTTATTGATATAATGATTCAGCATTGTTTCACTTATTCATCTACCCCATTATTTCTAATTCTCTTCAATGGTCGACTTTACAATTCTAGGTATTTTGTCACTACCTATCTTTGATGATATATATAAATAGTAGAGTATACCTAAAAGATTAATTTATGAAGATGATCGGTCTTTGTGGTCACATCTTATTATTTCTAAAATCATAAGATCACCATCTACGCTTTGGATATGGATCTAGCTAGTCTTTATCATTTTATTTTATATAGTACCTAAACAAGAATTATGTCTCAATTGTACCAGTTCTAGTTGAGACATCAAAAGAGGGGTGTTTTCTGATTATTTGCCATAACATCCTATATATATAATAGATTGTATGAATAGTAGACTATATATAATGATCAATTGATTGATGATTTCTTATTCGTAAAGATCTTGAGAAATCATTTATTGACTTTGAGAGAAGAGTTCTAATATTTTAAAAGATGAATTCTCAGAAGATCATCATATTTGCTCCTAAATAAGTAAAGATATTAAATCCGATCAATGTTTGTACATGTGAAATTAACCAGTGGCATCAAGGAGATTGCCTATGATGATTAAGCCCTCTTATTCGAGCAGTGTCTCATAGGTAGATAGAAGTCGATCATAATAAGGCCATCCATAGTCTTTTATAAAAAAATGTGGCAGCAGGGTCATATGTTGCAAGGCTTACAATGTTCATTTGTGAAGCAAGAGTTTCACTAATTGAACAATCCTCGACAGATTTTGATTTCGAGCGATTGTAGCCAATGGACATATGCATCTAATTTCGAACTTTTATCCAAAAATCTGTTCAGAAGGTATCACTCCCTCAACCTAGTTTACACAAAGTTACAATGGTATATATAATCGTGATTAAGATTTCTACATGTGGTGGGAATGTGAACTTTCAATAGTGCAGCATAATCATAATTCATGAACAATCCAAATCTAGCCCTTCATCAAACATTGCTCAAGATGCTTCTTTACCTCAGTTGGTTTCCCTATGTGAAGGGGTGAGATCATGTGTTCACCATTCTATCTCTAATTATTACGAGTAATGACTTATCTGATTCCGAATGCAATCCATTGATGTACGGTTAACTGTATTGATTCTAGGAGATTATATTGATATACTACAAAACTCTAACTGAAGTCAGGTCATGAATGATAAGAAGAATGCTCCTCTAACCTCATGCCCTTTATTTTGAATGTCACTCTTGTTTCCTATCGGTGGTTATTTCCTATAGAGCATACACTTGATGGTTAGCTTGATTGGCTTAAAGAGGGGCTTTCAGTAAAAGAATTCTCTTATACATATGGAGTTGATTACATCAAAGCATTTTCTCTATTAACCAGTATGAAGTGCAGGTGAACCAAAAGTTGGCTTATTTGTGAGTTTGATATGACCAATACTTTCTTATAATATAATTTCAGTTAGGAGATTTTTATGTCCCAACCCCAGATACCTAGAAGGCTTTTGTAATAAAAATTTTATAGGCTAAATCATGCATGGAAGGCAGCAAGAGGAGGGAGAAAGATTGTACCTTTGATCCTCTAAGTTTGGAGGGATTTGTGGCTTTATCTAACATACAACAATAGATAAAATACCTGATGGATAGCAACATAAAAAAACTGAATTAGAAACTTCAGCATTAACTTTAATGAGAACAAAGAGGAGAGAGATATGTACCATTGAATATCTCCACTTTGGAGATCCAAACTTGCTTGCAACATCCATTTCTTGACAGGAGCTTCAGTTCATTCGGATCCGGATGTTACAAATATAAAAACCTCAAAGGGAGTCTCGTCCTCGAGACTCGGGTCAAGGTCACTTTGTGTCTTGTTTGGATCTTATCTGGCCATAAAAACCTCAAAGGGTTTTGAACCCATAATAACCTCAAAGGGAAAACAAGCCGTGTTCTTTCAATATATATAATTAAATGGGCTTGTTTTGACAATTACCTGAAAGAGTTGTGGGTATCCTGGCCACATATCCACTTTTGTCTTCCATGTTGCCTCTTTGACATCATGTCGGTGCCATAGCACCTTTATTAGGAGAATTTCTTTGTTGTGAAGCTTTTTTTTTCACAACACCATCGAGTATTTGTACTGACCTTCTCTTTGTAAATCAAATTTGACTCCACGTCAAGGTTCTCGTAGCTGATGACGTGGTGAAGGTCGTACTCGTAATTTCTTAAATTGATAGGTGTGGAGAAAGGGTTACTCAATAGACCACCTTACACATACGACTAAAAATTTCAAATAATCCAACGTATCATGGTGTCAACTTGCTATGAGCACCAAATCTCTGTACTCCCTTCATGGGAGATACTCGTAGAAACACTCAATCTCCTTCTTGTGTTTTCAGGAATTTCCATCAATATGAAGGATTAAGTTAAAATATTAATAAGTTACAATTTGAATCGATTAAGAGAAGAAGATCGGATTACATGAAACTCCAAATTTCTTTTCTGACGGTTTGCATAGCTCTTCTAGCAGCTCTGAGTCATCAGAAGCCTTCCCCTTACAAGATCGATCAACAGTTCTCGTAGTCCCTTCCCAAAGAGATCTACAGAGTAAAAAGTATGTCCGCCTACCTTACGCCAACTGAGAGGCGCGAGACATCTCCACCCGTATAGGGCTTCGAATGATGCCATACCAATACTGGAATAATGATTGTTGTTGTACGTGAGTTCTACCAATGTCAGATGGTCCTTACAGGACCCTTTCCTATCTAGAGCACATGCACGTAGCAAATATTCAAGTGTCTAAATAATGTGTCCGCTTTGTCCTTCGGTCTGAGGATGGTATGCGGAACTCGTCTTCATCTCTGTCTGAAGTGTTGACATAAACCGGTGCCAGTATAGAGATGTAATCATCGAGTCTCTGTCAATCTGTCAGATACTACCTCGCGTAGTATATTATGAAGTCTGATAATGTTCTGCACATAAAATCTTGCCGTCCTAGATGTTGTGTAGGTCATGTTGACATGTATGAAATGTGTTGATTTGGTCAATTTATCAACGGCCCGATAGAATTGTGGTCACCCGGTGTCTTCAGCAATCCGATGACGAAATCCATAGAGATACTTTCCCGCTTTCATTTGGGAATGGGAGAGACCATAACAACCATGGTGGTCTCATATGCTAAGCCCTGATCATCTGACAAGTCATGTACTTGTTAACATAACATGCTACCACTGGCTTCATTCCATCCCGCCAGATTGTTGGCCTAGATCCCATTACATCTTTGTACTGTCAGGAAGAATAGACAATCGTGAACTATGTGCCTTATCATGAATATCTCTACACAATTGCTCATTGTTGGGCGCAATTACCCAGTCAACCTTCCACAAAATAGACTTAGTCCCCACAAAATCATCACGTTTGTCCTTAATGGCACGCATGCATCTGTCTCAAATTCTAGGATATGTCACGTATCCTGATATTATGCAATCCCAAAGACTGCTGAATCACGGAGGTATGACAGTAGATGTAGACGCATTCTTATAAGGATGTCCATTAGTCAAAGTTACGAGTATATCTCATGTATATAGCTAGAGCTAGTTTGTCGTATGTGCGTGAGCTTTCCTGCTAAGCGTATCTGCCACCACGTTTCCTTTACCAGAATGGTAAGAGATCATGTATTCAAAATCCTTCAGTAGTTCAAACAATCGATGTTGTCTCATGTTTAGCTCTTTTTGATCATAGATGTACTTCAAACTCTTGCGATTTATGAAGATATCAAAATTCACCTCATAGAGATAGTGACGCCAGTTTTTTTTTGAGAAGACAACCGCCACCAACTCCAAGCCATGGATGGGTTAATTCCGCTCATACAACCTCAATTGACATGATGCATAACCAATCATGTGACCTTGCTGCATCAGAACCACTCCTAAATCCTCATTTGAAGCATTAGTATATACTGCAAAATCCTGAATTTCTGAAGGAAGTGCAAGAATATTCGCAGTCGTCAATCTTTCCTTCAGTGTCCTGAAGGCCTGCTCGCATGAGTCATTCCAAATGAAAGGAATTCTCTTCTGTATCAATCGTGTCAAGGGAAGAACAACTTGGGAAAAACTACTGACTAAGCGTCTGTAATAGGCCACTAGTCCAAGGAAACTCCGAATTTGAGTAACTATCTTGGGTCGCTTTCAAGACATGATTGTTGCAATATTCGCAAGGTCAACTGTGATACATACTCCAAAAATGACATGTTCAAGGAATGAGACCTGGGATAACTAGAACTCACACTTGCTTTGCTTGACATGCAACTTGTGCTCTTGAAGTATGTCCATGATTGTCTTTAGATCATTGATGCGATCTCAATTTATTTCGGGAATATATCAATACATCGTCAATGCATACAATTACAAACTTGTCCAAGTATAGATAGAATAATCTTGTTTATCATGTCCGTGAATGCTGCATGTGTATTCATGAGCCCAAATGGCATCATATCAAACTCATAATTTCCACATCGAGTCTTGAATAAGGTTTGCATAATATTCGAATCTTGAGTCTCCAACTGATGGTAGTCAGATCGAAGATCGATCCTTGAAAACATCGAAGATCCATGTAGCCGATTAAACAAATCATCGATGCATGGCAGATGATAGTGATTCTTTACAGTTTTCTTATTAAACTGTCTGTAATCTATATACAATCTCATCGATTCGTCATTCTTTCTGATAAAAAGAATTGGAGCACCCTAATGTGAAGTGCTCGGCTTATGACTGCACCTTCAGTTCTTTCAATTTAGCTAGTGCCAAGCTGCACGGAGCCATCGAGATTAGTTGTGTATATGGTAGTAATGTAATCTCGAACTCAATCTCTTTCTCAGGTGGTAAACCTGACAAATCATTAAAGATCACATTAGGGTAATCTGACACTATGGAGATGTCTTAAGCCATCGGCTCTCCATCACATGTCTCTCGGACAATTGCTAGATATGAATCGCATTTCTCATCAACAAGTCTCCGAGCTTTCAACACAGAGATATACTTCATTTTGGAGTCATGTAATGTACCCTTATAGGTAATCTCGGTTAAGTCCGGAATCCTGAAAACAATCGTCTTCATGAAATAATTACCCATGGCATGGTGATCTGGCATTCAATCCATACCAAAAGTTAGGTCAAACTTGTTAAGTTGTAGTAGCAGACAGTCTGCTATCGTCTTATGTCCACCAATCAACATTGGTAGCTATCTGACTATTAGTCTTATGATGATCAATTAGCCACATGACCCATAATGTGACAAGGATGATCTAGGGCATCTGCACCTCTACCTACTGAAGTTATAAATTCAAAGTTCATTCATCGCTCCAGAATCAATTAAAAAGATAGAAAGGTCGGCACTAGACGCCATGGTTCTATATAAGAACCGATAACCTTAATTACAATAGTTGATGTTCGTGAATATTTCTATTATGTTTTTTCTCTTCTTGGGATACATATGGAAAGTTAGTTGCAATTAGTGACATCAGTGGTCATAAATTTTGAATGTCATATTTCCCTTTCAGACTCGCGACAAGTCAGAGGACTGTCGATATCCGAGAATTAATGCGATCGGAACTATAATACTACGAATGTATGTAACAGGGTACCACGGCTCTGATACCAAACTGTGAGGCCCGCTCCTTCTCGGATCTGGGATACCCGTTTACATATTACGCGTAGTATCATGTTCGCTAAGGATCACATTATAGTACTGAAAATTAGGGAATTTTTTTAAATGGCATTCAGAAATTAACTAGTAAGCCACAGAACAACAGTATGTCACAATTATATTGCATAAATTTCCATATCAGTTTATATGTAACAACAGAAATTGCATTATATACATGTATCCCAATTTTATCAGAAGAGAAATAAAAGCATATAATATCTTGAACAAACTATAGAATGCGTACCTGATAATTGTAACTGCAGAAGCTGATGTTCAACTCTCCCAATACAACGGTGCAGGTATTTTGCCTGCAATCCATGGAATAGGGAGAAAAGAACATCAACAAACGTTGAGTACATCTAATTAATTAAAATTAACAGGAATTTAGTGGTTCCAAAAGAAAGCAAGTAATTTCACTTTGACAATTAAAATTTAAAACTACTTGCAATGAAACAGGCTTTCAAGCTGTTTGGTATGTAAAACCCCATTCTACTCATCCTACACTAATTTCTACATTAATCATTTATTATTTATATACCAATATCATGTGATCTATATTTAAGTCATTGCCTTTCTATTAATTATAATACAAGTTTGATTGGTCTTGAGAATGTGAATGATGAGACTCTAATATGATCACTATCTCTATTAAATGCTTATAATGATGTTTAAGAATCTTGTGGATTGATCATAGTAAGAGTATATGATGGGTCTTATGTTTTGATTCTTTTCTTGTTGATTTTCTCAAGCTTAGTGGATAGTCTATGGTCTTGGTCTGGGTAAGACCTCACACTATGACTCTAAGGTAGTAAGGAAGTCTTAGGGTTGGGGTGCTTCCGTAGGCATACAGTGGAGTTAAATGCATTCTAGCTAAGTTTCTAACATATCCTCTAGCTATAACTAACAACTGTGGTAGTAGCTCGTAGTCTGGTAAGGATGATTTTCATGATATGGTCTTTTCTCTTTGCCAGGAATTATTGGCAGAAAAGTAACTAGTTCAACGGAAACCAACTCAACTGTAACCAAGCTTCCATGTAACCAATTCAACCGTAAATGAACTTTAGCCAACTCAATTGTGACTCAATCCAATCTCAAATGTATCTTTTTCAGATACAACTGTAACTGATTCAGAAGTAGCCATAGATGATTCAGATGTATACATGGATGATTCGGATGTAGCATCGCCAAGTCTGCTGGCGAAAAATAAACAAAACTCAAGCGGTGAAGTAGCCTAAAAAAGGCTCTTCCGTCTCGCCCTCTAATTGGAAGGCGGTCCAATAGAGGGATAGGTCTTCTCCAAAACTACGCTACTGAGACGGGTGAGAGAGACTTTCCGGAAAAGTCGCTCTAAAAGAAAAACCGGCCCGACCGGTACGGGCTAACTAGCTCGAAAAACTAAAACCAAGGGTCCTCCAGCCTAGGTACCCTAAAGAACAAGGGTCAGCGGAAGTGGTCTTTAAAAGAAAACCTGTGGGTCCCAGAGAGGCGTAAAAACTGCGAGCGCTCGCGAAAAAAACCGAGAAAAAGACTGGGATCCTAGACCCGCGCACTAAGCGGCCGCTGCCCTAACTGGGCTTCCTAATCTCCCGCCCAACTGAGGGTCACCGCACCCTCGCACAGTCAGGCGTAAAGGTCACCATGACTGGCACGCTTAATTATCAGTCATCAATGACTTGATCCCTCATTCTTTCTTAATCCTTTATGTGGTTGATTGTACAGATCTATGTCTTTTTTATCAACGATTTTATTGATATAATGATTCAGCATTGATTTCACTTATTCATCTACCCCATCATTTCTCAATCTCTTCAATGGTCGACTTTACAATTCTAGGTATTTTGTCACTACCTATTTTTGATGATATATATAAATAGTAGAGTATACCTAAAAGATTAATTTATGAAGATGATCGGTCTTTGTGGTCACATCTTATTATTTCTAAAATCATAAGATCACCATCTACGCTTTGGATATGGATCTAGCTAGTCTTTATCATTTTGTTTTATATGGTACCTAAACAAGAATCATGTCTCAATTGTACCAGTTCCAGTTGAGACATCAAAAGAGGGGTGTTTTCTGATCATTTGCCATAACATCCTATATATATAATAGATTGTATGAATAGTAGACTACATATAATGATCAATTGATTGATGATTTCTTATTCGTAAAGATCTTGAGAAATCATTTATTGACTTTGAGAGAAGAGTTCTAATATTTTAAAAGATGAATTCTCAGAAGATCATCATATTTGCTCCTAAATAAGTAAGATATTAAATCCGATCAATGTTTGTACATGTGAAATTAACCAGTGACATCAAGGAGATTGCCTATGATGATTAAGCCCTCTTATTCGAGCAGTGTCTCATAGGTAGATAGAAGTCGATCATAATAAGGCCATCCATAGTCTTTTATAAAAAATGTGGCAGCAGGGTCATATGTTGCAAGGCTTACAATGTTCATTCGTGAAGCAAGAGTTTCACTAATTGAGCAATCCTCAGCAAATTTTGATTACGAGCGATTGTAGCCAATGGACATATGCATCTAATTTCGAACTTCTATCCAAAAATCTGTTCAGAAGGTATCACTCCCCCAACCTAGTTTACACAAAATTACAATGGTATAGATAATCGTGATTAAGATTTCTACATGTGGTGGGAATGTGAACTTTCAATAGTGCAGCATAATCATAATTCTTGAACAATCCAAATCTAGCCCTTCATTAAACATTGCTCAAGATGCTTCTTTACCTCAGTTGGTTTCCCTATGTGAAGGGGTGAGATCATGTGTTCACCATTCTATCTCTAATTATTACGAGTAATGACTTATCTGATCCCGAATGCAATCCATTGATGTACTGTTAACTTTATTGATTCTAAGAGATTATATTGATATATTACAAAACTCTAACTGAAGTCAGGTCATGAATGATAAGAAGAATGCTCCTCTAACCTCATGCCCTTTATTTTGAATGTCACTCTTGTTTCCTGTCGGTGGTTATTTCCTATAGAGCATACACTTGATGGTAAGCTTGATTGGCTTAAAGAGGGGCTTTCAATAAAAGAATTCTCTTATACGTATGGAGTTGATTACATCAAAGCATTTTCTCTATTAACCAATATGAAGTCCAGGTGAACCAAAAGTTGACTTATTTGTGAGTTTGATATGACCAATACTTTCTTATAATATAATTTCAGTTAGGAGATTTTTATGTCCCAACCCCAGGTACCTAGAGGGCTTTTGTAATAAAAATTTTATAGGCTAACTCATTCATGGAAGGCAGCAAGAGGAGGGAGAAAGATTGTACCTTTGATCCTCTAAGTTTAGAGGGATTTGTGGTTTTATCTAACATACAACAATAGATAAAATACCTGATGGATAGCAACATAAAAAAACTGAATTAGAAACTTCAGTATTAACTTTAATGAGAACAAAGAGGAGAGAGATATGTACTTTGAATATCTCCACTTTGGAGATCCAAACTTGCTTGCAACATCCTTTTCTTTACAGGAGCTTCAGTTCATTCGGATCCGGATGTTACAGGAAAACTTGAAGTATATTTGCGGGGTGGACGACCCATAATTCTATTCTCCTAAACAAAGCCTAGACTTTGAACGTGATGGCCCAAGCTGTCGCACAGATGCAGTGCATTTGAGAAGTACCTATAATTATGCACATACCATCTAGACATAATGTTGGAGTTGAGATGTGATAATGCAATCGCAATGCATCTAGCAAGCAATCTTATGTTTTACAAATGCACCAACACTCCTAAATACTCTATTTGAGTCCTGTTGTGATGAGATTAGCCTGAATGATAGAGTGGGAGTTTGAGAATTTAAGCCATACCTCCTTTAAGGATACGTAATTCTAGTTTTTATGGTGTAAACCCTAAGTAAGGCCCTTTTTTATGTAAAGTTGATCAAGGGTTTCTTTTCATATATCAAAGTATTGTTTTCCACGGGGCGTGTAAGTCTGGGGCATGCTACTTTCATATGGTGAGAAGTTTCTAGAATGGCATCAATCTCGGAGGAATCCAACCATTGAAAAGTCAAGCAGTAGGCTACACCCATCCTCTCAAGTGCCCCCATTTGCCATATGTGCTTGTGTCTAGAGAGAGAGGTGCATGTGGTCATGTGATGTATAAACCAGTGATCTACTTGAAAGACATTTTTGGAACGAACAATTCACCTCATTGGAAAGCATCCATACATGTAGGGGGATTTTCCAATGAGGTGCAACTTTTTTGGATTTAAAAATCTATGTTGATTTCAGGACCATCATTTAAAAATATAAATTACATTGGGTTTAATAAACGAGTTTGCAAAAAAGAATGCATACTTTGTAAGTTGAAAATACCTATTTTTACATAAAATTAGGGGTTGGCACAACAAAGCATACTTGCATGTGTAATATTAATGTGCATGCGATGTATAAACTAGTTACCTATGTGTAGATTCCCAATAAATTTGGTGTGGAATAAAGTTGCATGTCAGTGGAAAGTATCCTTGTATAGAGAGGCGCACACGCAATTTATGCATGCATGCATTCACAGAGACCAGGGTTCAAATCCCCCCTGGGGGGGGCTGCGTTAGGTAGTCGACAGCCAGCATAAAAAATAGTCGAATCTTTCAACTTAAATTTGAGCAAGAATCCATGTAGCCTATCCTACTTATAGTAGGAGAAGGCTTCGTTAAATTAAATTATAAGTATGCATTCACAGAGACATACATACATATATAATGTTATGATACCAAACATAAATAATGTAATCAAATGATCTAAGGGAAGATTCAAATATATGTTAGCAAAAATCCTGGGTGTAAAGGTGCCCTATTTGTTAGGGTGTGGAGTTAGCCTTTGTTTGGCATATGAACCTTGGCTGTTGTAAAGGTTGTATTGACCTTGTCCCATCTTTTTATTCTCGAAGCCAACATGTCATGATGGCATGCTTAACTACCTTTTTCGTATTTTTGAATAGCCTTTCTGGAGACTTTGGAATGCTTCAGGAAGCAATGGGCGTGGGGTCATTGGTATGCTTTGTTTTTCTAACATTAGATTTCATCATAATATTCCTACATTTAAGATTTCTAACTCATTTTATTTAGGTGTATTGGAAGCAAATTTTGTTGAACCCGCCCATGACAAGCAGGGCTTTGAACGTACGACGGTGCTTTCTAGACTTGAGGCACGTCTTGTTATGATGCAGAAAAATTACTGGTTCGTTCCTCACCTTTTTTCTTCGAGGAGTCCTGTCATGCTATGTGCTGTTGTATATTTTATAGTTTCTACTATGTACTTGTTTGTCACATTTTACTGTGCAGGTCAACATATTGCCATAGAATTGGCTACGCTCCAAGACGAAACAAAAAGTTAATAAACGGTTTACATGATAGAGGTGTGTTCTTACATTCATGCATTTTGTGCTTATTTCAGTTTATTTATTTTTGCACTCACATCATTCTTTATTCTTGTGCTTTCTCACTCTAAACTGAAAATCTGCTAATTCTTTGTTTTACAGACAGTTCCCCAGAGGAATCTGCAGGGCCATCAGGGCACCGGCCCATCAGCGATGCTTGTGTAAATGGTGCTTCTCCTGTGGGCACATCAAAGGACTTGCACAAGACATGGAGTGCTGGTACTCAGTCTAAACTGAAATTCCGCTAATTCATTGTTTTACAGACAGTTCACCAGAGGAATTTGCAGGGCCATCAGGACACCAGCCCATCAGGGATGCTTGTGTAAATGGCACAGCTATGGGCACATCAAAGGACTTGCACAAGACATGGAGTGCTGGTAAGCTTAGTCCACACCCAAAAGAGGGGTTCAAAGATAAATTATATTCATGCTTTTACTTTTTCTTTTTCTCATGTGTACTAAGTTACCGTTTAATGTTTTCCTCAGGGAATGAAGTTCTAAAAACTTATGAAAAAATTGGAAAAAAGACAAAAATGCTGTCTAGGCTGCTAGCCCAGTCACATTCTAGCAGTGGAAGTGATTCAGAAATTGACCATATACCTGCTGCTAAAGTCATGAATCAGACGAATGGTTTCAAGGCTGTGTTCCCTTACTCTGCATCTAGACAAGAGCCACTAGACCATCTTTCAGACTTACCTTGTGCAATGCCATCTTTACATGATAATGAGAATGGACTTGAAGTAGAGGAGTCTACCAGAAGAATTAATGGAATTATTCCAGTGAAGTCTGAGGTATAAATGCCGTTATTTGTCTAATGCATTTTTTATTTTTTCTACCTATCAAATCTACTTTGATCCAAATTTTCAAAGCCGCAAAGAGATCTACTTATATAGTAGTTGAACATTAAGCTAATTTTTCATTTGCAATGGGTATAGTTTGATTTTTTTTTAATGTGATATGCGTATCATTCTTAGTACTGAGCTTTACGCTGAGTGTTACCTAGTTGCATTATTTGGAAACAAATCATTCAACTCATATCCTGTAACCATTAAGCTATTTTTTCATTTGCAACGCCTATAGTTTGAAATTTTTTGAATGTGATATGTGTATCGTACTTAGTACTGAGCTTTGAGCTGAGGGTTACACAGTTGCATTTTTTGGAAATAGTCATTCAGCTCATGTACTGTAACCATTAAGCTAATTTTTCATTTGCAATGTGTATAGTGTGATTTTTTTGAATGCAATATGCGTATCATTCATAGTACTGAGCTTTGAGGGTCGAATAGTTGCATTATTTGGAAATGAATCATTCCGTTCATATCCTGTAAACATTAAGCTAATTTTCCATTTGCAATGTGTATAGTTTGAAATTCTTTGAATTTGATGTGTGCATCATTCTTAGTACCGAGCTTTAAGCTGAGGGTTACATAATTGCATTATTTGGAAACGAATCATTCGGCTCATATCCTGTAATTAAACATATATAGATGTTTTTTCAGTGTTTTTCTGAAACCTTTGCCATTGATAGGTCTCTAATGCCTTGGTGAATGTTGTGGTAAATGATTTGAGAAGCTCGGATATGATACTTGAACAATTAAAGGAAGAAAACTGTGAACTAAAAGATAGGTAAAACCTATCTAGTTTGGCGTAATAATATTTATTTTTTTTATTTTTATTGATATTATGCTTAATGCATCATGACATGAGTGATGTGATAGGTTGAAGAAAATGGAAGCTTCAATGTCATATGAAATTGATCAAGAGAAGGAACGGTGCAAAGTGCTGACTGATAAAGTGAGTGTGATATTTCAGCAGTTAATATTTGTATGTTCTATATTTTGTCGCAATTTTCCCCAAGTTTTATGTTGAAACTCTGTGCCTAGATCATTTGTTGGTGGAAAAGTAATTCATATATTCTTCCAAAGAACCCTAGGCTCTCTTATATAGAGACGGCCCATGGGTAAATTACATAAGGTGCAACCAAGAACATAAAAATAACATAAACAATACATAGAATATATAATTATCTCTACACTCCCCCTCAAGATGGAGCATAGATATCAATCATACTCAGTTTGGAAGAACACTTCTGGAATGGTCCTCTGAGCAATGGCTTGGTGAAGATGCCGGCAGTCTACTCCCTTGAACTAACATGTGAAGTAGAAATCATGCCCTTCTGGATCATATCTCTAGTGTAATGGTAATCCACCTCAATATGTTTTGTTCTTTCATGAAAGGCAGGGTTATTGCCAACAAACAATGCGGCTTGATTATCACACTGTAGCTGCATGGGTAGAGGTACATTTATATGCAAATCTTCTAGTACAACTCGAACCCACATCATCTCAGTACTTGCTTGTTCCATGGCCCTATATTCAGATTCAGCATTAGATCTAGCCACTACTGCTTGTTTCTTGCTTTTCCAAGAAACCAAAGAACTGCCCATAAAAACTGTAAAACCCGAAGTAGACTTCCAATCCTTAGGGTATCCTGCATAATCCGCATCTGCACATGCCGAGATAGATAGATTTCTTTCCTTTCTGAACAGCAATCCTGTGCTTGGAGACGACTTTAGATACCTTAGTATCATATATATAGCATCCATATGTACCTGTCTCGGCTGTTCCATGAACTGACTCACCCGACTTACTGCAAAAGTAATATCAGGTCGGGTTATAGTAATACAAAGAAGCTTACCCACCATTTCTCTATACCTTTTCTCCTGTCGACTTCCTCTATATCATTATCATATAATTTCATGCTAGGGTCCATAGGAGTAGCTGAGGGTCAACACCCACCCATGCCCGTCTCAACAAGCATATCTGTAATGTATTTCCTTTGGGTCATCACAAGACCCTGCGCATTCCTGGCAAACTCCAACCCTAGAAAGTATCGTAGAGTACCAAGATCCTTCGTAACAAACTGATGGCCCAGAAAAGCTTTTGCCATCTTTATCCCCTATGTATCATCTTATGTAACCAATATATCATCAACATACACCATGATGACAATTGTACCTCTAGAAGTCTTCTGGACGAACAACGAATGATCCGTGTTTGATCTCTTGAATCCTTATCACGCCCTTAGGCTTTGTTTAAGGCCATATATCGCCTTATGAAGTCTACACACCATGTGACTCTCCCCCTCAGCAGCAAACCCCGGAGGCTGTTGCATGTAGACTTCTTCCTGCAAGTTACCATACAAGAAGACATTCTTAACATCAAGCTGAAACAAGGGCCAATCACGTACCACAACAACGGACGGAAGAATACGAAGAGTGGAATGACGGGTAACTGGAGAGAAGATGTCCATATAATCCATGCCATATGTCTGAGTGAAACCTTGCGCCACTAGCCTTGCCTTGTAACGGTCAAGACTTCCATCTGCATGATACTTAACAGTGAATACCCATTTGCAGCTAACAACAGATGCTCCTGAAGGAGTGGGAACCAAGCTCCATGCACCCTGCGAATGTAGAGCAGCCATTTCCTCTTCCATAGCAGAACTCCAGCAGGCAATCTTCAAGGCATCCTGATAATTCCGCGGTATCTCCACGGTAGACAAAGCCACAACAAACCTCTGAAAGTCCCTTGTGAGATGATGAAAGGAAACCTGGGAAGCAAGAGGGTATGATGCACAAGTGTGTTTCTGCTTCCATATAGCAATAGGAACATCCAAATCATCAGCAACAATACCCGTCGGTTCACTTTCCTCCTGCAACGATGAACCCTGCACTTGCACATTATCCGACCCATCATTAGCAATAACATCTGGACATACCTGAGGCGTGCTGGATGATTGGCGTGCAACATGAGCAGGACCTGACCGACGTGTATAAAATTTAGTTAAGGGCGAAACAAGTGGTTGTAATGGTGGGGGTGATGGTGGTAGTGGTGGCGATGTTGACAACAGGAATGAAAGGCGGTGGACTCGGAATAGGAAGAGGAGGAACGTAGATCTTGTCATTAGATGTGGATGAGGCCAACTTGTCACCTACAGGGGAGAAGTACATAACAGACTCAAAGAATGTGACATCAACACTGACAAAGTATTTCATGTTTACAGGATCATAGCAACGGTATCCCTTCTGAGTCTGAGAGCAACCCACAAAGACACACTTGACAACCCTAGGCGAGAGCTTGTCAAATCCATGAGACAACTGATGAACAAATGCAACAACACCAAACACACGAGGAGTAAGTGAGAATAATTCCTTTTCAGGAAAGACAACAGAAAGAGCAATATTGTCACTAAGAATCGAGAATGGCATATGATTCACAAGATAACAAGTTGTAAGAAGTTAAGAACGGCATCTCCCGTAAAAGAAATAGGTGCACAACTCTGGACAAGAAGGGTACGAGTAATATCTAGAAGATGAAGATGCTTTCTCTCAGCAACGCCATTTTATTGAGATGTGTACGTACAGGTGGTTTGATGAATACCACGTGACGAAAAGAAATGTGAAAGAGAACGAGTGCAAAATTCCCAAGCATTATCTGTACGAACATATTTCACATGACTGGAAAAAACATTTTGCACTTCATTTATAAGATTTCTGATAACATCTCCTGCTTCAGATTTATTCTTTAATAGAAATACCCATGACAGACGAGAAAAATCATCAACTACTACAAGATAAAATCTGTGTCCCTGGTGATCAGGATCACGACTCGGACCCTAAATGTCTACATGAAATAACTCAAAAGGGGAGCTACTGCTCCGACACTGACGACTAGGGAAGTTAGCTCTATGGTGCTTTCTCAATTGATATGCTTCACACCGGAAGGAAGAACTCGGAGAAATCTGAGGCAATAGATGACGCATCTTCTGAAGAGGAAGGTAACCAAAGCGTAGATGCCATGTATACGGAGAGACTGATCCGCTTGAATGAGAGGAGATGGCAGCATAGGAATTCCGGACCAGACAATAAAGACCATCCTGCTCAGTACCACAACTAATCACCCTGCCCGTTAGAATGTCCTAAAAAATAAGAGACGATGGGTCAAATATAGCGCGACGGTGCAAATCCTTTATAATCTGACTAATAAAAAGCAAGTTTATCGAAAAATCGGGGGCATGTAAAACATTTTGTAGATGCATGGAAGGCGATAAAGTAATCTCTCCCTGTCCAATAATGGGTGAATGAGTCCCATCAACTATTAGCACTGACCGCCTTGGTGGAATCTCCCTGTATGATGTAAGTCTATCTCTGTCACGGCAAAGATGGTGTGTCACACCAGAGTCCATAATCCAATCTGAGACATCAGAACTATGACATGATGGAAAAGCAGAAGCACTACCTGAGGTGCTAGCAGTGGCAGAAGTATTGGCAGAGGCTGAAGCTGCAATGTCAGAAGGGCCTCCTGGAGAATCTGTAGATACAAGAGGCATAATATCTCGCAACGAACTCCTCGAACCTCTGATCTGAAGTGGATGCCGACGGGGATGCAACATGCTCGGCTACTCGCGCCGAGGCTGGAAATCCATGCTTAGAATAGCATGTATCCTCAGCATGTCTAATGCGATGACAAAAGGTGCATGGTTGGCGAAAACGACCGCCTCAACCACGAGGTCCACGGCCACAGAATGAAGAAGGGTCGCCTCTACCTCTGGAAGCAGCCATCGCCGATGATGGTGGAGTAGAAGCAATGGACAAGACAGACATGCGGCTAAGTCTACGGTAGACTTCCTCCATAGGAGGAATGGTAGCATCGGCAAGAATATGCGATCGAGCAGCATCATATTCAGGGTCAAAGGCCGCAAGCAAGACCCCCACCATGGTAGCATTCCTAAATGTCTTCTGCTGCTCCGGGGTGGCTGTGAGAAGAATGATACTATAGAGTTTCTCAAACATCCCTCGTAGGGATATATACAAGGAGTGATGTAGCCGCCCATTCTGCTTCATTGTGAATATGTAATGCTGGAGCTGAAGGATCTTGGTCTCATTCCTCACCTGTGAATATGTTGCTGCCAGTATGTCCCGCATTGCCTTAGCGGTGGGCTGATGGAGAACATCATTAGCAATCTCCATCGATAGTGTCTCTGAAAGCCAGACCTTGGCGTATGAATCATCGGCCTCCCAAGAGGCATAAACCCCAGTCTTCTTTGCCGGCTCTTCCTCGGTAAGAATGTGCTTCTTACCATTCGACTTCATGAGACTCATGAACTGCATCGCCCAGAGCCCAGAGTTCGACCCATCCATCTTGACGATTGGCACAGGACCTTTGAACGCGGCTATGGAGGGCATATCGACCTTGTTTTCTAACATATCACCAGAGATGAAGAACTAGAGTTTGTAGACCAAATGACAAATGTCTACATAAACTTCATAGGATTTGAGTGCATATGTAGACTTTACGCACTCAAATCCATAGAGATGACGGTGGCGGCTGTGGTGGGGCCGACAGGGGTAGGAGGCAACGGGGGTAGGGGCCGGCGGGTGTAGGGTCGGCGGCGGAAGGGAAGAAGGTGATGGGGTGGCGTGGGGGTGTCGGCGGTGAGAGGGTGGCGGTGGGTGGCGGTGCCGGGAGAGAGAGAGAGAGAGAGAGAGAGAGAGAGAGAGAACGATGCCGACGACGGAAGGAGGGGTGGGGAGGGGGCGGCGGGCGGCGAGGGTGGTGATGGGATATTAGGGTTTTGGCTCTGATACCATATTGGTAGAAAAGTAATGCATATATTCTTCCAAAGAACCCTAGGCTCTCTTATATAGAGACGACCCATGGGTAAATTACATAAGGTGCAACCAAGAACATAAAAATAACATAAACAGTATATATAATTATCTCTACATCATTCAATAATGCAAATAATCAAATTAATCAGGATTCTTCAAAAATTTTAGGGTCAAAATTTGTGTTATTTCTCATTATTCTTGACTACAGGTACGAGACTAATGGATTCTTTAAAATCCCATAGAGGATCCATTAATCCATTCAAATAGGCCAAAGATAAAAAATGAGAACTCCCTCAAAAAAGTGGAGGAAGCAACTTCTAGACATTTCTTGCATGAAGCATCAACTATCTATTAAGATGGAGCAAAAATGATATTTTGGAGAAGAAATAGTGAACTCTATGGAGGATGTGGAAATTTAGATTAAGATTTGATGAACGAGTTAACATGTGTGAAATGGTGAACACTATGGAGGATGTGGAAATTTAGTGTAAGATTTAATGAACGAGTTGAAACATGTGTGCCTGTATGTATGTGTTTGATTTTTACACTTTTGCCCCTCCAGACTTTGCTAATATCACATGTTACTCTCCATAAGTATATGGCTTCCCCAACAAAACAATCAAAATAACATGGAAGTTCTTGGTGATTTTTAATAGCAACGCTTCCAGGATTTTGTTGGACTTATGGAAGTGATCAACCCCTCTGATGGTTTGGCGGTGGGAAGGGATCACTGAGTTTAAAGAGGTAACGATTTCTCGAGAAGAGAGCATATAAAAGGAGTTTTCTTGTGGTGTATGATACATGGTAAACTACTTACCACAGGCAGATGATTGAGACTCTGTCATGGTGGCAACACCTCCATTGCGATTTTTAGTTAAAATTCTGGGTCAACTGATCATCTTTTCTTTGGATATGAGAAAGCTGGAGTGGCTGACTATGGGTTTGGAATGGCTGGACATCGATAACCAAACCAACATATGGGAGTCACTTTTTAACTCCCGTTTCTGTCAAAAAAAAATCCATGTTATGCCTATCCTACTTAATTGTGGGAAAAGACTTTGTTGTTGTTGTGTTCCGTCAATTCGTCAAAACAATGAGAAGTTCTTACATGTGGCCATGATCTGGGCGCTATGGTTGGCTCGCCATGGTGCTATTTTATGTGCTGAACAGTATTATGTTGAAAATGTTACTCATCATGCAAATACTCTCATCGAGTCTTGGCTTTTGTAATGATTCTTCTTTATAGTTATTTTAACGGAGTGGACACCTAAGCACGTTTCCCCCTCTTTTGGCTCAAAAAAAGGTTTTTCTCATCAAGAGGAAAAACCATGTGTGATCTCTAGATCCCCAAACAAAAAAGTTCCTCTTGCAACCTCTTTGCATTCTTTGGCATCAATGGCAAGTTGGTTAGTGAGATTTTGTGATTTTGGGAGGTGGCATCCTCTTGCGGACTCAAAGCGTTAATAGCAAGTTGGGTAGTGAGCCTTTTGGGTCTGCATCAATTGAAACGTCAAGAAAACGGGATATCCATGATATTGGGAGGTGGGTTCTTGATAAAGGTGTGATCTTCACGCGCAGGAGTGACATCTTCATCATGCACATGGCCTTTTGTGATGTGCTGGGAGGAGAGCTCAAAGGTGCAGTTTACCACCATGGCAGCTACCTCTGGGGATGTTGGATGAGGTTCCGACTGCGGAAAACCCTCCACTGCTGGAGGTGCTACTGCAAATGCAAATGCAGTAGCAGTAGCAGCACGGGCTGTGAAAAGTTTTTTTTTTAATCTTTGGAGTTATCGAGTGTTGATTTTCGCTCCCATATTCCCAACTCCTGATATCTCAGAACCTAAGTTATTTAGATCAATAATCGACAGCTCCGTAAGCGGTCGAACCACCAAGTCGGCCTCCACTACTTCATACATCGTATAAAATCAACTCTGAATCCAAACTTGTACACCTCTGTTAAGAACTGAAGCACCAAATGGTCTTGAAAATAATAAAAAATGATGAATTCGATCATCACTGATTAAAGCAGGACTTACCATCCTCTGTTCGATGTCAACATAAATAATGGTGTATTGGATCATTGGCAATCAAATGAATCAACATCAAATCAGAACTTTGGAGCCAAAGCGTGTCTAGATGTCTAATGATTATGGAGATAACTTGGAAAAAATTATTGCAGAGATCGGTACGGACAGAGGAATGTGAAGTGTAAACACAAAGTAATTAAAGAATACAATAAAATACTCAATAGAACTAAACAACAAAGAGATAATCGAAACAACCAGGGTGGTCTGTTGTGCAGGTGACAGTTGGGGGGAGACTAGGTTTTTTTGGGGGGTGGGGGAGATGATGAGAAGGACAAACAATAAATATATGAACTTTGAGGATTGATGTATCACATTTTCATTACATTTTAGTCCTATGACCATTATTTCTGTCATTGGTCTTAATGACAGGGCACAAATATTAGTATGAATGTTTTGCAGGGTTGGCATATTATTATGAGTCAAGTAGTGTAACATCCGGAATCCAATCAAACCCGAAGTCGTCCGATTTTAGGTCTAATGAACTCAAAAACGTTGTCGGTCAATACTAAACAACCTAAAACGATCAATCAATAATGAATCAAAAGTCGTTCGGACGAAATCGACCAAAAATCGGTCCCTTCGTAATGCGTGCCGTGAAAAGCCGCGACGCAAACTCGGAAACCGTGAAACGAACCGAGACCGTCATTAGATCCGATTCGACAATACAAGACCAACGGAATCGACCGTTCGTCAATCGGAGGTCGTTTGATATTTTTAAATCATAAAATTTAACCTTAAACAAAAACCGTATCCGAAAATTTCGGGTACTCCAAACCCGACCGGAAGTATATCAATATTATACTCATATTGATCGTCATTTAGAGACGATCAAAAAGAGATATTGCGCATCAAAATCAGACACTCTATGCGCGAATACGGTCAACTTTTGTATATCAATTAAAAAGGTGATTTAAAAAAAAAAGTAAAAAAAAAAAATCTGCTAACAGCAGACTCCAGGACAGATGTATGAAATTGTTTTATTTGTTCTTTTCTCTTTCTTTCCATTTGGCATCATGGCCTTCCACTTGTCATCATAAAGGAGAATCATGTCTCTAAATCCTATCAACAAAACACCCTTAAATACCCAAACCCTTCTCGTTTTTTTTTGCCCCACAAGATCTCTCAAGTTCCACCGAAGGGAATTCTATTTCCCTTTCCTTTTCAAAACCTCGGCTGAAATTGGTGCACATTAACCCTCCAACCTTGGCAGAAATCTCTCCAGTGGCTTCAGCTTCTTGGTAGCCGCTGCTGCACAACATCCCTCCAATCAAAAGAGCTTCTGCAAGTAGCCAGACCTGCTGCTGTGAAGTTTACATTCAGCCATTTTTGCATGCCATTAGATCTCCATTGGAGATCTAAACAGGTACATCCCTATCATCACCCTATTGCTGCCATACATGTAGAAACTCACCCCTTTCTTTTGCTGCCCTTTTAGGTTTCTGCATGTTCGTACAATCTTATTTGCATCCTATTGTTATCATGCATGCTATTATAACCATTTTTGTTCTCCTAATATATATCTTTCTCAAGTGTATTGTTTGCAAGAAACAGGAGGGATGGTTGAGTGAATTAAATTGATTTTTTTTAGCCGTAGAAGCAATCAAATTCAGCTCCTGTCTCCCTCTTTTGGTTGCTGTCCAGTGGGTTTTTTTTTTTACCACTATTGCATGTTTTTAAAAAAAAAAAAAGAAAAGAGAAGAGGGTTTTAGGGAAATTTTATTTACAAACCCTCCCCTTCTTACTACCATGAGTGAACAAATTAAAGCTCATATTGTGGCCCATTAATATTTAATTCAAAGTTTCCAACTACATATCTAATAAGGTTTATTGCTTCTGTTTCTTTTACAGATTAATGAATAAAAGTTTGGTATCAGAGCAGTGGTACCCCGATACGCACATTCGCGATATTACAATTCCGATCGCATTAAGATCTCGAATAGCGACAGTCTTCCGACTTGTCGTGAGTTCGAGAAGCGAAATATGACATTCATATTCAATAACCACAGATGTCACCAATTTCATTAATTTTCATATTTTATCCCAAAAGATTAAAGCATTTATGATAAATATCTGCCTAAGGCATTCTTATGACTAATTATGGTTCTCATGCAGAGCCATGGCATCTCGACCAGGTCAGGATACTTCTGATCAGCTGGCACGCATACTGAGCGCACTTACTGATCTTCAGCAGCAGCAGGCTGCTATGAGAGGCCAGCAGGAGCAGATATTGGCCCAGCAGACCGAGATTGCTGACAGGCAGACGGACATAGAGATGAGATTTGAGGATCTGTCAGATTTCACGTACCATCCATCTCAGGATGGGATACGGCAGGACCAGCACCAGTCCGTTGAGGTGGAGCAGCCTCATCCTGATGATCCACTAGAGGCCATTCCAGAGCATGGAGCTGAGGAGGATGCAGACTTAGACAGGGAGCAGGACCCTGTTGACTTTGCTGACGAGGATGCACACGAGTTTGCAGCCATTCACAGGCACCAGTCAGTCTTCACTTCTTATCAGCGGGCCAACATACCCTTGTTCGAGGGCACAGGTCCACCAGATGACGCTGAGCAGTGGCTGATGAGAGTAATGAAAGTGCTCAGGGCGATTAATGCGCCACGAAACACGTAGCTATCTTTCGTAGAATACTCACTGATAGACTTCGCCGAGCGATGGTGGATGGCCGTAGTGTCCGAGTTAGGCCGAGAGCCTACTTGGAACGATTTTGTGACGAAGTTCAGAGCCCACTTCTTTTCTGCGAAGTGGAGGGAGTCCCAGCGCCGACTGTTTGCAGAGCTTCGTCAGGGACAGATGACAGCCCGGGATTACTTTATCCGATACACAGAGCTGTCACGACACACACGAGCAGCTGGCGCATTTCCCGAGGAAAATCTGGAGAAGTTCATTGGCGGCATGCGAGAGGAGGTACAGGAGAAGCTGGCTGGACTACACATCACTTCTATCTCCGAGGCTACCGATGCTGCGGAGAAGTTCGAGGACATCAGAGGGAGACGTTACGGGAGCTCGTCTGGAGCACCGCCTAGACCGCGGCGATATTTTGGGCCGATACGTCGACCGTTCCAGCAGCAGAGGTCAGCCAGACGGTTCCGACCTACAGGTTCGACATTCTCTGGCAGTGCTCGCTCTTCTCCATCGACTACTCTAGGAGGAGCACTTGCCGGACGAGGTACAGAGTCCGCTCGACCATCTGGGTCGCAGCGAGCAGATAGACCACCTGCAGGACCAGCTCGGAGCACGGACATAGCTACTCCCTCTACTCGACCAGTCCGGTGCTACCGATGTCACGAGTGGGGACATTACCGTGCACAGTGCCCACAGGCTTCTGGCGAGCCTCAGCCACAACCTTCTCAGCCACAGCCTCAGACACAACGTTCAGGGAGTTTCCGTGGCAGGAACTCCAACTTCAGGCGACCGCAGCAGCAGAGACAGACGCAGAGTGTGGCAGGATCTAGTGCTGCATCAGCCAGGCAGGGGCAGTTACACGCAGTCACTGAGGAGCAGGCACGTTCAGCCGCTACTGTAGTGAAAGGTATGGTCTCAGTCTTGGGCCGACCTTTCCATGTTTTATTTGATTCCGGCGCGACACACTCTTTCCTTGCTTCGAGGTTGCTTGTTTCTTTAGATAGAGTTGCAGAGACGCTATCGTCTCCATATCACATCCGAGGGCCAGGTGGCCAGTTATTTGTCATATCTCTGATAGTCAGGCACTTGCCCATACTGATTGGCGGTTACGAGATGATCGCAGACTGTCTACTCCTACAGCTTGATGAGTTCGACTTGATTTTAGGCATGGATTGGCTATCCACTCATCATGCACTTGTTGATTGCTTTAGGAAGACGGTTGTCTTCAGGATACCAGATCTACCCGAGTTCACCTTTGAGTGTACTACACATGACTCCACCATGGAGTACATTTCAGTGTTGCGAGCCCAGCGACTTGTTGATCAGGGTTGCGATTCATATCTTGCTTTTGTTCGGGAGGTGTCTGATCAGGAGCCGATGATACAGGACATCCGAGTAGTCTCAGAATACCCTGACGTATTTCCTGATGAGCTACCAGGGCTACCTCCTGAGAGGGAGATTGAGTTCGAGATCACATTGTTGCCAGATACACAGCCGATATCGATGGCACCATATCGCATGGCACCAGCCGAGTTGAGGGAGCTGAAGGTGCAGTTGCAGGAGTTGCTTGACTTGGGATTCGTGAGGCCGAGCACTTCACCTTGGGGTGCTCCGGTTCTATTTGTCAAGAAGAAGGATGGATCCATGAGACTATGCATCGATTACAGGCAGCTGAACAAGAGAACGGTGAAAAACCGTTATCCTTTGCCGCGCATCGATGATTTGTTTGACCAGCTCCAGGGATCTTCGGTTTTCTCGAAGATCGATCTTCGCTCAGGCTACCATCAGCTGAGGATTCGCGAGTCGGATATTCCGAAGACAGCCTTCAGGACTCGCTATGGACACTACGAGTTTGTGGTGATGCCGTTTGGGCTCACCAATGCACCTGCGGCTTTCATGGATATGATGAACCGTATCTTCCGTCCATACTTGGACAAGTTTGTAGTGGTGTTCATCGATGATGTGCTCATCTATTCACGGAATGAAGAGAATCATGCTAATAATCTGCGGATCGTCTTAGACACATTACGAGAGCACAAGCTATATGCCAAGTTGAGCAAATGTGAGTTCTGGTTATCCCAGGTCTCATTTCTCGGGCATATCATTTCTGGAGCAGGCATTGCGGTTGATCCCGCGAAGATAGATGCAGTTATGTCTTGGGAACAGCCCAAGACAGTCACTCAGATTCGGAGCTTCCTCGGATTAGCGGGCAGAGTGAGCGCACCATTCAGACGCTTGAGGATCTACTTCGCGCATGCACATTGGAGTGGAAAGGGTCCTGGAAGGACCATTTGCCTTTGGTGGAATTCACGTACAACAACAGCTATCACTCCAGTATTGGCATGGCACCATTCGAGGCCCTATACGGGCGGAGATGCCTCACACCTCTTAGTTGGCGTGAGGTAGGTGATCATGCTTTATATTCCGTGGATCTCTTGGAGGAGACTGCGAGAGCTGTTGATCTTGTGAGGCGGCAGCTTCTGACGGCACAAAGCCGCCAGAAGAGCTATGCGGATCGTCGAAGGAGAGACTTAGAGTTCCAGGTAATCTAATTATTTCTTGTTCATCTATGACATATATAAATATGTCCAAATTATTCTCATATTAATGACACTCCTATCGATTATAGGTTGGAGATTGGGTATTTTTGCGAGTATCTCCCATGAAGGGAGTGCAGAGATTCGGTGTTCGTGGCAAGTTGGCGCCGCGATATGTTGGACCTTTTGAGATTCTGGCTAGAGTGGGGAAAGTGGCATACCGAGTAGCCCTTCCTCCACATCTTTCAGCTATACATGATGTTTTCCACATATCCAATCTGAGGAAGTATGTTCATGACCCTCGCCACATCATCAGTTACGAGAATCTCGATGTAGAGCCGGATCTGACCTATGAGGAGAAGCCTGTCCGGATACTTGATCGTGCTGTGAAGAAGCTTCGCAGCAAAGAGATTTCATTGGTCAAGGTTTTGTGGCACCGACACGGCGTCAAGGAAGCGACATGGGAGACTGAAGCCGACATGCGGGCACGATACCCTCAGCTATTTTGATGTAATCGTCAAAACAAGTTTTTGTAATTAGACACATTATAAATATATGGCTTGTTTTCCCTTTGGGGTTTTTATGGGTTCAAAACCCTTTGAGGTTTTTATGGACATATGAAATTCAAACAAGTCACCGAATAGCCTTAACTCGAGTCTCGAGGACGAGACTCCCTTTGAGGTTTTTATATTTGTAACATCCGGAATCCAATCAAACCCGAAGTCGTCCGATTTTAGGTCTAATGAACTCAAAAACGTTGTCGGTCAATACTAAACAACCTAAAACGATCAATCAATAATGAATCAAAAGTCGTTCGGACGAAATCGACCAAAAATCGGTCCCTTCGTAATGCGTGCCGTGAAAAGCCGCGACGCAAACTCGGAAACCGTGAAACGAACCGAGACCGTCATTAGATCCGATTCGACAATACAAGACCAACGGAATCGACCGTTCGTCAATCGGAGGTCGTTTGATATTTTTAAATCATAAAATTTAACCTTAAACAAAAACCGTATCCGAAAATTTCGGGTACTCCAAACCCGACCGGAAGTATATCAACATTATACTCAAATCGATCGTCATTCCGAGACGGTCAAAACGAGATAATTGTGCGTCAAAATCCAAAGCTCGATGTGCACATACGGACAATTTTAACGTAATAATGAAACGAAATATAGATAATATTAATTTAAAAAAATATAAGTAACAACTTGTAGCAGACTTCTGTTTAAAAAAAAAAAAACAACATTTTGGTTTTTGCTGACAACAGTCGGCATTCATTCTCTCTCTTGACTCTTTCTCTTCCCACTTGGGCTATAGTTACCTCCACTTGTCCACATAAGAGCACCTCAATTCCCTTATAAATATCCCCACAAAACCCTATTTCCTTTCCCCATTTCTCCCCCAATTCCACCGAGAAAAAAAAAAGAATCCCCTGGAACTGCTACTCCCCATCTCCCTCAAGCCGATGGCTGCTACTGCAAATTCCTGCCTTGCATGCAACATCAAGATCTGATTCTACCTTTTCTTTTTATCAATAAGTACCATCCTCTTCCCTTACTTATTGCTGCCATACATATGTGAAATTATAAGCCCTCTACTTGTTGTTTTGCATGTTATGCTAGCTTGCTTTTGTTGATCTCGATGGGTCTTTTCCATAAATTGTCTGTGAATCTGGAAATATTCTGTTTATTGAAGCAGTCATATTAAATTTTACATATATTGTCTGGCCAAAAAAAAAAAAAAAAAAAAAAAAAGAAAGAAAGAATAATTTATATAGCAGGAAACCATAATTACTACTAAGTCTGAGGTGTCTGGATTGCTTTGAGGTTGAAGAGGTTATCTGAAGATATTGATCTTATATAAAAATAATAATTAAAAATTTCTACAACAATGTATAGAGTTCACTAAAGACCTTGAATCTGGGAATCATGAACATATTTGATTGATTATGCACTACGACGCATATGTGACCATCTCCAGTTGTTTCAATATAACTAGTAGTTTTAAATATAAGAATCTTATCATGGTCATTAGATGACAACCCATCAAATTCTTGGTGACGATATCCTTTTAGTGACAATATTTTATGTTTTGAACATCTTCTTTAAAATGTTAAGGGGGACTGCTAGATGTTAGAAATTTTGAAAATTTATAGAGAGCAGCTTGTTTATTTAAATAAATTTTATGTAATAAATTTAACTGGTTTTTGTTTAAATGATAAATCTTATCTGTAACTGACTATTATATAAATAAGAATAGTTATATGCACTTTTCTATTTATTTACAAGAGATTATTGAGAATGTGACAGATGCTTATATATCAAGCCAAATTAAAGAAGAGCATTCTGTTAGTTTAAATAAAATTTTGACTTTCAATTATCCCAATGAAGATTCAGAATGTTATATGTTATTTAAATGAAGAATGATAGTAGATTATGCTTCAACCATTAATAAAGACAATCATGTTTACTATGCAAGTGGTAAATCTTATGTTCAAATGATTTCAAACTACCGAGCATTGAGTGCATCCTAGTAAAAAAAAATAATAATAAATGATAAATAAATAATAACTCTGACTTATGTATATAAAAATAATAATAATAATTCAACTGAGAACCCTGTATATGTATAATTCCTATTTACATATATATCTTTTAATTCTAAGGAAACGTTTATAGTTTAAATTATAAACTATATATTTTCGATAGTTCTATATATGAACTTTATGCATAATGGTATGATGCGGCACACTTTGGATAATATTATTGGAACTTATATCCACATGCTCAATTAGACTCATCTTCTAGAAAACATGACCTATATTACCCAAAGATAGTTCTGATCAGAATTAATGAATATCCATCCTAAATGAGAATGGTATCTCTACAACATTCATATAGTGCTACTCCTGCGGCTTGCCGATGTGGCAACTTGCGTATGAAATAGACTTATCTTAATGATGGTATGGATCGTTTCATTAGAGCTGTAAATCCAATCATATAGGATATGGAGGTATGAATATATAACCAATGAACCTCGGGAGTTAGTAAGTATTAGTGACATATAATATTGTGCCGGTCATGGTGACTTTTACACCTGACCGTGCGAGGGCGCGGTGACCCTCAACTGGGCGGAAGAATAGGAAGCTCAGTTAGGGCAGCGGCCGCCAAGTGCGCGGGTCTAGGATTCCAGTCTTTTACACGGTTTTTACGCGAGCTCGCAGTGTTTTTACGCCTCGTTGGGATCCTGACTTTAGACCAGTTCCGCTGACCCTGTTTTAGGATACCCAGGCGGGGGATCCTTGGTTTTCAGTTTTACGTACGAGCTCGTTCGCCCGTACTAGTCGGGCGAACGAGCTCGTACGTAAAACTGAAAACCAAGGATCCCCCGCCTGGGTATCCTAAAACAGGGTCAGCGGAACTGGTCTAAAGTCAGGATCCCAACGAGGCGTAAAAACACTGCGAGCTCGCGTAAAAACCGTGTAAAAGACTGGAATCCTAGACCCGCGCACTTGGCGGCCGCTGCCCTAACTGAGCTTCCTATTCTTCCGCCCAGTTGAGGGTCACCGCGCCCTCGCACGGTCAGGTGTAAAAGTCACCATGACCGGCACAATATTATATGTCACTAATACTTACTAACTCCCGAGGTTCATTGGTTATATATTCATACCTCCATATCCTATATGATTGGATTTACAGCTCTAATGAAACGATCCATACCATCATTAAGATAAGTCTATTTCATACGCAAGTTGCCACATCGGCAAGCCGCAGGAGTAGCACTATATGAATGTTGTAGAGATACCATTCTCATTTAGGATGGATATTCATTAATTCTGATCAGAACTATCTTTGGGTAATATAGGTCATGTTTTCTAGAAGATGAGTCTAATTGAGCATGTGGATATAAGTTCCAATAATATTATCCAAAGTGTGCCGCATCATACCATTATGCATAAAGTTCATATATAGAACTATCGAAAATATATAGTTTATAATTTAAACTATAAACGTTTCCTTAGAATTAAAAGATATATATGTAAATAGGAATTATACATATACAGGGTTCTCAGTTGAATTATTATTATTATTTTTATATACATAAGTCAGAGTTATTATTTATTTATCATTTATTATTATTTTTTTTTTACTAGGATGCACTCAATGCTCGGTAGTTTGAAATCATTTGAACATAAGATTTACCACTTGCATAGTAAACATGATTGTCTTTATTAATGGTTGAAGCATAATCTACTATCATTCTTCATTTAAATAACATATAACATTCTGAATCTTCATTGGGATAATTGAAAGTCAAAATTTTATTTAAACTAACAGAATGCTCTTCTTTAATTTGGCTTGATATATAAGCATCTGTCACATTCTCAATAATCTCTTGTAAATAAATAGAAAAGTGCATATAACTATTCTTATTTATATAATAGTCAGTTACAGATAAGATTTATCATTTAAACAAAAACCAGTTAAATTTATTACATAAAATTTATTTAAATAAACAAGCTGCTCTCTATAAATTTTCAAAATTTCTAACATCTAGCAGTCCCCCTTAACATTTTAAAGAAGATGTTCAAAACATAAAATATTGTCACTAAAAGGATATCGTCACCAAGAATTTGATGGGTTGTCATCTAATGACCATGATAAGATTCTTATATTTAAAACTACTAGTTATATTGAAACAACTGGAGATGGTCACATATGCGTCGTAGTGCATAATCAATCAAATATGTTCATGATTCCCAGATTCAAGGTCTTTAGTGAACTCTATACATTGTTGTAGAAATTTTTAATTATTTTTTTTATATAAGATCAATATCTTCAGATAACCTCTTCAACCTCAAAGCAATCCAGACACCTCAGACTTAGTAGTAATTATGGTTTCCTGCTATATAAATTATTCTTTCTTTCTTTTTTTTTTTTTTTTTTTTTTTTTTGGCCAGACAATATATGTAAAATTTAATATGACTGCTTCAATAAACAGAATATTTCCAGATTCACAGACAATTTATGGAAAAGACCCATCGAGATCAACAAAAGCAAGCTAGCATAACATGCAAAACAACAAGTAGAGGGCTTATAATTTCACATATGTATGGCAGCAATAAGTAAGGGAAGAGGATGGTACTTATTGATAAAAAGAAAAGGTAGAATCAGATCTTGATGTTGCATGCAAGGCAGGAATTTGCAGTAGCAGCCATCGGCTTGAGGGAGATGGGGAGTAGCAGTTCCAGGGGATTCTTTTTTTTTTCTCGGTGGAATTGGGGGAGAAATGGGGAAAGGAAATAGGGTTTTGTGGGGATATTTATAAGGGAATTGAGGTGCTCTTATGTGGACAAGTGGAGGTAACTATAGCCCAAGTGGGAAGAGAAAGAGTCAAGAGAGAGAATGAATGCCGACTGTTGTCAGCAAAAACCAAAATGTTGTTTTTTTTTTTTTTAAACAGAAGTCTGCTACAAGTTGTTACTTATATTTTTTTAAATTAATATTATCTATATTTCGTTTCATTATTACGTTAAAATTGTCCGTATGTGCACATCGAGCTTTGGATTTTGACGCACAATTATCTCGTTTTGACCGTCTCGGAATGACGATCGATTTGAGTATAATGTTGATATACTTCCGGTCGGGTTTGGAGTACCCGAAATTTTCGGATACGGTTTTTGTTTAAGGTTAAATTTTATGATTTAAAAATATCAAACGACCTCCGATTGACGAACGGTCGATTCCGTTGGTCTTGTATTGTCGAATCGGATCTAATGACGGTCTCGGTTCGTTTCACGGTTTCCGAGTTTGCGTCGCGGCTTTTCACGGCACGCATTACGAAGGGACCGATTTTTGGTCGATTTCGTCCGAACGACTTTTGATTCATTATTGATTGATCGTTTTAGGTTGTTTAGTATTGACCGACAACGTTTTTGAGTTCATTAGACCTAAAATCGGACGACTTCGGGTTTGATTGGATTCCGGATGTTACAAGTAGTGATGCGTATTTTATTGCACAGTGCAAAGGAATATACATGAAAAAAATCCATGTATACACGTGTCAAACACAAGAAAAAATGCCTTTGAATGTTCAATTAATCCAATCAACAAGGAGCTCCACTAGCAAGGAAGAGAAGCCCCGACAATAAGGGAGTGATGTAGGGCATCTATTGAGCCAATTGAGTTTACTTTGGCTTGAGGTTGACGATGTGGATTATGGGCTCGAGCTCTAGCTCAGAGAAGATACCTCGAGTTGTAGCTCATCAAGCCGAGAGATCCGAACTCATGATCTTGTTAATAAGTTAGCTTAAGTTTGGTCCACATATGCACGTAAGTGCTTAAGGTGTTTTAGTGAGACACTAAATTGAGCTCATTTATAAAGATCCTTGTATATTACATGAACTTATCTTTGAAACTGTACAATAAAATCATATAATTTATTTGGAAAAACCATCATTAGGCTTTCACATCTATTGGAAGAAGTTCTACAATGTAATATTTGGATGTGATATTTCTTTTTTTTCACGAAGATGTATGCAATGCAACATATATGTCCATATCCATGTATATGTTCATAATTGCGAGAAAGATGCTATATCTATATATATGAATATAATGACTTGGTATATATACTTCTTGAGTAGTGTTAACGATCCAAGCAGGGTCAGACTTGAGTTCAGCTCGATAAGGGTATCAAACTCACAGTTAGGGATGAGCATTGGGTTGGGCCGGCGCGACCCAGTCCGAAGCCCGGCCCAGCCCAAGCTCGAAACTATTTTGGGTCGGGCTCGGGCCGACAATTTGGGACCATTTGTTAATTGGGTCGGGCTCGACCCAACCCATATGGCCCAAAACCCCGACCCATTTAAAGCCCAAATTAAGGCCCATGAGCTTGGCCTGATAGGGAGCCCAAAGCCTTGCCCGTGAGCCCAATAGAAGGCCCAAAAGCGCACCATGGTGGGAGCCAAGGGATTTTCATCCCCCTCGCATGAGTGACCAAATTCATGGAAAATACAAGGATTATCCAACAATAAAGAAATAAAAAATTATAAAAGCACAACTCATAACAAAATATACAATCAAAATCAACAACCAAATGTGTTTCTAGGAATGGAAATTATACAAACACATGGGCCGACTCGGCCCAGACCTATAAAAAATTGGGCCAGCCTAGACCCAACTGATATCCTACATTTCATGGGCCCTCCCAGTCCCGGCCTGACCCATAATAATTAGGTTGGGCTTGGGCCGTCAAAAAAAAGTTGGCTTAAGCCTGACTAAAGCCCGAAAAAACGAATGGGCTTGGGCATGGCCCCTATAGGGCCCGACCCATGCTCATCCCCACTTACAATCTGGTTGGAGCTCAGCTTGATTGTGCATCAAGATGAGCTTGCGAACTGCATAACGAGCCATGCTGTTCTTAAAACAAAACGAGCCATGCCACCAACCGTGTTTAAAATATCATGATATAATTCGATATATCGATATCGACGAGGAAGGGGTTTCGATATTCACCTTTATTTCAATTGCCAAGCTATTGAGTGATATCTCACAAATATCGGTGAGATATCGCTATATCATCCTACATTGGTCGAAATTGAATGTAGTGTATTATTTATCGAATATCTATTTGGCTTGTTTTGCTTGATATCATCATTTTTTATTTTTAGTGGTAGATTTGTTCGATATTTTCTATGTAGCTACTCCAGAAATGAAAATTACAATTCTAAAGCTGAGTCTCGTTTCGAACGAGGGGCTTGGCCCCTTTTTAACGATGGAGATAAAACAATTCAAAAATTGATCAAAGAAAGTTTACATACATACATTGCACATGTTACTATATTAAGATTTAGTAAATTAATAGACAGATAGTTGATACTTAGGAAGTATTAGTAATATAGTGATACAAAATCGCATATCTGCGACACACTCTAGTTTGTATTGATTTCCTTTAGTCTGCTTAGAAGTTTTTGTTACTAATCTATCTTAAATCAACTTCTATTATTCAAAATTACGATTATTATGAATGATTTTCTTTTAAATATGTATGTTATCATGCTTATTTGCTTGTTTGTTTGATTTTCAATATAGCTTAGCATTTTTTTATACATTATTTGTGATGTGACAAAGATAATGAGCTAAATACACCTCTTTTATGTCTCTAAGTTATTGTTTGAATTTCATAATTTCGTTTAGAACACCTCTCGTCTGTTCAACATTGACATCGTCGATATGTATGATATAGTATGTATTCATGTGCTAAATACATCTCATTCTTGCATATAAATACGTATTTGTATGTTATTTATTGTTTTGAGAGCTAGGAGGATCTTAATTTGTAAAAAAAAGTTCCTTTTTTGCATCATTTTTGAGACATCCACTGATATCGTTGATATATACCTTTTTGCCTTGACTGTTATCGATATTTCGAATCTTGGCTACCAGTGGGCCAAAGCAACAACAATGGAATGATGCCCCTATGATATCTCCCTTGTTTGACTATATTTTGGATGTACTTTACTCTCAACCTTATTTTAATGAAATAATGCATGTTGAGTAAGATGGAGAGTTTGACTAACAAAGAGGTGGGTTCATTGGAACTCCCTAAGGATTTTATTCACATTGTGAATATTTATATTGTGCATTATCGCCAACCAAGGAAGGGTAGTCACTAGAAATAACAAACATGTGATGTGGACTTCAAAATTTTTGATGAGTTAAATGGTATCAATCAATGAATATGAGCAACGAGAAAGAGCAATGGCACTATATAGTGCCCATCATCATCAACAATAAAGCCTTTTCCGACAATTAAGTAGGGTTGGCTACATGGATTTTTTGCCTTCATTCAAATCTATCTTGGGTCAATCTCGGGCTTATATCCAAAAAACTAAGATCCCTTTGTATAGTTTCTTTACGACACTTCTTGGGCCATCATCACTCTCTCTTAGCCAGCTCAACATTCCAAAACTCGCATATCCTAAATAGTGCATCAGTTGACCTTCTTTGCAAATGATCAAACTATCTTAAGCGGTTTTCTTGCATCTTATCCTCGATCGGAGCTACACCAACTTTCTTTCTGATTGCATCATTTCAAATCTGATATTTACTGTGTGTGTGTGTGTGTCCACACATCCACCTTAGCATTTTCATTTCTGTTACAACCATTTTCTGCACATGTCTATGGTTCACAGGCCAACATTCAGCTTCATAGAGCATAGCAGGTCTCACAGCTGCTTTGTCAAACTTTCCGTTGGTTTTTAAAAGAATTTTCTTGTCACGGATAACAACAGAGGCTTCTCTCCACTTTAGCCAACCTGCATTAATTCTATTTGTATCATCTCCATCAATTTCCCCCTCATGTTGCAAAATAGATCCCAGGTATCTAAATGAATCTCTCTTCCGAATGTTATCGTCACCAATCTTCACCTCGATTCCTTCACGATTGCTTCCATCAAATGTGCACTCCATATATTCCGTCTTAGCCATACTTATATGAAATCCTTTAGTCTCCAATGCATGTCTCGAGATCTCAAGCTTCTCATTTACTCCATCTCTAGTCTTATCAATCAACACAATATCATCAGCAAATAACATACACCAAGGTATCTCATCCTGAATGTGACTTGTCAACTCGTCTATAATCAAAGTAAAAAGAAATGGGGCGCAAAGCTGAACCTTGATATAAACAATGTTGATGTCAAAATAATCAATCTTCCTAGACGGGATCCTTACACAAGATAAAACCCTACCATACATATCTTTTATGAGATTAATGTATAGGACATGTACTTGTCTCTTCTCTAAAACTCTCTATAATATCTCTCGTGGAATGGAATCATAAGCCTTCTCTAAATCAATAAAAATCATATAAGAGGTTCTTCTTTTTAGCTCTATAAATCTCCATTGTTCTCCTCAGCAAATGGGTGGCTTCAATAGTTGAGCGACCTGACATGAATCCGAATTGGTTTTCTTTTACTTTGGATACTTGCCTCAGCCTTCTTTCGATCACACGTTCCCAAATTTTCATAGTGTAAATCATCAGCTTTGTGCCTCTGTAATTTGGACAAATTTGAATGTCTCCTTTGTTCTTATAAAGAGGCATCACGGTGCTCCTCCCAATCTTTAGGCATTTTCTTGATTCGTCAAATAACATTGAATAGATTCGTAAGCTTAGTTAAACCATGCTCACCTAAAACTCTCCATACTTCTACAGGGATGCCATCTGGTCCTATACCTTTCCCATGTCTCATAGCCTTCTGTTGAGAAGAGGGATGAATGAGATGTTTATTCCATAGAGCTAGGGTCTTTTATATAGAGAGAAAACCCTAGAGAGTATAAGGGTTACAGAACTCGAAGGGTCATTGGGGGTTACAGAACTTGAAGGGCCACAGAGGGTTACCGAACCTGAAGGGTCACGGGGTGTTACGAAACCCGAAGGGTTACAAATATAAATGTAAATATAGTAACTCTAACACTCCCCCTCAAGCTGGAGCTGAGAAAGCTGCAACTTGTAACACAAAGAAAAAGTATACGCCGCATCTTCAAACGATGCACCATAAGAACATATGTCCTCTGCTGGTAGAAGACCTCGCTCGAGGACGGGTCTGTGACTTTCAGGTCACCGGAACGTATCTCTGCCATGCCTGTAGAGTCGTTGCGATATCAGGTCACCGGAACGTACCTCTGTCATGCCTGCAGGTCACCGGAACATATCTCTGTCGTGCCTGGAGAGGAATCGTTGTAGAAGAAGTCCAGCGCGGAGTAGTAGTCGGGTGGTAAAAGAAGAAGTATACGCCCTGACGAAGAAGTCGATGCTCGGTGAAGACTGATGATCTGAGTAATAGTATGGAGTGTCAGTCTGTCAATCATGGTAGGGCAGTAGCCGTCTTGAAGAATCATCTCTGACTCTCCCATTCACCCAATACTTGATAGAATAAGAAGTTGGAAGAAACAAAAAGTTGGGAGAAACAAGTCGTGGTGAAGCATGGGCTATTGGAGGAGGGGCTCCAGGCAGTACCGACGACGTTAGAGGAGCGACAGGAGCTGCTGGAGCCTCAGGCGACGCTTTAGGTGTCGCTGGAGGTGGTAGCTGGTGCTGCTGGGGACTCAGACAGCCTTGCGCGGGATCATTGAATCCATGAGCGACGCAATAAGTCCAGCCCTCTCTCCTTGTCGACGGAGAGAGGGCTGGTGGTGGTGGCGGATGTAGGGTATTAGGCTCCGGTCTAGGACCGTCGCTCTGATACCATGTTGAGAATAGGAACGAATGAATGAGATGTTTATTCCATAGAGCTAGGGTCTTTTATATAGAGAGAAAACCCTAGAGAGTACAAGGGTTACATAACTCGAAGGGTCGTTGGGGGTTACAGAACTTGAAGGGCCACAGAGGGTTACAGAACCTGAAGGGTCACGGGGTGTTACGGAACCCGAAGGGTTACAAATATAAATGTAAATATAGTAACTCTAACACCTTCAAAACCTCATCTACTCCTTTCTTTGTATTCATCTATAGCTTGCACGATTCAAGTAACTTTCACTGCTAGCTAGATCAACCAAAGTAATCTCTCTATTTCCTTCCCCGATGAAAAGTTTATGGAAATATTGCTCCCATCTAGTCTCTGTATCCTTCTGAGTAACAAGCACATGATCATGGATGCAAAAAACAGTCTAAACGGCTGTTTAAACATATGTGGTGTCCGACTGCATCGTTTAACCAAAAGCGGCGCATAAACGGTCGGGCCGCATAAACGGCCTTAAACGGTCGTTTAAACGGCCTTAAACAGTCTTACACGTCCTTTTAAACGGTCTGAAATCTTCCTTTAAAAACATGGATCTACTTTTTTTAAAGGATCATCATTATCCATGACTTTTTGGATTCATGCTATTAATTGTAATTGTTTATCTTGTCTATTTTAACATTTGGATGAAACATTTCCTTAAATTTGACAATATTTGATCTATATTGTGAATCTATGATTATATTTTTCTTATTTATTTATACGTTTTTATTAATTATATGTATTTAATAATTTTTTATTAATTAAAAATGCAAAACCGCATAACCCATTTAATTTTCGTTTAAACTCCCGCATACCGTTTAATCAGTAATCAGTGACCCTACCGACTGAATACCGCATACCGCTTTTTGCAACCTTGCACATGACCTTCCTTATCTTTAATGCATCTCACTTGAGAAAAGTCTTTGGTTTTTCTTTCTCTTTCTTTGGCCAACCTGAATATATCTTTCTGGGCCTCCTTAGAGCCGATATTTTTGTACAAAACTTCATAAGCTTTTGACTTAGCTTCGCTTACAGGCTTCTTTACTTCCTTCTTCTCTATTTTGTAGTTTGTGATAATTTCCTCTGTTCTATCCTTAGACATAGCTTTAAAGCGTGCCCTTTTAATTTTTAGCTTCTCCTGCTCCTCTTCACTCCACCACCAAGCCTCCTTTTGACTTGGAGCTCCTCCCTTTGACTCGCCTTGTATCTCTTTGGTTATCTTTCAGATATAAGATGCTACCGCCTCCCACATCTCGTTTGCACTTCCACTACAATCCCGAGATAAGTCTTCTAAAACCTTCTCCCTGAAGCTCGATTGCTTTAGTTGAAGATTTCACCATCTAGTTCTAGTGATCTTAGGAACCCTCCTTTTCTTTACCAATACTTTTATTTGCACATCCAAGACTAACAAACGATGTTGGGTTGTCTAACTCTCTCCTGGGATTACTTTACAGTCTTTACAACACAACCGATCTCTTCACATCAACGGAAAGTAATCTATCTGTGTTTTAGTTGGGCCACTCTTATAAGTAATTAAATGATCCTCCCTCTTCTTGAAGAGAGTGCTATGAAAAGATCGTATGCCATTACAAAATCCAGAATGACTTTTCCCTCTTCATTTCTATCCCTGAAACCTTGTCCTCCATGAACGCTAGAATATCCTGAAGCGTCCTTTCTCACATATCCATTAAGATCTCCACCTATGCAAATCATCTCTTTGTGGGATTCCTTGTAAAATCTTATCTAGCTCCTCCCAAAAAGCTTGTTTAATCCTTTCATCTAAACCAATTTGCGGTGCATAAACTGGGACGATATTCCGAATTTCTTCTTCAAGCACCAATTTTAGCAAAATAATCTGATCATCGAATCTTTGATCCTCAATCACACAATCCTTCAAATTCTTATGAACAACCACTCCATGCCCTTATCTTTACCTGAATACCCAAGCTTAAAGCATATCTTCTCGATCTCCCTTGCTTTCTCTCTAACCCATTTAGTCTCTTGAAGACATAGTATATGAATCTTCCTTCTTTCCATCGTATCCACTATCTCTATCAATTTTCCAGTTAAAGTGTCAATATTCCAACTACCAGCAACTTCCTTTGCAACCTCTTTTGGCCTAACTTCTTTACTCTCATGCGTCTATTATACGAGAACCCGTGCAAATTTTGGACTGCATCCGGGCGGTGATGCAGCAGAACTAGCTTATTTACTCACATGCATTCCTCATGCAAGAACCCTTGCAAATTTTGAACTACATCCAGGCTGCAATGTAGCGGCCATTGCCAATTTTTCATTGCATTCGGACGATGCAACGCGTCGCAAGTAGGGAACGCTCCAACAAAATTTAAATATTTGCTTAAATCCATGTTGAAAAGATTTGACTGTCATGAGGCAACTTCCCAAATAATATTTTTTTTAAAAAAAATACTATTTAGGAAGTTGTGTCTGACTATTTTATGTTGGTTGTCGGCTACCTAACGCAACCCTCCTCATTTAACCGAGCTTGGGACCGACCATGGATTTATTGGGTATGAACAATTTGTTGGGTATGAACCGAACTGGATCGTTGATAACCACACAAAATGCCTAAGCCCAAGTTGTCAAGTAGAATCCTCCGCTTTTACACCACATTCTTACACTTAATGAGTATTTGAGGTGTTACAATTTATTTTATTTTTAAATATTTTTTATTGAAATGCTGCAAAAACATAATCCTCTTATGCCATTGCATACTCCACTTCTTGTTTAATTGCTTTAAACTACCTGGATGAACGAGTACTACATATCCCATTTTAAAACGTTGACAGGTACAATGTCTTCACACTATGCATTGCGTTTCCACGTAACAGCCCTTGTGTTTGAAAACCACAACGTTCCTCTCATTGTATATGACCTACAAAACCTGCAACAACTTATTTTGGTTTTGGCATCTTCCATATGCATGGTCATAATCATTTGCCCTACCAGATCCAAAGCTTGTTTCTAAGGTATTTGGCTCGCTTGAGGGACATTGATAGGAAAAAATGAAAAGAAGCTGGGATGGTGGAAGGTATCGTGTCCTTTCAGAGGAGATCGATTTGCATTGGTGAAGGTTATCCTTTTAGCTACCTGATCTTCTTCCTATTGTCACAACTTTTATTGATCGAGATTCAGAAGCATCTTGAGTTGTTAATGCATTGGTTCTTCTGGTCTTCATCTAAGGAGTTGTTGAATATCCCCGTGGTGGACTGGAAGTCCATTACCCCGTATGTCAATGATGGTGGTTTGGTTGCTCTTAGCTTAAAGAGATGAATAAGATTTTGTTAGTAAAATGGATGTGTGGATCTGGGGTTGTGGTACATAATTGCTACTACACTGCTTTGACCCATCTACATGATCACTACCATTCTCTGCGTAACTTGAGACCAATTTTACATCATCCCCTTTCTGGAAGGGTATCTGTTAAATGTTTCCTGAGATGGTTCCATTGCTGAGACCATTCTTAAGAGATAGAAGATGGTTTTCTTTTAAGGGCATGGTTGGTTAGAGGAGGGAGGCGTGTGATACTTCCCTCGCTTGTTCGCATTAGCTGCTGATCATGAGTTGCACATTTCAGAAGTTGGTCAGATAAATATCTGGACTCCTCTTTTCTGCATGTCTCTGTTCAGAGGGTGGAAGATTTTTTCTAGATGTTTGGTTACCATGCAGTGCTTAACAGGCATACGGATGGGAGAGACTCTTGGGTTTTGGTGAGATGGGCATTTCTTTGTTAAGAAGGCGTGCCCGGCCCTTTTACACATCTGCGACATTTGATCCTAGAACTTTTGCCCAGAATTTTGTGCGATTTTGGAGATGGAAGGTCTTCCTCTGGCTACTTAGACATGGGCAAATTATGACGAGACCTTGGTGGGCCAAGTTTTTTCACGGGGGCAAAAAGTGGTTGTACATGTTGTGACAAGGATTCGGAGGATATCAACCAAGAGTCTAGGCGCATCCGGGAGATGGCACGACCAGGAAATGGCGTGATATTTATGGAAGAAATATTTTTATGTGAAGAATTTAATTGAGCATGCAAAAAGTCCTTTATGAGGTCTGGAATTTGTAATCCGTTTGTACTTTAATTGTGCTTTATAAATAAATGAGTTAGGATTTACATCTTTTGGTTGTAAACCCCTTAATTTCTCGAAAAAAGTATTTAATGTGCTAACTATCAACAAAGAATATATCAGGGGTAAAACATGTTCAACGTTGAACATGACATTTTCAAGTTGAGACATCGAATAAATAAAAAATGATATTAACTGTGATCTTTAAAAAATAAAGATTATCTGATAGAAGATGTCATCCACATTTTTATTAAGCACATTTTGTAAAGCTTCTAACATATCTTTATCTGCTTTTTTATTAAGCATGCTGTGTTAAGATTTTAAGATATCTCCCGTTAACATATGCAAAGAATAATGAGAATATTATATTGATAGTGAACCCTAGGCCTTTATATAAAGAGGCTAGGATTAATGGAGTATACATGAAATTAAAAAAAGAAACTACTCCAATGGCATATAACTCTCGTATACTTTAACACCACCCTCAAGTTAAAGCATATATTTCTAGCATACTCAACTTATGACAACATTGCTAAAAAAAACTCCTCTGTAACCAAGGACATACATCTCCGATCATATTGTAAGAAAATGTTAAGTGAATATGATACTTTCTTAGCCACATGATCAAAAGTTGTAATTCTAAATCTTGGCCACCGACTATCATAGTATATTTTATTCTTAAGAGTCAAAAGAGAAGATCAGTCCAAGGGAACCGAGTTTGCAAGTATCCAATCCTAGCTGTGCAAGATATGATTGATGCTCAATGGATTAATGCAACAAAGGTTGTCAGTCATACGTATCGACTTAGAGGTTGTCAATAATACTCATCGACTTCATGTGAAGGTTCTGTTGTCGATGGGAAAGCTCATTTTTAACTGTATCAGAGTGGGTAGAGTTGTAATTGCGACTCGACTTCTAGTGCGGCTAGCGTTGGAGCAGTGATGGATATAGCTGGGAGTGACAAGGAATTTGAAAGGTCAGCCTTAATGGCGTTGGATTCGGGCGAAAAATGAAACATCTCTACAGGTCATGGTGACAGCGGTGGAACACCCTTTTTGCCTCTTAATAATGGGATTCGCTCACATATTCAGTTGTCTGGGGACCATTGAGGGGGAACATGAATTGGCTTTAGGTGTGTCAGGTCAGGCTTTGGATATTTCCGATACTCATTTACGTGGGGGATGATAGGGCACATGTGAGGGCAGTTTGGCGCCTATTTTGACATTTCCTTTGTTGTGGGGCCGCTTTAATCTGTTGAGCATGGGTCTTAATCTCTTGCACTTGGCTTCATTATGGGCTTGAATGACAATGTCGCAAGGGTTGTGAACGCATATCTTGTGGTGAAATGATAAGCTCCATAATAGAATTGTACAACTTCATCTTGCCAATACTGAGGTCATTTATGAGATGGTTGAGCTACTGAACCTTGTGTTCTCTCATTCTTGGCCCACTGAAGGATCAGAAGGAATGTGCTTCATGCACCTAGTAGGAGGGATCATGTTATGGACATGACTCTGAATGTTAGGGATGAGAAATGATTTTGTTTGAGGGATCATAAATGGAGTTGTTGCTAGAAGAGGTTTTGTTGGGGCAAGAGGGAGAAGTGGTTGTAGAAAAAAGGGTAGAAGATGGAGAGGAGGGCCTCTATAAGCAGGTAGCCCACCTTTATGGTTGTGGATTGTATGTGGAACTGATAGTGTTCTTGATTGAAGCTTCTCACTTAAAATGTTCTAGGTTTGGGGAGCCCCTAGAAAAGTGCAGTTATCGGGGTTCAACTAGGGTTTGGATGATTGATGTCATGTTTTTGCAAGATATAAAGTAAAAGAATTGCAATGGCAATGTATGGAGGTCCGTATGAGGTACAAGTATGTCTAACTTTAGGGCAATGGTTCTGCTGGGAGAGTAGGAGGAATCATCACATGGTAAAATGGTAATCTTTTCTGACTAGAGGTTGAGGTGGTGTGGTATCAGTCGATTGCTGTGACACTCGTTAGATCTGTCAGTGAGGTACTGAGGTACTCATTTTCTTTACTAAAGTGTTCGGTTCTACGGAAGCTTTAAGTAGAGTGGAGTTTTGGGATGACTTGTGCCTAGTCCGTACATGATTTTTTCTTGCTCCTTAGGCGGTGAGAACAATTTCAACATCACCATGTTATGGGACAACAAGGTGGTCTGGACCTGGGTTCAGAGGACTTGTCTGAGTTGGTTTGATAGCTACAACTAGAGGTTATGGAAGCATTAAATTGTAGGTAAACCTAGCAAAGTTCAAAAAATTGGAGGTCATGTATTTCACCATATATGTTGAGATGATACAACTTTTTTCCATTTAACTCGATAAGGTCTGCCAAGATCCCAATTGGATGGGTGAGTGGGGTGTCTATGGAGGTGGTCAACTCGATGATGTCGTGAGATTTACTCTCGATGGTGATGTACAAACTGGTTGATGGCATCCGATTTTTGTTCTCTGTGGTGTATAGGCCTTTGGGGTCTCCGCATTGTGTGGTATATGGGTTGAGCCGTGGATGGTGAGGGTGTAAGTTAATCTCTGACATTGGATCTTCAGTAAGGTGAAGCCTATCTACATAAGCTGCAGGTCGACGCCTCCCGTGAAATGAATCCTGATGCCTCGCTTCGTTCAGAATGACACCACTTAATGCTTTTGATCACCTTTGGGAAATAGGTGGTGCAGATCCCGGTTTCCCCTTGCTTGCTAGCTTTGTATGGGATGTCTTTGGAGGTGTTGGATGCAATGAATTCTCTTTACACTTCGAGGAATTTGTAATTGTGGTTCCGTTCTGATCGCATTCTGGGTCGACGAAGGTTGCTGAAATATTTTTGATTGACTTCTGTGATTTTCTTCTTTCGTATTATGATCACATGTCTACGGGGACTCTGGTGAGGGAGATTGATCAGGATACCTCTTCCGTTTCGTGCTTTCGTGTCAGCTTGTGAAAGTTTCATGGAGTGCATGTCTCTCAGTTGTCAGTATCATACGACTTGTGGTTCAATATCACAAGTGATGTTCGTGGGATTCAAGGCGTTGCGTATGACTCTTGTTTAATTTAAGTGGGAGTTTCGGAACTGCTTAGATTAGTGACGGGTAGGGGTCATGCGAAGGTTGTGCATTTTGATGCTTTGAAGGACTCCAAGGAGCTGCTGGAGGAGGAGGCGATTAGAAAGCATTGCATTATCTTACTTGACGATGATATGAATCAAGAGGTGGAGTGCCTACAACACTCTAGGAAACTTTGGTTGATGGAGGGGGTTCCAGACCCTGTTTCTTTTGTACAGTGGCCAATAGGAGAAGAAAATGCAACTTGGTTGACTCTCTTGAGGTGGGTGGGTCGATTGTGGAGGGTGATCACGCCATTGATGTTGTTATGGTTGTGTGCACTTTCACGTGTTGAATAGGCAGGCACCACATGGTGGTGCGGGGTGGATGGCAGGATGTGCATATGTTGTTTGAGATGCATGTTGCTGAGTTGTCAAGGCCCTTTACCAATGGTTAGGTATAAACTATAGTTTTTGCTTTGAATATAGATGGCTTCCTTGGTCTTGACGGCTTTCCAATCTTCTTCAAAGAGTTTTACGAGTTGGTTGAGCAGAATGTGGTGGTAGCTATTGAGGTAGTGCTATTGGAAAATCAAGGTTTCGAGCATTTGAACCATTGTTGCAATAAATGGTTGAATGGACCGAATATTCAGATAGAATATTCTATTTTGGGGTGATTGAATATGATACTGATATTAAGTTAATATTCGATCCAACCAGAATACTCATGAATATTTTTGCTTGAATATTCAGGTATTCGGCTAATTATTGCAAATGATTTTTTTATGTTTCTTATTTTTAAGGGATTTTTACCTGGAAGACCCTATAATATTTGTCAATTACCTTCACGACCTTTGAAACAACCTAATTCCCCCCGCGATCCCGTAAACTTGTTATGTCTTACTCCACAGACCCTGCTGTCAGTTTTTAACTTTATTTGAGTCAATTGCTTGGGTTAGTCTTGAGTTAATCTAACCAATGGAAATCCAATGGTGGATAACCACCTCCATGTTCTTTCTATAGGTCAGAGAGGTTGCTGGCGAGGTCGAAGGCCGAGAGTTGGGCGTCGGGAAGGTTGCTGGGCGTCGGGATGCCGGGGGGGGGGGGGGGGGGGGGGGGGGGGTGTTGGGTGTGGGCAGCAGGGCTTGGGGGCGAGGGCAGGGAAGGTGCGATAGGGCTTAGGGCGGGGGCTCGGGATGGTGGTAGGGCTCGGGACAGGGGCGGGGGCGGCAGGGCTCGGGGTTGGGGCAAGGGTTCGGGGCAGCAGGGAGAACGTGGCAGGGGCGACGGGCGGGGGCGTGGCAGGGATCGGGACGCTTGGGGAGGAGGGCTCTGGTCGGGGCAGGGCGGGGGCTGCTTGTAGTCACCCCTGACAATCACCTCACACGTGCTGCAGGTGGAAGGACTTGGTTGTCTCTGTCTGATCTTGAACTCCTCGTTCGAGAAGTAGTGCATCGTTGCAGTGTCGGTCGCTCAGCCCGCCCTTGGTTTTGAACTGCTTGCTGCAGTATATGAACTCCAGCGCCCTCCCTCCCGCCTTTATCGGAAGCACCCTACAGCATCAGAATGCATACACAGTGATTCTTCACCGGAGCTAGACCAAGATCCTGGCACGAGCTGATCTTGAGCGAGGACGAGGAACCGTAGAACGATCATGTGTTAGGCCCTAGCCTCAACTACATTGGAGGGAGGGAGGTTGGAAAGAGGGAGGGTATTGAAGAGGAGGTGGAGGAAGGTATCATTTTTGTAAATTTATCAAACAAAGAGGGAATTCGCACCTCTTTTCCACGGAATCCGGTTAAATTTAACGGATGAATTGATGGGAGTTAACCGTAGGGTTTGTAGGGTAAGGGTTAAAGTTTACGGGGTTGAGGGGGGGATTAGGTTGTTTCAAAGACCGTGGAGGTAATTGACAAAGATTATAGGATCTGCCAGGTAAAAATCCATTTTTTAAAAATGTTCTCATTTATCCCATTATTACCACAAATGTTAGTGCTTCGTATACATAACTTGTTAATTGGTAATTTTATTTTGTCTTCTTATTGATTTATGGCCATATATATATAAATATATAGGAATATATATAAGGATTTTATCTAATAGGTCTTGTGCCGTTTGAGTTGGGATGAGCACACATGGTTGATGAATCTCTAATTAACTAATTTAATTTAGTCTCGTTGTAATACGAGTCTATTAACTGATCATCAGAACCAAGCTGATTATCTCTGCGAAGAGGGTTTGGCTTAAATTTATGACAGGATAAGTCCAGGGTTGAACACAAGGACATGAGCAATTAGGTTATTTAAGTAGGCTTTAAATATCTAGGTTAAGTGATTATATAATGTTACTAGGTTAATGCTAACAAAACATAATGAATGCATGTATCTTTATGGGATTTTATAATACAAGTAAATTAAACAAAATACCATAAAATGTAATGCAATAAAGTACACAATACTCACAATAAAACGAACAGGACTCCTGAATCAATATATTAATCCTTAATTAAAGTCTCAGTTAATTAGTGGTAAATTGATTTAATTTCACCTTAGTGGCAAGCTAATTCATAACATAATAAGCAAGATATTACTCTGAATTTCAATTGGAATTGTATACGCCAAACCAGAGCAACAACTATGCCAAATTAAAGATCATGAAAATATCTTTTAACCAAGACCAATTTCATATTAATCGGATAAAGGATGCAATAGTTATTTAAGTTTCATAGCAGGGGCATATTTGCAAAAAAATATATTTTAATACGCGTAAAATATAACATACAGGTCCGTAAGGGACTAAAATGCAATAAAATAGAGCAGACATGCTTATCTTGCAATTTCCCCTACGGGGGGGGGGGGGGGGGGGGGGGTAGTTGTGTAATTAAGAGAATCTGACAGGGTACTCCTATAAATGACCCATGCACACGTGAGGGGGAGCGTGACGCTTCGAGATCAAGCAACAGATATACTTTGGGCCACGTGGATGTCTTTCGTGCTTCAAGACTTGGTTCGACTCTGCTAAGGCTGGAGGTGTGGATGTTGGGCTCAGGTACGTCACTACAGGATCTTCTCCTTTGCACGAGGAGGCACTCGGGTGGAGCTCCGATCGTGTTGTTGCTTCTCCTCGTGCTCCTCGGAGTGATCTGAAGGTCTGCCAAGCTTACTAGACTCCTGGCGAAGTTGATGGCGACTCAAGGAAGGAGTTAGAGGATCCGAAGCTGCTGCTCGAGGCTCCTTCGTCGGAGGCGGAGGGAATGAACATCTTTACGCCATAACTTCGGTCATTCAAGTGATTTGAGTACATACACGATTAGAGGGATTAACCGAAGCGTTTGTGGTTCGATTTGTAGGGGAAATGAGCGAAATGGAGGGTTGTTGAAGGGTGATTGAAATGAGAGCTAATGCAAACGAGAATTTCCAACAGTGAAAAATATTTTTTCGATGGTGGAAATATATCGTGGAAGAATTTTGGAGGGAGGAAAGAGAAAACTCATCGGATGCGAGGGATTTGGGGAAGAAGAATCGTAAAGATTGCGTGGATGGAGAAGGGAGATGGGTGAGAGAGATAAGTCTCAAAATTTGATAACTCTGGAATTGAATTAAACATTGGACTACCATCCCCGTTATATAGGAGGGGTGGGACTAAAAAAATAGCAAGATGATAAAGTTAAATAAAATTAAATCATAATTTGGATTCTAAATATCTCTAATTGACTAACTACTTAGTATAACCGACTAACTAATTGATTTGAGATCACATGCGATCTCTTTATTTAAAATAAAAATACAACGGACTCAAATATTTAACTTTACCCTAATTTAGTTAACGGATGAAAAATAGAGCACTATTTCTTTGTTTCACGTTGCATCAGCTCTCTGCCGCTTTGAAAAACTCATCTCCTTATGAGTGCCTTGATCTTTAGTGCGTTACTGAAGAATTCTGACTAAATCCAATGAATAATTTGGTTCAATTTCATATCTTTTTTGCTCAGTTCATAATTATGTTTGTAATTCTTTTCTATTGGAGGGTGCACTTGCATTTTTTCTACCTATTCACTTAAATAAAAGCCTCCATATAAGTTCTTCCATATCACTACCTTTAGATAAATTACTTTTGGAGGAAGGGCCTCCTTGAAATTACCCATTAATATCTCACCATCCCGCTTTTCTTGAGATTTTATTCCCTATAGAGAGGAGCCCATCAACCGCGATGGGATTTCTTTCCTTTTCGTCCTACGTCGGGTCCGATTTGGGATTTAGGGTTTCTTCCCCAATGATAAAGGTGGTGGCGGTGATTGCAAAGTAGGTGGTGGTGGCACGCGCCCGCGACGATCAGGTTGCGACGGAGCTGCTTGGTTTGATGAATATCACGATGTATTAGAATTTGTTTTTGACTCATTCATTTCCCAAGAATAAGCAGTCGCCAGGGGGTTTCCCATATCCTTCGTTGTTCGCTTATGCATGGTGCTATGCAAACACGAGGATCCTTGAAAGCCACATCTTGATCAAGGCATTGTCCTTCAGTGATGTGTTTGTTCCTGTTTTCTCTTTCGATTGTATCATGAGCTTCCTAATACTTGTAAACGGCACGGGCACTTCAAGGCATATACCATATCATTGGCCTCCACGATACTCATGTATTGCATGGTCTACACCTTGTAGTTGGTCCCATTCATCATGATGATCAAAATAGGGTTCTTTATCTCCCCCTAGTTGTGAACTCCTCTATCCTTGCTCTCCCATAGTTGGTGGAAGAAAAGCCCCAAGGACATGAACGACAAATCTGAAAATCGAGGCCTCCTAAGACATTAATAGGGTGTATAGGCATAGGTCGAGCATCGCTGTATGGAGAATTCCAGTATGGCCTGCAAATGAAGAAAGAGAATCAAAATAATAAGAGATTTCCCATTCAGGGCATGGCCACCACGAGAATACCCAGTTAGGGCATGTCAGTGTCTAATTACCCAGTTAGGGCATTGATCGGCAAACCATTTGCCGATCGGCAAATGGTTTGCCGATCGATGTAACATAACATATTTCATATTTCATTATTAAATATGTATGCATTATTAAATAAATGTTAAATATATATATGTTGCATGCAAACAGCAAACCATTTGCCGTTTTCATGCAACATATATATATTTAATATTAAATTCATATCCATTGGCCCTGAAATGAATAATGAAAGCAAACCATTTGCCGATCGGCAAATGGTTTGCCGATCAATGCCCTGACTGGGTAATTAGACATTGTCATGCCCTGACTGGGTATTCTCACGGTGGCCATGCCCTGAATGGGAAATCTCTCCAAAATAATTCGTACTGCTGCAGAATATGTTAGAGTGCTAGAAAGGCGGACTGAAATCATCTTGTAAAAGCTCTTGACTTTATTGGCTTCAGGTCTCGCATGTCGATTTGTGGTGCAACCTGCAGCAGTCAATGATGTTACTGTTGTCGTTGTGCAGTGGTATGCCGCTGCTATCTCCCTTGCTGGTGGCAGTGTCGTCGATGATGCAGGCATCCTCGGCAATGGTGTTGCTGCTTCTGGGTGGTTGCATGCAGGCGGGGTTTCTATCACATGTCTACCGGTAGCAGCGGCAGGATGAATGTTTTTTTTGTGGGGTTGGAGGTTCAAAAAGAGATATGGAACCACGGTCTAAGACGGGGCTTCGATACCATGTAAGTAGGATGGAATTGCTTGATGAGAAAAGAAGTCGTATGATTTCTTGTATAGTGAATATTTAAAGGAACCAATTATGTAGAGAGGCAGAAAAAAATAAGAAACGAAGAAGAGAGCCTTTTTTCTTGAAAACGATTGAATTCAGCATTCAAAATAGAGGGGTCGAAGGCCAAAATAGAGTTTGGTAACACAAAATGGGAAACCCAACAATTAGATGCCTCCTGGGGTCATGGGACAGCTTCCTAACATAGATAGAAGAAAATAGAATTTCAAAGGATTTTTTTCCTTTTGCTCCTTTCCTCCCCAAAAGTCATCTTTTCGCAAAAACTGTTGGCCATGTCGACCATCAACTTGCTTGAGTTTTTTGCCTGAGCTCGTTACCAGATGAGTGCGTAATGATCAGTGATTTTCATTGGCACATCCAAGCCGGAAAAACAAAAAAATCAAGCGAGCATGTAGGTCTCAAACTGAGATTGTTGTAAATTATGAATATATATAGAGGGCTTATCCAATGCGCACAGGGCTCATTAGCATTTCAATGAGCACTCATTTTAGGCCATACACGTGTATTAACAATAACTATATTTCTAATTATAGGCTACGACGTGTTTAAAAAAATCCTATATTTCCTATTATACAACGTCCTTAAAAATTGGAAGACGGTTTTGGAAAGAAACAATTCAAATAAATGATTCCACGCAGATGATTAAGGATCCAAACGCTATGATAGTAATAAATATAATTCGGTCAAGTAAATGCGTATTGTGAGATAAGTAATATCAAAAAAATGATCAGTAATTTACATCCAAATAGTTACATTGTACAGAATCTAGTAATATGTATAAAATGGTCAGGTAAATGTGTGTTGTGCGATCAGTAATAACAAAACAAATGGTTAGTAATACCATTGTCTATGTAATGTGCATTGCATTGACAAATAGTTACTTTCTTACTTGAGCAATGCCCATGACTTACTGACCATTACTTTGTTATTACTGATCTCATAGTAGCTATTACTTGAGAATCGTACACATATTACTGAACATTTGATATAAGACAAGCACTTACTGACCGTTGTTTGGATATTACTGACTTCACAACAAGCACTTACTTGTCCATTGTGTATATATTACTGAATTATGCACCATGTAATAAAATGAATGTAAATTACTGACCGTTGTTAGGATATTACTGATTTCACAACAACCATTTACGTGAGTATTGTGTCGAAATTACTGAATTCTATTCAAAGTAGTAATACATATAGAAATTACTGACCATTTGTTAAGGTTTTACTGACATCACAACAAGCACTTACTTGTCCATTGTGTATATATTACTGAATTCTGCACCATGTAATACAATGAATGTAAATTACTGACCGTTGTTTTGGATATTACTGATCTCGCAACAACCATTTACTTGACTATTATATATATATATATTACTGACATGAGCATTTGGATCTCGATTTTCTGTAAGAAATCATCGACTCGATTGTTTTCTTTCCAAAACGATCTTCCTATTTTTTAGGACGAGATATAATTGGAATAACACTTATTGTTAAATCGCTTTGCATATTAATCTCCTTCCAAAAACAACATCCTTCGAAATAGGTAACCACTCAATTGGTAATACACGTGTATGACCAATAAATGGTGCGCACCGTTTGGCTAATGAGCCCTGTGCGTATTGGATAAAAATCTTATATATATATGTATGTATGTATGTATATAATATAACACCCATAAAAAATATTGGAAAGTGGTTTAAGCTCCTCTGAGATGCTTGGAGAAAAAGTTCGCTTCTTGCATGATTTTTTAAATGGTGGATGAGAGATACCCTCGAAGGTTCTCAAGCATCGCTCCCTCTGGATCGACCACAAGGTTGATGCCCTCTTGGATATATCTGCCAATATGACGAATTCGAGATACTATTGGAAAATGAAAGAAGTTTTTATAGTAATTACCACAAATGTCGAGATTAAGCAATGACAACTCGTTTGGTAAATGGGCTGTCGGCAAAGAGATGCTCTTGAATTTCAACATTTTTTAAGTATGGCAGGCATAAATTAGTTAAGTTAGTATTTATCAAATGGAGTTTAACTTGTGCAATGAGTTTATTTGTATGCTACCATCTAAAGAAAAAAAAAAGGAAAATCTTAGGACGAATAGTTTTGGTCCAGAACTCATAAGAAGAAAGCCCTTAACTATTGAACTCACAACAAAATCAGATATCAAATAACAAATAGGAGTTAGATAAAACTGATGTTCTACAACACACATATGTGCTTAGAAGATTTTATTATTGCGAACTGTATATAATCGAAAGCTTAACCATGTAGAAATACATAAATCCGCTCGATACTTTTTGACGATATTGAACTTAGGGGGCGTGACAGGTCTGTTGTAATGTCATCTCGTCAATACTTACGGGACTGGCTTCACAATGATCTTTCACATGATTCAGTAATTAAAGATATCGGTTAAGGTCTGATTATTACTTGAGTACTTCTAGATGATTCAGATGGTCCGTGAAAATCTCATAATGACTAGAACAAGTCTTTAAGGTTTGTAACAAACGTGACCCGAGAACACTTTTCTCATTGTTCTTACTCAGCTTGAAGAAGCAGAGAGAAAGCTTGAAGAGGCAAATAGAGAGCAAGATGCCTTGATTGAGATATTCTCTGATGAAAGGCTTCGTCGAGATAAGGAAGAAGAAACCTTGAGAAGAAAGCTGAAGGTTGGAACTTTGAGCAAGAACAAGATGTGCCTTAACTTTCTTTTTGTATGTTCTATATTTCTTTCTGCTGTTAAACTAATATGGGTTGCCTTCTGCCTTTTTTTTTTCTTGGAAAGGATGCTGCAGTGACGATACAAGAACTGCTGCATAAGCTTGCTAACAAAAGCAGTGCCTAACCCGAGGGTATATAAAGATTATTGTTGCTGACCGCCTGACTTCTTACGTCTTATATATAGTGGTGCAGATATAATGCTTCTTTGGTGCTGTTACTTGCTTTTGTGCGAAGGATGTCCAGTCGTCTTTTTGCATCGAAAATGGGGTTTGGAGCTTCTGTCCAATTGATGTTTTTTTTGGCCAAGATCTTCCTCTCTAGGGCATTCTGATAATTCTTTACTTCTTCATGTTAATTATAAAGGCGTGCATCCCCCCTCCTTCCCATTCTTTAAGTATCGTTTGTCCTGTAAATGTGTCCCCTCCCCAAGTTTCTAACCAAGTTATGACAGTATGTGATTATATACATTTTAAAAGCAATCAAGAGGTTGGCTGTAAATTTGTTGTTATTGGACTGAACTATTTTCAGTTTTCCTTCCATTATTATGGTGTGAAGGGTTCATGTAAATTGTTCATTTTTTTCGCAATGCTGATTTTTACATGGTATCACAGCCTCAATTAGTGTGAGAACGAGGTGTTTTTTGTTTGTGTTTCGTGTGCTGAGTGGACAGTGGTGATCTTTGCACCCTAATTTTCAGGCATGTTGTTTACTTAACATCAACCAAGAAAAAGTTAGTTTACTTTGTTGAAGTGTTGCGATACTTTCCTTGGATTTCTGGGCTGTTCTTATTTTTTTTATCATGACGAGTATTTGACTCTTTCCCGCTTATGACAATAAAAGATGAAATCGATGTTGGAGGTACCATGAGGATGGACTTTCCTCTTGTCCAAATAACTACCATCAGTGGCCATGGATTGTTGTCTTATCTTGGTCTATTGCAGTTGATATTGCAAATTGTTGGCCATGGATTGAGAGGGATGTAACTCGAAGCTGGATGCTAACAATCATGGGAAAAGTGATTTCTGGAAGACATTAAAGTTTTGGTTTGTCGATTCTATCTCCAGTTATATCCAACCTGTTATCCTTCGTGAAGAAGTTTGTGCGGAGTTGATTCACAAGTGTAGTCTACAACAAGGGAGATTGTTAATGTTGCTTAGGCCAATTCTGCAGCTTTTTGTTCAATTATTTGCGGAGTCAAATTGCTCAAGTGGCCTGTTATATCTGAATGATGGCCTGTGAACCATAGGTATGTGCAGAGAATGACCGTATCAGAATTGGAAATGCTAAGGTGGATTTGTGGACACATGTAAAGATTGGATTCGGAATGATGCAATCAGAATGAAAATTGATGTAGGTCTGATTGAGTATAAGATGCGACAAAACCGTTTAAGGTTGTTTGGTCATTTGCAAATGAGGTCAGTTGATATACCTGTTAGGAGATGCGAGTTTTCGGATGTTAAGCCGACTAAGAGAGGGTGATGAAGGCTCAAGAAGTATTGGAAAGAGACTATACGAAGAGATTTCAGTTCTTTGGATCTAAGCTCGAGAATGCCCCAGATAGATCTGAATAGAGGCAAAGAATCCTTGTGGTTGTCCCTACTTAATGTGGGAAAAGGCTTTGTTGTTGTTTCGTGGAGTCAAATTCTCATTAGTACAAGGGAATAGCTTCATGGTCTCTGACTTCCTATAAAGAACACAACGAGAATAAAAATCCTCTTTAACCTCTATTCTGATTAACCGTATATCTCTTATAAAAAAGTGAAGGAAGATGTGTTAGAGAATCCCCAACAAAAAATACATAATATTCCCTCTTTTCTACCAAATTGATCGTAACCATTACATATATTCCATGAAATTGTGCATCACAAATAGGAGCTAATGAATATACCGTGATTCCATAAAAATACATTACAATTCCTTGTGGAAAAAGTTGTTGATCGAGGAATATATATATTAGATTCCTACCAAGATAACTAGAAGCTCCAACTACTAAAAATCCTAGCAAACCCTAAAAAAGGATACATGTCCAACAAAAATTACTTGTTTATCTGATTCCCCTTATGGGTTCTATTCATATATTTTATGACCGCTAGTTCATAATAAACTAGATCTGATAATGAATATAACTCAGTGGTAGAGTGTTACCTTGATATGGTGGAAGTCATCAGTTCGAGCCTTATTACCCCTAAATACAAACCCAATGTGAGTGTTTCTATTTTATTTGACTTGCCCCTCGCTGGATCAAACAAGAAGAATGGATAAAAGGCTCGTTGAATTGACTTGATAGGGTAGGGATGGCTATTTTGCTAGGAGCAAACTCTGGGAAAAGATACACAACTTTCATGTTGAACTATATTTACTTTGATTTCATTTTTTACATCTATTTTACATTTTTGAATTTTTCTACTAGGTTGTGTGGCCGCATCTGGGTGCACCACGTGACCCGGTCCCTCTCTTAAGCATGTCGTTGACGAATGCGCCCTTCACCACTCGTAATTTTAAAGAATTAGAGTTGTTTGTAGTAGGTGATAAAGTTTGAGTTATCAAAAATGATCACATGAGAAATAATATGAAATTAATCTGATGTGTTCGATTATTTATTTTACTTGATTAAGTCCCAAAGTTGAACTTAATGAGGTAATATGAGGGTTTAGAATTAATTTTCAAACAGCTTAGGGGTTGGGTTTTCAATAGATGATTTTCTAGGGTTTCTGGATTTTTGCAAGTTTTTATAGGTTTCTTAATAAAAGATGCAGTAAAATCGAATTAAATATGATGAATGATTTTTCTAATAATTTTATACCAGAAAATAAATGCAATGAGAGAATAAAAAATGCATTTTTTAAATTTTTAATGAATGGTGAATTAATGCAAAGCAATGTGCAAGTAGGCCAATCAATCGCTTTTTAATTTATGTATTTTTACCCAATGAACCTTATAAACTTGTTATATTTTCTCTACGACCTTTTGCACAACGTAATTACCCCCATCAACCCTGTAAATTACCCTAAGATCCCCCACAAGCTTCAAACAGATAAATTGCAGGGTTCATGAGGTACGAGTTAACAAGTTTATGGGGTCGAGGGAGGAATCATGTTGTTTCAAAGGTCGAGAAGGTAATTTACAAAGTTTATAAGGTTTGTGTGGTAAAAATGCCTTCAAATTAGTTCCAATCGATTCCCCTAATTTTTCACAAGTTTATGAGCATTAAGAATACACTCAGGGAATATATGGCTCAGAATTCACAAAATAACTTCCTTAAATTTATTGATATTCGAAAATATATAACAAAATCTATAATTAAATATCTCAGATGATGGAACAAGACGTTTAAAATGATACCAAGAATAAAAATCAGATACTAAATGCTCAAGATATAAACAAAATAGTCTAGGGATATATACTCAAAATAAATAAAGAAACATTTCAAAAATGACCTTCTGGGGGCTTATTTGCACTTATTAAAGTCAGGGGTCGCATGTAATTTGTCCCTCGGTAGGGGTATTTACGCAATTTTCAGAAAGCATGGGGCACATATGCAAAAAACCCTCTCGCACGTGAAAGATGCATGTGATGGGGCATTGCTGGAGATCCTATAAAGTAGAAGGTGGGTCTTCTGCAATTTCCCCAAGTCATATGTGCTGGGCACATGACCAGGTACTAGATCGTGTACTCAAGGGCTCGCTCCTCTAAGGTTGATCTCATGTCCAAGAAGGTGCCATGTGGTGCTCCTTTGATGCACTCGATTCAATTGGATCCATGGGCTACTTGATGGAGTTGTTCTTGACCACCGGATGGTAGAGATCAAAAGGAACCCCTCATCAGATGGTGATTGTAGAGAGGGGGGTTCCTTTCCTTCCTTGGATGGACAGATGTGGGTCTTGATTCTTTGTAGGGACCTGACTCCGATGAAGGTCAATGCCTGATGGATCTATGAAGGGGTAGAGATCTGCTACTCAGCCTGGAAAATGAGCATAAGAAGAGACATGCAGAGGAAGATGGTGGTCACGTACTCAATGTGGGGTGAAGGAGGCGGAGTCTTAGCTTCTAGCCACCGCTCATGGCTAGAAGAGGTAGCAAGGAAGCGGAGGGTGAGGAGATGATACCTATGGTCTAAAGTAGGGTTTCGATTTGGCAAGATGAAGGAGAAGGATGGTAGATGAGCAGAGGTCAAGGTAGTAAACCAAGAAGAAGAAAAAAGATAAACGAAGAGGAAGGGGAAGATGAAAAAAGGAAAAAGCGAGTTACCTGATGTTCTCCTACGGTATGGAATAGTAGAGGCTCAACTCCGGTGTTGGCCTCAAGGTATGGCGTCTGATCGAGGCTTCGCTTATGACATAAGGAGTAGCAGCATGGGGCTTGGAGCTCATAGATCTCACCTAGGAGATGTCTTCACTGCAAGGACAAGGTCATTGTTACCAGCCCCAAGTCCTTGAGCTCTCTCTCTCTCTCTCTCATTCAGATCGGAGATCGGCGGATGACGATGACAGAGGTAGGGGAGGTGCTTATATGGAATAAGAATGATCGAGAAGGAGACGTAAGAGATGGGAAAATCCCTGCTGTGGTGGTTGGGTTTCTGGTTAGAAGAGATAGAGATGGTAGGGCATTTTGGACTAGGAAGGGGATAGTGGTGGTTAGAGGAGATAGGAGTCGTCGGCCATTGGAAGAGATGGTCGTTTGGGTCTTAAGGGAGGAGGTGATGGTGAAACTTTGGATCATCCAAGATCCAACGACTCTGGTTGGGTCTGGGGCAAAAAGGGGGCATTGTTTTCGACCATTGGATCAAAAGTTGATCCAACGACCTAAGTTAGGGATACAAAAGGAATAGGAGGGTTGACTGGGTTTGGGCATGCTGACCAGGTGGGTGAAATGGCTCAATGGGGATGATGCCATGTGGACTTTGATTCTTTAACCGTGCCTAAAATTCATAAATAAAAAAATTAAAAATGCTAAATGAACTCAAATCAATTTTGATTAAAATAAAAAATAAATCTAAATAAAATATACAATGTTCATGAAGTACTCAAATATATGAAATTAACTATGCGAGATATAATTTTTTGATGGTATTTTATATAATATAAAATAACATTTTTTTGTGTGTTTTGTAATCTTTATTTGGTTTTCTATAAATGAATATTTTTGATTTATTAAGTTAAGAAAAAATCAGAAAATTTGAGATATATACAGATGAATAGGTCATTGTGCTCAAGTTAGAATTTGTCTTTTTCTTTGCTTTTCTGATTTTTCTAGTTTTTTATTTTTATGTAATTAGTTAAAATATGTTATTAAGTAAAGAAATGAAAAAGAAATAAATTGAAAAGAGTCAAATATGTACATGAAATAACAAGTCAAAATCAGTAAATATGTGCAATATACAATTCAGTCCCAAAATACAAGTTTCACATATGAACGCCAATTCTTTTGAAGTTGGTCTTGATTTATAGATAATTGAGTATGCACATTAATTCAAAAGTAAGTAGAGTGAAGGTGTACGTTGTATGTGATAGATATCATCATATACGATTTTCTGTCATGGAATTAGGATTTAGGTTTATTTCACATATATATATGTTAATATTTTTTGGGATTTTAGATGGATTAATAGTAGTAATATGCATACAATGGAGCTGATTTCATGTCATTTGGAATTAATTATAAATGAGTGGAATTAGGTGAATATTTACAAGTGAATATGAATGTAAGAAATGAAATGCTAATTTATGCAAATTATTTACAAGTGCATGAATACTAATTATGATTTATATACACATAAATGCATCTAATTACTCGAGATGAAGCTCTATTTTCTGGTATGTAGAGTGACGAATCATAGATTCATCAATCATCCACCTCAACCATTTGATCATTTGATCAGACAATTCATCGTTGCTCAATCATGCCTCTCCATCAGTCGTTTGATTGTCTCATTGAATTGTACATATCACGCATCGTTTCGATTAAATATCCACGATGCATATGTATTTGAACCATCCATTCCTTCTCAATCTAATGATTGCAATGCATCGTCAACCTCCAGCTCGTACCTTCAATCGTGATCCTTCTCATCGGCCATTCTTTGTCGAGTAACTCCCTCCACTCCAGTGTCCTCACCTCCTCAGTCGGATGGCTATTGACATCCCATTCTTCCCTCTTCTTCACCAACCCCTCAATTGCAATCTTCCACATCAGCACAACAACTTCTCAATAGTTGAAACTAACACCTCCTCCAATTACTACCTCAATCAAAACCCATTGGAGGGTAATAGTTGCACCACATCCGCCTTCATGTGAGGAGACCCTGAGCCATGTTACCACCATCTGTGATAGAGAGAGATAGGTTGAGCGACAATGGCCCTCTTCTCCGATGATGAATCTGTGATTCATCACTCTAATTAGCTAAAAATAGAGCTTCGTCATGAGAAATTGGGTTTATTTATATGTTAATATTTAAACATAAACATTCATGCAGTCGTAAATAATTTGCATAAATTAACATTACATTGGAATTCATATTCATCTATACATCTTTACCTAACTTCATCCATTTTTAAGTCAGTCATGCCAACTCCTATTAACATGAAACTGACTTCAACGTGTACATATCACTAATATTAATCAAAGAAAAATCTTAAATAATAAACTTGTATCTCTTTGAAATAAGATCAAACCCTAATTTCAGGATAAAAAGCTATAAAAGCCGGTATCTCTCTCTCATATAGTGTTCAATTTCACTCTACTCATTTTTAAATTAATATACATTCAATTATCTATAAATCAAAATCAAATTCAAAAGAATCGAAGTTCATTTGTGAAATATGGATTTTGAGACCTAATTGTGCATTGTATATATTCACCGATTTTTGACCTATCATTTCATGTACATATTTGACATTTCTTGATTTATTTCTTTTTCATTTCTTTATTTTATTTCATATTCGAACTAATTACATAAATATCATAATCTAAAAAAAACAAATAAAAAGATAGACTCTAAACTAAGCTGATTGACAAACTCATTTGTATATACCATATATTTTAATTAATTTCATTTCGCAAAAAAACAAAAATACATTTGAGTCTATTACATTATTTCACGTCATATTTAAATTTTTCATACACTATTCATCTACAAAAATCAAATAAAAGTTAGAAAGCAAAAAATGAGTGAGTCCATTACATTATTTCACACTTGTGTAGAGTGAAGAAATGAATCGGACCCCTACTAAAGCAACATACTTGCACCAGTTTTGTTATCTAAGGTTCTTAGTTTTCCACCATTTAGATCATAGATTTTGATAATAAACGCCATATTAAAAGATCTCAATCCTAGATCCCCCATCTATCATTTTCTTTGGGCCTTGTGACCTTACTCCATACCACCTTGGCCACCTCTTTTTCTAGGTACTTCCACTCCATGGGAAATTTCGCCTAATTTTGTCAATTTTCTTTAGTATGCTCGTCAGGATATTTAAGCAAGACATCACATTAATTATTAATGGTGTCTATGAAGAGTTTTGGAGGCAGATACGGGCTGTAAGTGACAAGAATCTAGCTTTCTACCCTTGTAGTTTAGATGCAAACATAAGAATAAGTGGGATCCGATCCTTATTTGAAAGATTTTTCATGGTCAATGAGAATCCTGGGTAAGAAATGGGGAAACACCCTTATTCCAACCTAGCATTTGGTCCGCTTTTCATCTCCCAGGGGATCCAGATTTAATTTTTTTAGAAAAATGATTCGCATTCATTCATCCGATCAAGGTTTGTTAGCAAGAGTTTGTAGCAACGTGAGTTTGGCAGGGCCCACACATATGTGGGGTATAAGTCAAAGTCAACCACCAGAGTTTAAAGGCTAAAGGGGAAAGAAGTCAGGGGCACAAGTGATAGAAGGGCAAGAAGTTGGGGGCACAACTTATATTTCCAAAAAGGAAGAGGCATACCTGAAATTACAATATCTCAGAGGGGCACAACTGATAAAAATCCTAAAATAAAAGGACACCATCAATAAACTCCATTGCCTAAAAATAGCTAACCAGACTAAGCATGCTTGGGGACCATCACTGGAGATAGCATAGCAAAAAAAATATAAGTTGCCCAACACCATGCGAACCCCTAGAGACCATAAATATGGAAGCATTGAAGTTGAAATGGCAGGATTTGAAGATTTCACATCATGATCAACTGAGCGTGCATCACACCCAACATAGTGTGGGGAAGCAGGTAATCCAAGAATTTCTAAGATAAAAGATTGGTTTAAGGAACAAAAAAAGAATTTTCATCAAGATTTTGTATATATCTAAGGCGCATAACAGATGACTTCATAAAGAGTTTGGGCAGATACTCCATATGTCACCCGACCTACTTCCAAATCTAGTCTCGCGTATGAGCGAAGCTTAATCTCGTGTTTGTGAATAGGTATGTCATCATATAAGAGACAACACTGTGTTTTCCAGATTAGCCACCATAACGAAATCTTAAAGTACAGAAGACACCAATCTTCATCTTTCAAGTTTGTCATCCTGTTTAAAGTAGTCATCTCCAAACATGCCTTCAAAATTTAGCATCAAGCCATAAGATTTGAATATGTCCCTCGTAATGTCGCAATCATTGCAAAGATGTTGGTAATTTTCCTAATTATGAATGCAAATATGACACCTGATTACTGACACAATGTTGAATTTCTCGAGTGTGTCCTGTGTATTGATTTTGCGTTGTAATAATAATCAGAGAAAGTAGCAAGACCTTGGTTCTAGGTGACTTTTTGTAAAGTATTCATATATCCAAGATTTAGTACCACCATCCGCAAGTAAAGAATACAGTATTTTAGTAGTTTGTTTCTCTAGATGTAGAGTCTGAGTCATGTGCCTGAAGACGACTAAAGATCTTGTTCAGAGATTTCTGAAGAATAGCCCCATCTCTCCAAAAGCTGATGGGAAATTTATTTTGAAACGATTTAAATCAGTTAAAATGAATAGACCATGACTTGAGACCATCATGAATAGAGGTGAGACGATTTTTGACAGAAGGCCACAATATAGGAAAGGAGCATCAAAGAGATGGATTTCCATATAGCTGTTCTTGCCATAGGGAAGATATTGAACTGTTTCACATACTTTTAAGAAGAACATGTTTGAAAGGAATCGATCCTTTAACATGGGACTTCCATGTGAAAGAATGAGACCGATTTGGGGCAACCATCAATGAGATAGCCCCCCCCCCCCCCCCGGCCCCCACTTGAAATGAGAAACACTCATTACGCCAGGCATCCATGGCCTAGTAAAGTCCAAAATTTAAAAGAGCATCATTTAAAGAGAGAAGGTTAATAATTCCCCTACCATCATTTGCGCATGGACAGGTGATCTTGAACCAAGCCACTTTATGGAGGGTTCCAGAACCCATCCCCCTCCCCCCAAGAAATTTACGTCTAATTTTATCAATTTTGTTTATGTTGCTTACCAGAATCTTAAGACAGGATATCACATGACTAGAGGAGTTGAGAAGAGTTAAGCGAAGTAATTATTGCTGGGAGTGGTAAGACTTTAGATTTCCAACCCTCGAGTTTTGATGAGAATTTAGCAATTGTGTGTGCACAATCATTGGTCATCTACTAGTTTTTGGTATGGTAAATCTCAAATAATCAATAGGAAAAAAACCTCATCCCAAGCTGTGATATCCATGATTATTTCTCAAATTGGCAGGGCAAATCAAATTAAAGCAAATGGCTGATTTGAGCATTTTTCAATTTAGGGATTCCCGTCCATAGTTAGTTATTAGTTTGCTTATTTGTCTAAATAAATTGATATTGTAATCTCAACTTTTTTGTAGATAAAATTAGTTAAGAGTCAATTAGAATCGGTTAGAGTCAATTAGGATTTTATTTGAATTCGAATTTCTTTCTAATTTTGTATTTCCTCCTCTCCTATATAAAGGAAATGGTAGTCTATTGTAAGGGGGAGTTCAGATGATATAAAACTGAGTTTATCTCTTTGTCTCTCTTTCTACCTCTCAATGCGATCTTCGCAATTCCTCTTAAAATCCCGCGTAACTGACGCGTTATTCTCTTTCTCCTTCCCCTTTATAAATTTCTTCCATAAAAATTATTTTCCACCCTTTGAATTTTTTTGTTTGCATCAAGTGGTATCAGAGCATGGCAACTGAATCGTCCTTACGATTCGAGGAACCGATCGCATATTGGAGGATGCAATTCGATCTGAGTCGTCTATCTCATGGTTCGCATTCACGCTCGCGCTCGAGGAAGTTTAAGAAGCGCCTTATATCTAGCTTCAAAGTCCAAGCATGGTTGGATGCAAAAATCGATGAAAATTCGCCCGTCGACAACAAAAATCAGAATGTTGGACCTATTGTTCAAACACATTTCGACCAAGAAAAAGAAGGTATTTTCAGCCCCGAAGAATATTTTATTGGAGCAACTCTTGTGCCACAAAACTATGAAGATATAGGGTCGATTTTTGATGAAAGTGCGGGCGACGAATATGAATTCGAGGTCGAAGCTGATGTATAGGAATTTAAAAATAAAAAGAGAGAAGACATGGGGCCCTTATTCGATGATTACCCCGCAGATGCAGAATATGATATGATCGAACTATGTGCGGACAAAGTTGTTGTTCATCAAGAACAAGAGGCTATGTACATCAAAGTACTAGGAGCTCTAGATTTGACGGTAAAAGAAGCCCCAGAAATCGCCATCGACGCCCTGAGAAGTAATGTCCAGAAGGAGGTGGTATCATTACCGCCGCGACCACAGCTTCTGGCAGGGCCGAACCCACCACCAACCATTCCTCTGTGTGACTCGATGTGCCGTGGTCCCTGCAGTCTTACGGTCCGAGCTCAGAGCAGAAGAAGCCATCGACCGCTCCTCCTGTGTCGTGGTCCACACGGTCGCTACCGCCACCAAAGTAACCCCACTCCATGTCGCCACCATCGATGGAGGCCTCGCAGACGAACTCAACAACACCACAGCTCCCAATGGGGGTCCCCTCATCTCCGCCACTACTTTCCCCATGCACGGGTATGCAGCAATAACAGGAAGCCACTCCGCAGCCACCGCGCAAGGTCCCCCTGCCTGTGGCATGGCCACTCGTGGCCACCCATCCCAAGCACCGACCACCGCCTCTTACTTTGGGAGCAAAAAACCCTAGTATGGGGTTTCAATTCAGAGGGACTCAAGTCCCGCGAGAATAGAGATTGGATATTTGGGTATTTTGCAAAAAGTTACCTCCATTCAAGATATTTTTCCTAAAGGTTAAAGTTGGTGGTAACTTAAGAAAAGACATTTTAAGTGAAGGGGTAGAACATTTGCAGCCATGCCCTCAGATGGAAAAAATTATAAATGTAACATTGAAGATGAGGAAGATTGGGGATATTTGTTTAACCAATCCAGATGGAATTCTCCAACAACGAATCGAAGATTGAGCAATTCGTCAGGAGACGAATTTTTCAAGCGGAGAAGAATTGATGCAATATTTCTCAAATTGGCAGGGCAATCAAATTAAAGCAAATGGTTGATTTAGGGATTTTTCAAATTAGGGATTTATGTCCGTAGTTAGTTATTAGTTTGCTTATTTTATCTAAATAAATTGAGATTGTAGTCTCAACTTTTTTGGTAGATAAAATTAGTTAAGAGTAAATTAGAATCAGTTTGGATCAATTATGATTTTATTGTATTCGAATTTCTTTCTAATTTTGTAATTCCTCCCCTCCTATATAAAGGGGATGGTAGGCTATTGTAAGGGACAATCCATATGAAATGAAATTGAGTTTATCTCTCTTTCTACCTCTCAACGCGATCTTCGCAATTCGTCTTAAAATCCCGCGCAACTGCCACGTTATTCTCTTTCTCCCTCCCCTCTGTAAATTTCTTCCACAAAAATTATTTTCCACCGCTTGAAGTTTTCCATTTGCATCATTCCTCAAGCGTCAAGTTCAATCCATAAAAGGCCAATTTTAGCTGGTTTATCTCCAAACCAGATAATTTTCTGAAGTTTGAGGCTAGTGAGTACATTCTTAAGGTCATCATGTTTATACTCGAGGAATATGAGGAGGTCGTCTACAAATTGAACATTAGTTATCTGAGCCTCCATACCCCTTTTTAAGAAACCCGAGAACTTTCCGACCTCAGCAAGTTTGATCAGCATCGAATCCAAGTCCATTAGTGAATGGATGAAGACAAAAGGAGATAAAGGATCTCCTTATTTGACACCCCTACCTGGATGTAGGAAACCGGTTGGGGAGTTGTTAACCTTGAAAGAGATCCTTGTGGTTTCCAGGAGTGCCCGAGTCCAATTAATGGAAATAGATGGGTAGTTTGCCATCTGCAGAGTCCCCCAAATAGATGACTATTTCAATGTATCAAAAGCTTTCTGAAAATCAATTTTCAGGACCACCACCTTGGTCCCCAAGCGACCCCATTCATTTAAGATCGATGAGGTGGCAAGGAAGGCATCACTCGCCAATCTATTTTCTAAGAATGCACATTGAGAGGGTGGATTGTATTTGCCAAAAAAGGGGCCCATCTATTTGCAATTGCTTTAGAGTTGATGTGAATCGGAAGATTGATTAAACTGATGTAGTTTTCAATGTTTTCAACATCTCCCTTCTTATAGATAAGCGAGATTAAAATGTTATTTAAGTGTCTCAGATTTGATCCCTCAAAATGAGGATCATGGAAGTATGCAACAAGATCCATGAAATCCTCTTTCAAACATGACCAACAATGTCTAATGAATTCAATAGTGAGTCCGTCCGGACCCGAGGCTTTGTTATTTTTAGAGTTTTTTTAGTGTATCTTGAATTTCTTCCAAAGTGAATGGCTTGTGAACAAGGAAGGGTTCGGCATTTGCATTATAAAATTCATAGGGATAGGATTAGGGATGAACATTGGGCTGGGCCAGCCCGACCCAGTCCGAAGCCCAGCCCAAAAAGCCCGGCCCGGCCCAGGCCCAAATGAACATCGGGCCGGGCTTGGGCTCTATATTTAGGCCCAAAATTTTTTTGGGCCGGGCTCGGGCTTGGCTCGGCCCAGCCCGACTCGAAGAGGGCCCGAACCATTTCCCATATCATACACGTATGAAAACTCCCACATATTTCATGTACACTCCCTTCTTGTGTCTCGTCTTCATACAATGTTTATAAATCAAGAAAGTCAAGCGTGTGACATATGAGTTGTTGATCATTGTATTTCAATTCAGTATTAATTTTCCTTAATTAGTCCTTGATTTAGATTGTATTCGTTATTCTTGGATTTGTTAGTATTTATTTTTCAATCAGAATATTTTCTATTGAACCTTTACCCAATATGGGTCTTATACCCATTTTTTAACATGTAAGGTCTGGTGCACCTATTGTTAACTGGCTAAGTTTACTTCACTCTTTCAGTTTATTTACATGTGAGACATTCATGGTATCCGACATTGAGTGCACGTGTGAAAAATGAGATATCATCGGATGTGGTGGAATCGAATTTTGCTTGTTTCACAAGTATTATGGCTCATGTTTTAAACAAATTTAGCTTCTGTAACTTGAGTTGAGATTAACTTGAAACAAAAGACTCAAAGTTAATAGTCTCTAACGGGTGGCGATGGGTCGGCCCGGCCCAAGCCCGGCCCAAAGGAATTGGGCCGGGCCTGGGCTTGGGCCGACCAAAAAAAATTTTGCGGGCCTAAGCCCAACCCAAGGCCCGAATTTTTTAAGCGGGCTTGGACCTGGGCCCTTCAAGGCCCGGCCCAGCCCGACCCATGCTCATCCCTAGGTAGGATGCATTATAGGGTCCGTGGGTGCACTACCATTGTCATAAAATAGTTTCGTATAAAAGCTTAAAATAACCTCAGCTATAGCATCCCACCAACCACCACCTCCCCGTGATCATTTTTTAGGGAAGTAAAGAAATTCCTCGACGTTCTTGATGAAGCCATGTTTTAGGAATTTAGTGTTCTCATTTCCATGTTTTATGTAGTTTACCTTCGTTCACTTTTCCCAGATAAGTCCCACATCAATTTTAAGGGATTTAAGGCGATGGTATAGGCCAATTACAATGTCCGCATTTGAATGATCTCCGTTTTTCAAAAGTGCCTCTGGCAGGATTATTTCCCTTTCAGTCTTTGTGATCTTGCCAAGGATATCAGGATTGCGTTGAAGCCGCAACAATCAAACTCCTTGTTGACATCCTGGATGTCAATAATATTCCAAGAGCGATCGAGGTAATTATTGTTGATGGTATATTTGAGGTATCGTTTACGCCACTTTAAACAAGCCATGATGTCTAGTTTATTCATTACAGTACACCTTTGGTGGAATCTACCACTATACACAACTCTCTTGTCTTTTATAAAAGAGATTTTTACCCGGCATACCATATAATCTTTGTCAATTACCTCTACGACTTTTGAAACATCGTAATTCCTCCATCACCTCCGTAAACTTGTTAACCTTTACTCTACAGACTATGTGGTTAACCTTCGTCCGTTTAGCCGTTAAAATTAACCGGATTATGTTATCTTCTTTTACAGTATACACATTCTATCTATGAAATTTACTATAGGTACCACACCCCTCCCATCTGCTCTAGCACGCCGCCTATGTCGCTCGAGCACGAGCACTGACGTGCTCGAGCAGCTGGAGGTGATGGATTGCTCAACCTCGAAGACCACCCTCCCCCAGCATGCCGCCTACGCCGCTCGTCCCCAGCCCCCCCCCCCCACCGCCCCTCCACCTCCCCTGCGAAGTCCCCTCCCGCTGCCCGCGACTCCCCGACGAAGCCCCCCCCCTCGCTCGCCCCCGTCCAATCGAAGCCCCTTCGCCCCCTCCCGCCCTGCCTTCCCCCTGATTGAAAGCCACCCGCGCCTCCTACGAAGCCCCCCCTCCTCCGTCGAAGCCTGCGACGCCTCCTGTGTGAAGCACCCCCCCCCCCCCACCGCCTGTTGAAGCCCCTCCCCCAGCACGCCGATTACGCCGCTAGTCCCCAGCCCAAAAACCCCCTGCCCCTCCACCTCCCCTGCGAAGCCACCACCCGCGACTCCCCTGCGAAGCCCCCCCACCGTCGTCGCTCGCCCCCGTCCAATCGAAGACCCTCCGCCTCCCCTGCGAAGCCCCCCCTCGCCCCGCCCTCCCCCCCCCATCAGAAGCCACCCGCACCTCCTACGAACCCCCCCTCCCCCGCTGGTCGAAGCCCACGGTGCCTCCCGTGCGAAGCCCCCCCTCGCCCTAGTCGAAGCCCCCACCGGCCCCGTCACCTCCCCTACAAGCTCCCCCCCCAACCCCCTACCGCCGATTTGAAGCCCCTCCCCATCTCCTCCCGCCGCTGGAAGCACCCCCCCCCCCCTCATCTCCCTCGTCGCTGGAAGCCCTACCTCGTCCAGGTCGAACGCTGCCCCCGCACCTCCTCCCATCAGGTCGAGCCTCGTGGGAGGGGAAGCTGTAAGAGGAAGGAGGATTTTTTTCTTCTCTTGCTTAATTCTAGCTGTCCGATCGTGGATTAGTTAGATTAACTCGTTTTTAACTCAAGGAAGTTAACTCTAGATGTGTCAATTTAATGGTAGAATTCGTAGGGTAAGACGGAGCAAGTTTACGGGGGTGAGGGAGGAATAACGATATTTCAAATGTCGTAGAGGTAATTGACAAAGATTATAGGGTCTGCCGGGTAAAAATCCCTTTTATAAAACAGAAGAAGAGATACAAGGGAAACTGTTGAGATAATTGCTATTTTTGTCGTAAGAGTCCCGCAAAGCCAAACACGCGCATACGCATCATCTTGTTTCCAAGAAGCATTTGCACCAGTTTTGTCTGTTAGCTCTGGATCCGTCAGGATATGCTCCTTGTTATTGCACTGCATGAGGGAGAGGAACTGCATGGACCACAAGTCAAAGTTGGTCCCATCCATCTTAACGATGGGAGCCGGACCCTTGAAGGCTCCGGACGAGAAGATATCACCCTTGTTATCTGACATATTGTAAAAATGGCTAAAAGCGAAACTCGATCGGAGGATATACTGATATAAAGGAGTCTATCCGTGGATAGAACGGGAGCCTGGATGCCTGGATTTCTGAATGCGCTTGACGTTTGGATACGGAGGCGAATCACGTGCAGACACAGAGGCGAATCTCGTGCAGATTGTTCTCCATCTGGAAAGCTGGATCAGTATTTGACCAAGAAGACACTGAGGCGAATCACGTGTAGACGGTCAGAGTCACGCACCGATGCGCACAGAGGCGAAGTCGCCCAGAGCCGGATCCCCATATCCGCCCTCCTTCAGAGGAGCATTGTCCAGCACCCGAGGATGCTGACGGTGGAGGATAAGTTGACGAGTCTTGGATGCAAGGAGGTGGGGATGGACCTAGCGCTGGTGAAGTCGCGCACAGAAGGACTCACGGAGAGTCGTGCATGGAGGCGATGGAGCAGCCCAGAAGGGTGCGCACGAGGCGCACAGAGAGCACGGGGCCCCGCACGTAGAGGCGGAGGAACGTGCGGGGGGAGCGTGGACCACGCGCGAGGCGAGAGGCGTGGGGGTCCACGCGCAAGGTGGCTATTCGGATGGGGTTAGAAACGATGGCTCTGATACCATGTTAAAAGGGATAAACTGAGATGAATTATGAAAGACCCAAGGGTTCTCTTATATAGGAGAGAAACCCATTGGATAAAATACAAAAAAGAAAAGGATAAATAGAGGATTACAAAAGATAAAACAAAAAACAAAACTAGTAATTATCTAAATACAGAAATAGCAATTATCTCAACAGAAACCAAACAAGTGGTTCCTAAATAACACAGTGAGATCGTCGATTATTGAATTGGAAGAAGAGAAGTTTGATCTCTGCCGAGGGGCGGTGCGGGAGAAAATCAATCTCAATGTGGTCCCATTCTCAACTCACAAGGGTCCCTCAATTGGGAAAAAAAGTCACATTTGATTATGAACTGGACCGTTTAAATCTTGAGAAAGCATTCGCATGGATGCAAAGAAAGGGTCAAACTATAAATCCTATGTTGTGGGTATAGAACGGCTTCTGACCTACTGGTCAAAGCAAAACCGTTATCGATCATTTCGGAGGCTGACGGTTGCGATAAGGCCGGATCTTGGGGAAGACCTTAACCGTCAGGTGTGTGGAAAGGGAACGGACTAAGCGAGGGCTTCACGCCTATATATTGACCTCCATGAAGAGGAGAACGGATTATCGGATTCCAGCCTCGCCGTTGAGAGGCACCACCCTAAATCCTCCCTCTCTCGTTCTCTCTAAGAGAAAAGGTTTGCGACGGCGTACCTCTACGATCCTTCACTGGTATCAGAGTTTCCAATCTCACCTCCACACTGCCCTCGAATCGTGCTCCGATATCGACGCCATCGCCCCATCTCGCTTGACCGTGAGTAGAAATCGTTGCCGACGCTCCCCAGAATTCCTAAACCTTAGCCGTTGCTTTCTCTGGTTGGAGAACACATTTTTTTTTGCAAATTACGTTCATGCTACTCGAAGGGGGCATCTCGTTTTTTTCTCTCATGGGCTCCTGTTTTTTTATTTTTTGTCCCACATGGTTGGTTCTCACATTTTTTATATTATTCAAAAGAGATTCAAATTTTTTGAGCAATAAAAACAAGGTTTGTTTTCTCTATACAAATATTATTGTTTAATCTTATTGACTGGTTTTTTGAAGTTTTTTTGTTGACCCAAGTTTTATTATCTTTGCAAAAAAGAACTTCATTGTATTTTTTTTATTCTCATTTTTGTGTCCAATAAATTATCTATCAAAAAAGATTAAATTGGAAATTTTTTTACGTGGAGATCTTGTCGTTTTTTTAAAATAAAGATTGAAAAAGTCTTTGTTTGTTTAAAATAAAAGGGGGAAAGGATTAGATAATTTTTTAATACGTTATACCTTTGTTGTTGATGTGAAACTAGTTAATCTTATATCTCCATTAACTTTTACGCACTTTGTTGGATGAACTAAAGTAGAACTCTTTTTCGTTGTATTTTTTTTAATAATTTTGTTGCTTAACTAAAGTAAAATAGGCTTCAACTTCAACTTAAGCCATAGATTAATAGTTGTTGTCTTGCTTAATCTTATTCCAACTGTATATTCATTTCATTAGATCAAAAAATGACAAGCAAGACCATTGCTACTGAAGTCGGAAAAATTGAGTACCTGAATGGTACCAATTACGAGTTATGGAGTATGAAGATCTACTATAGATTGTTGCATGACAACATCCATGCCATCATCGATAAACCCGATCCTACATTGTCAGAAAATCCGACAGTAGAAGAAATACGATCCCACGAATCATGGGAGAAGATTGATAATAGGGATAGGAGTTTCATTCTCACGCATATAGAGCTAAACTTGATTCAGTTTTTGAGACATGTAAATTATCTTACAAGCTCTGGAACGCAGTCAAGGACAAATATCATACCAAGTCAGAAGTGAGTGTCCAACTCCTTCTACATAAGTATAACTCGTACAGGATGAAAGAATCAAAGAATGTTCTAGAGCATGTGAATAAGATGATTGTGATGGTGAAGGATCTGGAGGCTGCGGAGTGTACCATTTCGGAGAGGATGCAGATAGCAACGATACTTGAAAGCCTCCCTCCATCGTTCATTATGGTCACCACATCTCTGAGGATGAATGGGACCATTAAGACTGTGGCAGACCTACTCGCTCATTTGACGATTGAGCAGGACCTCACGAAACAAATATCGAAGACTGAGGTTTTTGAGGTCGAGGAAGAAGAAGAAGCAAATGCCGTGCACATGAAGAAAATGTTGGACCCCTCCAAGGTAAATTTCAAGAGAAAGAGTGGGAAATAACCATGCAGCTCTTGCTATGGTTGTGGCAAATATGGTCATTTTAAGGTCAATTATCCCAAAATGAAGAAGTCAGAAACTTCAAATGTCCCTGAACGAAAGTTCAAGAAAAAGATTGAATTCGCATATGTCGTGGAATGCAACTCTGTCATCACAGACATTGACGGATGGTGGATCGACTTTAAAGCAACCAGACACGTCGCGAAGATGAAGGAGGGTCTGATGGACTTCGAGGAGCTGAGCAAATGAGAACAGAGGATCTTCATGGAGAACAACGCTTACCTGGATGTGGAAGGTGTTGGGACATACAAACTTGACCTCGGAGATAGCGTTATGGTACTGAATGATGTATTATATGCTCCAGTGATACGCCGGAGCCTGATCTCTTTCTTAGTGTTGCACAAGAAGGATTTCGAAGTCCGATTTTATAACGTGTATCTATCAACAAGAATAAGGTCTATGCCATAGAAAAAATTGTACACGATCATGACATGTTCTGACTTCCTATAGTAAACCCTAGTGAATCAATGAATGTCTCTTATGAATATTCTTTGTGTTGTTTGTTTGATTATGACTTGTGGCACATGAGACAGGGTCATCCAAAAAATTGTAAGATAGATCAAATGATGAAGGCAAATCTATTGTTCAAGATCACAGGTGCAAGGACATTGCCCTACGAACAATGTCTGATCGCTAAAATGACGAGAAGATCATTCTCAACCGGAATTCGGTCAACAAAACTACTAGGTTTGATCCATTCGGACATATGTGGACCACTGAGCATCAGCACACATAGAAATAAGGACTACTTTATAACATTCATTGATGATTACTCAAAGTTCTCCTATGTCTATCTCTTAGGAAGAAAGTCAGAAGTACTTGAATTATTTAAGAGATAAGAAAGAAGTGAAGACAAGATTGGAAAAATCAATCAAAACCCTTAGGACAGATAGAAGTAGGGAATATACCTCAAAGGAGTTTAAGGATTACTGCATGCAGACAGACATTCTTAGGTAGGCTACAATGCCATATACACCACAGCAGAATGGTGTAGTAGAAAGAAAGAATCGAACCTTGATGAATGCAGTAAGGTGTATGCTTTCACACTCAGGACTCTCTAAGAAATTTTAGGAAGAGGCAGTGTTCACTGTGGACTATGTACAAAACAGGATTCCCACCAAGTCCGTAGAATCAATGCCATATGAAATATGGAATGTCAGAAATCCCGAGTTGGAACATCTCAGGAAATGGGGAAGTGTTGCACATGTTGTGGTACGGAGTCGGCTTAGGGACAAGCTAAACTTCATAACATTAAAGTGCAAGTTTATTGACTATAGTGAGAATTCTAAAGGATATAAGTTCTTTCATGACTCCAAAGGTATATTTGAAAGTCATGATGCAACTTTTCTTGAAAATCATCAAGAAAAGGAGCATGTAGTAGATAAATCAGATCCTCTAATTGTACTATAGGAAAATAAAGATGACTTGAGCATTAGACAAGAACTTGAAGATGATATCGATTATCCAAATATAAAGAATGAATCTATGAAACATTGATGATCTTTTATACGAAGTGGGTGGACCCACACAACCCATGAGTATAATCAGCAACAAGTGACACAGAATATGACCCGCATAGATGGAAGATTATCATTTCTATGGATGTGAGGCGTCGTATTACAACGTGGATGAGGATGTTGCGGATTGTATAGATCCCATATCCTTTGAGTGAAGCTATGGCTTCGTCTGAGTCGGAATCATGGACAGTCGTCATGAGGGATGATTTGGATTTAATCAAGCGAAACGGTGTATGCGAGTTATGTGTTTTTCCAGAAGGTAGACAATGCATAGGATGTAAGTGGGTATTTAAGAAAAAGTACCGAGTTGACGGTGTTGATGATAAATACTAAGCAAGATTTTACCAAGGGTTATACTCAGCAAGCTGGAATAGGTTTCCAGAAAATGTACTCTCCAGTGGATATGTTTGCATCTATTCGGATGATCTTAGCCATAGTCTCATATATAGATTTGGAATTGTTCCAAATGAATGTGAAGACGTCCTTCCTTAATGGAGAATTGAAGGAGGAGATTTATATACGACAACATGATGGCTCTCAGGTTGAAGGTCAGGAGAAACGGATTTACAAGTCAAGAAAATCATTATATAGCTTGGAGCAGTCTTCACGGCAATGGTATCTCAAATTTTCATGAGAAAGTTATCCAATTTGGATTTATTGTAAATAAATTGGATAAATGTATGTATGTCACGAAGAGTGGGAGCAGGTTTGCAACATGTCATTGTATGTGGATGACATTCTGCTTGAAGGTAGTGACATTAATATCCTCAATGAAATCAAACAAAAATTGAGCCATGAATTTGAGATGAAGGACATGGAGAAAGCATCATATGTTCTTGAAATTCAAATAATAAGAGACATGGACTCAAGGATATTGAGCCTTAGTGAGGAAAGATATTTGCATACTATATTAAGAAGATTTGGAATGTAGAGTAGCACTCCAGCTCGAACACCACTTGTGATGGAAAAGAGACTCAACAAGAGTCAGTGTCCCGAAATGGGGCAGAAACCTTTAGATGTACCATATGCACAGACGGTGGGAAGTCTAATGTATGCAATGATGTGTACTCGATCTGACTTAGCCTATCCAGTAAGCTTATTCAGTAGATATCAAAGCAATCCTGGTCCAGCACATTGGAAAGTTGTAAAGAGGACTCTTCAATATCTGAAAGGTACCGTACATCTGAAACTTGTGCATCAAGCAGAATTGCTTGATGTGTTAGATACTCCAATGTTGATTTTGGAGGGGATGTGGATGATAGAAAATCCAAATCAAGTTACCTATTCATGTTTGATGGTGCAACCGTTTCTTGGGGTAGCTAGAAACAAGGATGTGTATCTAGACATACACATGAAGCAGAATACATTGCATGTAACATGGCCACCACTCATGTCGTGTGGATCAGGCATTTTCTAGAGAATCTAAGCCTTGAACTAGTCAAAGGGCCAATTGAAATGTATTCTGATAATCAAGCTGCAATAAGCTTGATTAATAGCGGGCTAATAGTTCTAAAGGAAAACATATTGAGATTCAATATCACTATATACAAGATATAGTGGGGAAGTAAGAAATCACGATAATCTACATATCTATCAGTGATATGTTGGTTGATTCCCTAACCAGGGAATAACAGCAGGAACATAATGCATGAGTCAAGGAAGATGTTCTATGAACCTCGTTGTTGACATCTCTATGCACTACACGAATAGTGGGAGTGTAAATGCATTGACCATTGCGGTCAAGTGGGAGAAATAGAATGGTCTCTGACCTAGTGGCCAAAGCAAAATCGTCGAGGTGGGGAAAGAGGGTGGACTAAGTGAGGGCTCAATGCCTATATATTGATATCCATGAAGAGGAGAATGGACTATCGGATCTCAGCATCGTCGGTGGGAGCCCCCACCCCCCTCCCCCACTCTCTCGTTCTCTCCAAGAGAAAAGGTTTGTGACGACGTACCTCTACGATCCTTCACCGTGGGAGCCCCCACCCCCCTCCCATGTTCCGAGGTCACTCATGAAAACCACATGCCAGAGCCGTTAAATTGGTGGTTGATCCGTTTGGTTGCAGGGTTGGGCAGGGTTGGGTTGGGTTGGGGTACCCCTGTGAATAGTAAACTGTGAGGAGGATTGGGAGGGTTGGAAGGAGGGGTACCCCGGGTTGGGCCAACCCAACCCTGCCCAACCCTGCAACCAACGGGTGGAAGATGATACATCGCCCAAACTGGATTTGAAAGGCAAAGTTACGCTATCTACAACGCCTACCATTCCAAGTTTGAGCAAAACCTTCTCTCTCAGCTGGCTTTGCAAAGAATTTGCTAATTTTTTTCGGATTTGGATTTCCAAATTCTGAAGAAAAATATCGATTTATTACGGAATTATCTAATACGCCAAATCTTTTCAGTGTTGTTTGTGATTACCGATTGACTCTTTCTACTCCTCATAGATTTTGTAATACTTTCGTGGAATATTAGGGGTTTGGGACTTGGGAGTAGTAAGAAATTGGGAAGACTCTTCAACTTGGTATTACAATACAAGATTCAAGTTATTTGTCTTCAGAAAACAAGAACGAAGGAAATTCAAAAGCAGGGATCTCAACAATCAATGACTAACTTTGCTTGGCACTCAAATTAACGGTCAAATACGTGTGGAATCATGACTGGTTGGGATAATTCTTCGATCACTTTGCTAAACATAGTTGACTTTCCATACTTCACCACAAGGTTCATGTATCTATGGCCATAATTGACTTTGCTTGGCACTCAAATCAACGGCCAAATACATTTGAACTCATACAAATAGTTCCCCACAAGATTCATGTATTTAAATTTGCTTATTGTAATTAATATACCGATTATTTGAGAATGTTGACATAATAATTGAGAAATTTTATTTCAATGTGAACTTACATTTAATAGTCTCACATTGTGATTGTCTCTTTGCCGGATGGAACATGGATGGTTTGGTATCTATCTAGAACATCGTATCTAGCTACTAAGTAATAATAACTAGTTAACTTAGAGTATTCGAACCCGGAAGAAAGGACGACCACTTGGCTTGTTTGATTCCAAGTCACCTCGGGTTAATCTGGCATACCCCATGTGCTATCTCTGCATTTTTGGGTTTGAATTAGTTGTATGAACCGTACAATTTCGTTGCTATAATATTTTTTAACCACATTCAAATAAAAAAATTAACAGAAAAATATATTATAATCACTAACGTTAATATAACACATAATCAATATAACATCGCATCACAGTTATCATTCCAACTCTTTCCAACCCTCCTGACCATCCAACTACTACTCACCGGAGGTTATTCCAACCCAACCCGGTTACGAAACAGACACAAAGAGTGTCACATTTGCTACTGAAATTTTACAAAAGCAACTATTATTGGTTGATTATTTTGTAAGAAGTTTACACTATTCGTTGTTAATTTGATAACAATTTGTAAAAGAGTCTACTACGAATAATAGTTAAATGATTCATGTCAGTGATGTAATAACGAAGATGATATCGATTGCGAATTTACAAAATTAAGCAATGATTTTTTTGTTATTATACATTTAACTATAACTACGGATGATATGCCAATGTATAATTAAATAAATCATTGCATTTAACAATTTAATTGTAATGACATTCAAAGCTTGGATGAATTTTCTAACAGGATTGAGAAATTGATGGAGATGTTACTCATATAATAAATGATGGTTGGCTAAAGTTGAGAGAAGGTTCTACTATTTTTTGTGATAAGAAAATCCTTTTGAAAGTTAAAAAAAGTATTACAAAACAACTACGAGACATGTTATGCTCTATGGATCAGAATGTTGGCATGTGAATCATAGACATGTGCAGAGAATGACAGCGACAACAATAAAAATGCTAACGTAGATGTATGTGTTGGAATTAACATCCAACGATGGACTTATTTGTGTATATATATTTGTAATCAGTTATACTGTCAACTTTATTCATGAACCAACAAAGAAAGTGATCAAATAAAGTTAGAAATTTACTTTGAGCATAAATGTATATTTTGGTTACATGTATATTAATTATGTAGAGATCAAGAGAGGATTTCCAAATCTATAATGGGTAGATTCGAAAATTCTCAAGATAGTTATAGAAATGGTCATGGTCCCCAAAGATAACATGTCATCTTCTCCCTATTTTAAATCTCATCTCAAAAGGAGAAGTTACGAATGCTCCTCTCTCTCAATTCCTTTTTGCTCTTTGTGAGAAGGCATTGGAGAAGACAGTCTTTGGAAAAGGATTTTTCGTTGGAAGTTCATCTCCTTGTTTCCCTCGCATCACTATCAGATATGTATTTCTTTCATATATACGGATTCTGTTATTTCTTATGGCATCATTCCAGATTTCCTTGATTGAATCCAAATATACGCCCATGTTTGGTGCATCCTTATATGTCATATTGCTATTGTGATGTTAGACTCTGGTAATACCCATCGAGTTAAGATATTACAATGGATTATGGGTGCACCGTTTCCCGTTAGGGTATTTTCGTTGTTAAAAATTAACAACAGTTTTAAATATAGAGATAGTTTTTACATATTTTGATATATATATATATATAAACAATGTGTCATCAAAGTGGCCGATGTTGTTGCAATTAATGTGTGATGAAATATAAATGGCTATGCATTATTAATTTATAGGGATGATATTTACCCAACGGAAAATTGATATCCATCGGAAATTATGCATGTGATTATAGTATTAAATATGTGATGATTGTTTGGTTATCGTGCAAATATTAAATTCACCCAAAGATAGATTTTTATTTGATACGTTATTATAATCAATATTTATTACTACGTCAAGATATCGCTCACAAGTTATATTTTTATCCAAAGATAAAATTGTAATGGAGTGGCAGATATCCTGAGATGGGATTTCACCAATATTCAATATTTGATTTTATTGCAGTTATGTGAGCATTTTGTTATTTTTCAGATATGAATTCAACCAACATAACTGCTACCATCAATTCAATTCCAATGTTAAATGACTCCTATTTTAAGTCATGGCAGGAGAACTTGTTGATAGTTCTCGAGGTCATTGATCTTGACCTTGCGATAAGGACTGGCTCTCCTCCACCACTTACAGATAAGAGTACCTCTGATGAAAAGAGAGATAAAGAAAAGTAGGAGAGATCAAATCGCATGTGCATGATGATAATGAAAAGAGAAATTCCAGAAGCATTCAGGGGTACTATATTTGAGAAAATAAATACTGCTAAAGAATTCCTTGCTGATATTGAAAAACGATTTGCCAAGAATGAAAAGTCTGAAATTGGTACACTCTTGGCTAATCTGATTTAAATGCGGTATAAGGGAAAAGGTAACATCAGGAAGTACATCATGGAGATGTCTCATCTTGCTTCTAAGTTAAAAGCGCTCAAACTTGAACTCTCTAAGGACTTGTTGGTGCATTTGGTTATGATATCTATTCCTCCTTCATTCAACCAGTTTAAGGTGAGCTATAACTGTCAGAAAGAGACTTGGTCTCTGAATGAGCTCATCTCATACTGTGTTTAGGAAGAGGAAAGGCTGAAGCAGGATAAGACAGAAATTGTTCATCTTGCCTCCACCTCTAAGGGAAAGGGCAAGAAAAGGAAGCAGGAAAAGGAAGTTGCAGTCACATTACCTCATAAGAAAAAATAAAATAAGGAACCGTCTGCTAGGGGTGTTTCTTTTGTAAAGTTAAAGAACACAGGAAGAAGCAGTGCACAAATTATCACGCTTGGTGTGCTAAGAAAACTATACTTCGTAGTTTGATTTGTTTGGAAATTAATTTGACTTTGGTACTATAGCACACTTGGTGGCTAAATTCTGGAGCTACTACTCATGTTAGTGTCTCCATGAAGGGATGCTTGAGCTACCGAAAATCTAGTCAAGCTGAAAAGTGCCTCTACGTGGGGAATGACGAATCAGTAAATGTCGAAATAATAGGAAAATTCAGATTGTTGCTGAAGAGTGGCTTTTATCTTGATCTAGATGGAACTTTTGTTGCTCCTTCTTTTCGTAGAAATTTAATTTCAGTTTACCTTTTGGACAAGTCTGATTACTATATTTCTTTTAGTGATGGAAAACTTAGTTTATTTCAGAATTCTATCCTTATTGGTTCTAGTTTCTTATCTAAATTTGATCGTTTTTATTGCTTGAATATTGTTGCCTTTTATAGTGAATCATTTCTTTCTACTACACGAGGTACGAAAAGAAAAATTACAGATATGAGTTCAGCATCATTATGGTACAAACGATTATAGCGCATATCTAAATCAAGGATAGAAAGGCTTGTGTCAACTGAAATTCTAAGTTCCTTAGACTTCATAGATTTTGATGTGTATGTGAACTATATAAAAGGAAAATAAATCAACAGAAGGAGATCTGAAGTCAATAGGTCATTAGACGTCTTATAACTTATACATACAAATATTTGTGGTCCATTCCCTACGGTTGCTTGGAATGGACAATAATATTTTATAACGTTGATAGACGATTTTTCTATATATGGCTACATGTATCTCATTCATGAAAAATCTCAATCATTGGATGTGTTTAAAAAATTTTAAGGTCGAAGTTGATAATCAACTCAGTAAAATGATTAAAAGCATTAGATCTGAGCGTGGTGGTGAATACTACGGTAAATATGATGGTTCAGGTGAACAACGTTCAGGACCTTTTGCAAGATACCTCGAAGAATGCGGTATCGTCTCACAGTATATCCTGCTAGGGTCACCGACGATGAATGGTGTAGCTGAAAGATGAAATAGAACACTTAAGGACATGGTGAGGAGTATGATTTATCATTCTACCTTGTCAGAGCCTCTTTGGGGAGAAGCACTCAAGACTACAACATATATCATAAATAGAGTTGCAACTAAGGCAACTAATAAACCCCATATGAACTATGGACGAGAAGGAAGTCCAGTCTAAATCATATTTGGGGATGTCCAACTGAGGCAAGACCTTACAAGTCTAATGAAAAGAAACTGGATGTAAGAACAATTAGTTGTTACTTTATTGGATACTCTGAAAGATCAAGGAGGTACAAATTTTATGATCCCACAATTAAGTCTATTTTTTAGTCTAGCAATGCTAGATTTTTTGAGGATGTTGAGTTTGCAGGGAGATAAAGGTAAAGACTTTGTCCCTGAAGAGGAATATGTTGGCATTCCCTTAGATGTAGTTAGAATTGTTATGGATCACATTCCTATCATTTCTGATGACACAAATATTCAAGATAATATTACCGAATCAACCCAAAATGAAATTAGAGAGGAATAAACATCAACACTTCATGAATCTTTGCCATTAAAAAGATTTACTAGAGAGAGAAGAAGAACAATATCAGGTGAGTATATTGTATTTCTCCAAGAATAAGATGTAGACATTGGAGTAATGAAAGATGATCCAATCACCTTTTATCAAGCCATGAAAATTGTTAACTCTCTAAAATAGATAGATGTCATGAATGAGTAAATTAAATCCATGAAGGATAACAATGTGTGGGAACTTGTTCCATTACCTGAAGGTGTGAAATCCATTGGTTGCAAGTGAATATTTAAAATCAAGAGAAATTCAAAAGGTGATGTGGAAAGATACAAAGCCCACTTTGTTGCAAAAGGATTTATACAAAAATAAGGCATTGAATATAAAGAGATCTTCTCTCCAGTTTCTTTAAAAGACTCTTTCAGGATTATAATGGTATTAGTTGCATTCTTTAATTTAGAATTGCATCAGATGGATGTAAAGACAACATTTCTCAGTGGCGACATTGAGGAAACAATATATATGGTGCAACCAGAAAACTTTGTTTTAGGAGACCCTAAGAATATGATTTGTAAACTCAAGAAATCCATATATGAACTCAAACAGTCTTCAAGACAATGGTATTTCAAATTTCATCATGTGATCATCTCTTTTGATTTTGAAATAAATTTGACCGGTGAATGCATATACCATAAATTTTGTGAGAGTAAACATATTTTCTTGGTATTATATGTTGATGACATCTTGCTTGCTAGCAATGATATGAACCTTTTATAGGATACTAAGAAATTTCTTTCAAAAAACTTTGATATGAAAGATCTTGGTGATGCATCTTTTGTTTTGGGTATTGAGATATATCGAGATCATTCTCAACAAATCCTTGGTTTATCTCAAAAGAGTTATATTGAAAAGGTTCTCAAAAGATATGACATGCAAGATTGTACACCAGCTGATACCCATGTGGCTAAGGGAGACAAGTTCAGTCTAAATCAGTATCCTAAGAATGATTTTGAGAAAAGAGAGATGCAAAGAGTTCCTTATGCATCAGCAATTGGAAGTCTAATGTATGCACAAGTTTGTACTCGTCCAGACTTGGCATATATTACAGGGATGTTAGGCAGATATTTGAACAATCCATGATAAGATCATTGGAAAGCAGGTAAAAGGATCATGAGATATCTACAAAGAACAAAAGAATATATGCTTACATATAGGAGGTCGAACCAACTTGAGATCATTGGTTATAGTGACTTCGATTTTGTTGGATGTCAAGATAGTATGAAGTCTACATCATTCTACATCTATCTATTTGCTGGATGTGTTATTTCTTAGAAGAGTGCTAAGCAGACTCTTATAGCCTCTTCCATTATGACAGCAGAATTCATAGCATGTTACGAAACATCCAATCACGGGATTTGGTTGTGTAATTTTGTCACTGGATTGCGTATAGTTAATGGTATTGAAAGATCATTAAAGTTATTTTGTGACAATAAATCAGCGGTCTTATATTCCAATAACAATAGGAGGTCGATAAAGTCTAAGAATATAGACATCAAATTCCTGATTATTAAAGAAAGAGTACAAAGTGGACAATTATCCATTGTGCATATCGGTACAAACTCCATGATTGCGGATCCGCTTGATAAAGGATTGCCATCCAAAGTATTTCATGATCATACCATGAATATGGGTGTCATTTCAGTTAAAGATATTCTGTTTTAGTGGTATTTTGTAATTTTTGAGAATGCTTGTAAACAATTCTATTATGTATCTTGGTAATTCAGTTTGAACATTATGGTCATTGTTTTGTATGAACAATTATTTTATATTGACTATGTTATTCGTCAAGTATGATGTCATTCAGTGGAGCAGTTGGAAATTGATATGTTAAGATCACATTGCATATAATTTCTATGCTACATACCCATGTCATTTTCCTTTTTATTAAGTTGTATTGACATATGAGACCATTAAAGGTTAAGTTACTATGATTGTAACGTAGCCATTTTGATCCTATGCTTGATACAACTGGTAGACAGGATTTACGGATACACATAAAAGTGGTGACAGAAAGGTTGAGCTCATTCGGATATTATGCGATTATAATATTTACACATATAGTTCAAGTGGAAGATTGTTGGAATTAACATTCAACGGTGGACTTATATGTTTATATATATATATATATATTTGTAATCAGTTATATTGTCAACTTTATTCATGACCCAAAAAAGAAAGGGATCAAATAAAGTTAGGAATTTACTTTGGACATAAATATATATTTTGGTTACATGTGGATTAATTATATATAGACCAAGAGAGAATTTTCAAATCTATGATGGATAGATTCAAAAATTCTCAATGTAGTTTTAGAAATAGTTATGGTCCACATCTTCTCCCTATTTTGAATCTCATCTCAAAAGGGGATGGTACGGATGCTCCTCTCTCTCAATTCCTTTTTGCTTTTTGTGGGAATGCATTGGAGAAGACAGTCTTTGGGAAAGGTGTTTTTCTTTGGAAGTCCATCTCCTTGTTTCCCTCGATGGTTTCATCACTATCAGGTATGGATTTCTTTCATATATATGGATTCTGTTATTTCTTTTGGAATCATTTATATTTCCTTGATTAAATTCGAATATATGTCCATGTTTGGTGCATCCTTATATGTCATATTAATATTGTGATGTTCGCCTCTGGTAATACCCATCAAGTTAAGATATTACAGTATGGTCATACACGAAATGATCAGATTCGGAATGATACAATCAAAAGGAAAGTTAGTATAGTTGCGATAAAGGATAAGATGAGAGAAATCTGTTTACGATGGTTTGACCATTTCAAAAGAGGGCGGTTGATGTAACATTTAGAAGATGTGAGATTTAAGATGTGGAATATGTTAAGAGAGGGCCTGGAAGACTTAAGAAGAGTTGGAATGAGACGATCCAAAGAGATCTTAGTTATTTGGATTTCAGCTCGAAAATGACCCATAATTGATACGAATGGAGGCAAAAAATCCATATAACCGATCATTTAATTGTGGGAAAAGGTTTTGTTGGTGTTGTGCAGCTCTTTCAAAAGTAAATAATCATGCACGCGTGCATGTACCGTGTAATTTAGGAAGGACAACATCATGTCATTATTGGCATATATTAAATGATATTTATTGGTCCAGAGTATGGAAGACTGGAATTATTTCTCTCTATTTAATGGGTCAAATAGCAGATTAATCCGCAGGTGCAAATGGAGAGAAATTGAAACTTACGTGGTGGGATGTTAAAATTGTTTTTTTTATTTTTCGGAGACAATCTGTTTAGTTAGAGCTAACATAAGTAGTTATTCATTTGTTTAAGGGATAGTAGTTTGGTAATTACCCAACAACCTTTGATAATCACGAATTACACCTATGATTCTGAATAATGCTTAACCTTTACATGGTATAATCATGTGTCAAGTTTCATCAATTTCCACGGTTAGATTTGACTGATCCTGTAAGTTTTGGACAATTTTACCCTCGAACAAAATCATTTTTTCTAAAGAAGCCCCCTCACATCTTCTGTTCTCTGTCGCTGCTGAAGGGGGTCTCGACCATCATTAATGCGGCTCTCACGAGGTGGCTCCGGCGTAGATGCGGCTTTGACGAAGGAATAGATTGTCTGTCTCTAACAATGTAGCAGAAAAATACATTCTTGCAAATTCGAGCAACAATTTGACATGGAAGAAAATGAGCACAACCCATAGCCCTTCGACCTTGAGCACCACGAACTGTTCCTAACCACCAACGTAGGACACCATCCATTGCAGTGGAGGTGATCACGGAGGACGTGAGAGGGGGTTGGAGGAGGAAAGGGGGGAGGCTATTTGCGGAGGAAGGGGACTGGAGGAGGGAAGGGGGGAGGTGGTCGGTGATTGTCCTTCCCATCGCACACCCGCAGACCCGTGAGGCAAACCACGTTGAGGTCGCTCACGCATCCAGCGTACCAGCAGGAGCCGCCCATCCTCTGGAAGGGTTGGATAATGATGGCCATTGTTGTAGCCATTGACGAGGCCGACGTCGTAGAAAGCCTGCTCGTCGATGATGGTGATCTCGGCGAGGATGGCCGGAGGGGATCCGTTGAGGCCGTTGCAGTAGAGGGAGCTACCGCAGTCACCGGTAGAGCGGCGACCGTGGCCAGAGGAGTCGAAGGTGCAGTTCTGACGGCCCCAGATGCCGCCGGACCAGGTTGGGGGGGAGGCGGAGGAAGTGTGCCTAGTTGGGTTTGAGCTGGAAGAAGCCGTGGGGGAGGGATGGCCTGCCAGCGATGGGCTGGATGCCGGGCCACACGGGGTGCGAGCACTTGTTGTAGAGGGAGAGCGTGTCGAGAGAGCAATGGAGGAGGCCGCGGAGGGGGAGGCAGAGCTGCGGAGGGGGATGGAGGGGGCGCATGGGCTGGAGGGGGCGGCGTCGAGGGCTAGAAGGGGCAGAGGGAGGAGGGAGGGAGTCGGTGGAGTAAGGGGGAGGGGGCTGGAGAAGGAATATATTGAAGGAGGTCGGTGGGCTGTGGGCGGAGGAAGGGGGAGAGGCTGGAGGAGGAAGAGATGGGAGGTGGTCAGCAAGCTGTGGGCGAAGGAACGGGGAGAGGGATGGAGAAGGAAGACATGGGAGGAGGTCGGCGGGCTGTGGGCGGAGAAAGGGGGAGAGATCTGTAGAAGGATGACAGGGGAGGAGGTCGGCGAGCTGTGGGCGATGGAGGAAGACAACGGAGGTGGTCGACGATCCTGAAGGCAGGTGGGTGGGGGGAGAGGGGCGCTAGAGGAGGAAGGGAAGAAGGGGGGTTGGGGTGTTAGCGTTTTTTTTTCTTTTTTTCTTTTTGGTTTATTTTCAGTCATTTGATCGAGGATAGGTTAGATTAACTCAAAGGTGTAGTTGAGTTAATGGTTAAAGTAATAGAGGGTTATAGATGTAAGACGGAATACTTATTCAAGGTCTTATATGTAGTTCGTGATTATCGATGGTTGCTGAGGTAATTACCAAACTACTCGGAGTTATGGATGTAAATATTCCTTTGTTTAATTCATACATTATAGTTAAGACTTTAAAATAAACTGCATCAATATAATTATAAGATACCATTGTCATATATCAAAAATCACTCAAACATTTGTCTTATCTATGTTACTTATATTTGACTATAATAAAATGGCATTTTTACGTATTCATATATAATGACGAGATTTTTTGTTGCGAACTTTGTTTAAACTTCCAATTAGCAATGGATGTGGTATTCATTGCTATATAAATTAGCGACTACTCATGTAACAATGAATATCTATTGTTATTTTTCAAAATTTTAGTTAATTTTAGTTAAATTTTGAACAAAAATTAATAAAAATAAGCTAAAGTGTTGAAAAATAACTATCGATAAGTATTGTTACATGACCATCACTAATGTTATAATAATAGATATGACAAACCAAATAATTGGTTTGGTGGTAGAGGAGTGGCTCCTACAAACAAAAGACCGAGGTTCAAATCCCCAACCCTCCTTCTAAGAGAAAAAAAGTAATGAAGGAACGGAGTAAGGGTATGACTTTGACTATCTAAAAATAATAATAGATATGACATTCGTAAGTATAAAAAAAATAAGTTCGCAATTCATATCTTCATTAATTTTATATTTAATAGTGGGAAATATAACGACTGAGAACATTACTATAGATTCATTTTGTTGCAATGTATTCACGATTTCAGATAAAATTTAAGATATATGAATTGAATATTCATTTAGCATAGTGAGCTTGAAAATTTCTATCATGTTATTCTTGAACCTTAAGGGGCGTTCGATTCGGGAATAAATAGGAATAAGGATGGAGAATAAGGAGAATAAAGGTTTATTCTATGTTTGGCTTGAAAGATGTAAAGAAAATATGGTGGAATAAGAGTAGGTAAGGTGGAATAAAGATAGGAATAAGAGTGGAATAAGATGAAATAATGAGACGTGGATGGAGTAGCCGTACTATTAGGAACCGTATCAGAGAATTGACACATTATCCCCATGCTTATTCTCCAAACAAACACGGTCTAAGCGTTGCTAAATTTAACGATGATTAGAAGAAAAAGTCAGTCAATAATTATTCTTAATGATGTGTTGCCAGTAATATAGCAAGGAATACAATATCTGATGTGAATTTAAATAATAAAGTAATGAATACATTCATTATTATTTAACGTCGAAAAGATAGGGCAACGAATACTTAATTATCCGTTACTTTTAAGGTAATTTTATTTTAGTGAATGCATTATTCATATTTTTGGACTCCAATTTTAGCATGTACTTTTACCTAAACGTCATTTTGATATCATTATTTAATGATTCCTCAAATCCCTTTCAACATATCATAGTCTTTCTCATATGCGGTTGAAACTACATGCATATATAATTATAGAAAGTTATTGTGCATGTCCTTTAATAACAAAAAAACACTCTCTAACTTTATAAGTCAATATCAATAATAAAATAAACAAAGGTCTCTATTTTAATCTTTAAGATTTATTTCAAATTGATTTTTAACTGATGTGATTCAAAGCTTTTTAAGACAAATGAATAACTAAATTTATGTGGCTCCGTCGTTACATTTAAAGTTCGGGTATTGCATTAAAATTGGGTGTATGGTTTTGAGACTTTTATGTAATTTACTCAATTAAAATTTAGATATTCCTCCCACAAACATTAATCCGCAAAAGTTTTTTGAAAAATTCATATGGATATTCGCAGGGTATGCATGTGTGTGTGAATATTGTTCTGTACACATGTAAAATCTCATTAAAAACCGTTACTTCTTTTTAATACTTTCTATGCCTTTTTTTATTAAGAAAAAGCTTGAAATATCGGATTTAAATGAAATTTTATGGATATATGGAACAACATTCATCGACCAATACAGTTGGATTTTTTTCTCTGCACCGCAAAAGTCATCCTTGCAATGAAAGGCGAGCACTCCTACCAATGGACATTGACGGATCCAGTATATAATATAAGGGAGTCATGATTCCTCCTTAATTCCTATATTTCACTTTTATAATGTATTTGAGTTTTGATATGACCCCTCCTTAAATGTGAAATTTGTTATGTCTGCGAAAAAACATAGGAACAAACACACTTAATGGCATAGTGGTTAATTGGTGCGTTATTGTAATTTGTGGAACAATGATTTCCTTACCAATAATTTATTTTTATTAAAAAAAAATAATTCCTACATAATTTGATATTAAATGGGATTAAATCATGTTTATTCTCCTATTATTTCTACGTTATAAACAAAATAAACTTTATTACTTTCTTTTAACCATGGATTTTTTTTGTTTAAACTTTTCACATGATAGTTCAGAGAATTTAGAAAAGTTTAAATAATTATATTTAATAAAATTTAGAAAATCACCATCGAAATAATAAGTTTATTTGAAAATTTAATCATACTAATAATTTTAAATATTGAGTTTATAAAAATGAAAAAATATCATTTGAAAATATTAGTTCTATTTAAAAATATCATTTAAAATTATAATTAATTAATTTTTCATTTTGACCGTAGATGATAGTTGTATACTTAACCTCTCCTTGATACAATTCTTGATTCCGCCCCTGCCAATGGGATAGACAAAAGGCGTTCTTGCATGTTGAGATGAACCCTGGCTGGTAGAAGCTTCGGCGTTGGTCTCTTACGTTGCCCATGCTTACAATAAATGGTGAGATCTACATATAAATGCCTTTATAGTCTCAATATTTGCATATGTATATCCTTGTAAGAGTTATACGTCCTTAGAAAGACATATCAATTCAAACTAAATGGATAAGAAGTCATACTATTAATTAATGAGTTGGAGTATTGTACACGTGAAACTCCCTTGCTTCCTAGGCTCAACTGAGGAAGATGCGATCTGTGAAGCGAATTTTGACTTAACTTCCTCCGTGTCGGTAAAGAAAGTAGGCATGATCCAATGAGAAGTCTCGCTCCTACCCAGCCTTATGTAAAGAAAGTCAGAGTCACGCTCGCCCCCACTATAAGAAAATTAACCTAAGATAACGAATAATTTGAATATCCATTGCCATATCTTCATATGTTAAAAATATGCCATCGAATATTATTCGTTCAAAAATTAAGCTTTCTTCTGGGCATTAGCAATAATTTATCCATTGATTATAATTTGTATTAATCACTATTAAATTTAATAATTATTAGAAAAAAGTCAACGTATAAGTAATCGTCGTTATATGATATATTGTTAGGAACATAGTAACGAATAGGATATTCGATGGAAATTTAAAGAACAAGTAATAGATAATAGATGTTGTTATATATTTAACTACAGACGATTATATGACGATGAATAAAAAGTATCCGTTTCTTTAGATCAAATTTGTTGGAGTTACCCTCTAAGAACAATGTGCATATGGGAATTTCAAAGTTCCAGCGGAGTATATTTTACATGTGTACGTACTAATTGATCATGTATGGTGTAGATAAACAATGATAAACAACGAATTTAACTAAAATAAACTGATTGAAATTTAGAACGAATGACATATTCAGCGTCGTATTATTAACAACTGTTTTATTGATTTTCTCTTTGAATTTTGCATTAGTCGTTGCTAAAATTAGCATCGACTAATTAAGAGTTTACACCAGTCAGTCATTGTAGAAAACACAGTAACAATCAATATAAATTTTGCGATAAAAGATAAAGAATGCTCACAGTTATACGGTTGGTCGCGACAACATATATGTCATAGGTAAAATGGGGTTGTCCCTAGGGAGCTAACTTGGCTTCTCTGTCCATTTTTTCTATTTTTTATTTTTTTTTTAAATTCTTCTATGAATTTTCATAACTACATCCTTATATTATATAATTCAAGTTTCATGTGAAATAGAGACTCTTGCGACCTCTATCCATACGGGGTTGAATTTAATAATTCTGCAACTGTTAAAAAATGACTATCTGGATAGAGGCCGTATGAGTCACTATTTCGCACGAAACTTGAATGGTATAATATAAGGATATAATGATGAAAATCCATGAATTTATTTTAAAAAAATAAAAAAATAGGAAAATAGGATGGGGGTGTCAAGTTACTCTCCCCTGGAGGGCAGCCCCACTTTTTCCATAATGTAATTATGTGCAAAGTTCTTATGGTGAAAGTTATTTTTACAACAAAGAATATTTGTTATAAATCTAGCAGTCATGTGCAAGGCTGGTCCTGAGAGTAATTTCGGGGTGCAATAACCTAGGGCTTATCAAGTTTAGGGGAGCATCTTTATATGCGATCCAGTTTTTAGTTTAGGAAATATCTTTTTTTTACATAAATCATAGAGTAATATGTATTAACTAATGATATTAATTATATTTAATCTACGTAATTTGTAAAGTTTAAAGGACCTATACTTTAGAGGGATCACTAGGATCTCATATTCATCTTTATGCGTATTTAACCATCAGAAACGATCAGAAAACCATATGGAAATCTTTTTTTTTTGTCAATATGCAGTGTATTTATTGCAGGCGGAGTTTCTGCAGGAGGTGGAACTCCAGTGGCAGGTCCTGTCATGAAGTTGCAACGATCAGAAACGAGGGATCATACGCGGGAGCGGATTGTCAGCTGTGGTGTTGTCCCTGCTGTGATGGTGTGAGCCGCTCGATCATGATCGAGCGATTTACACGACTTTGCACGGTATGAACTCACAAAAAGTTCAAAATCGTGCGAACCGCTCGATCGTGATCGAACGACACACACAGCTACTGCAGAATCTGTTGCATTTCAACCTGCAGCAAACGATCATCTCTATCGTACGGGAGCAACTGAGATTAGATCACCCACTGGAACAGGAGGAGGTCTATGTTATCAGAATCGATTCCACGGAACAGTACCATGTGATGTGTAGTTTCTTATCCTCGTCTTGTTCAGTGGATAAGGGACCTCGCAGTTCAAAATCCAGGGACCGATTCCCTGAAACAGATGGGGATAGGGATCGTTTTCTCCCTCTGCATCGCTTTGCAATGCTAAGATAGGGACCAATTCACTGAAACTGTTTGAAATCATGACATCGTTCTCCATATAATTTTGTATCATAGCGCCATGTTTCTCTCTCGTCGTTGACTAAGATACAATATTCTACTCTCTCCTCTGAATGTTTCTGTATACGCTGTCTCTCTCTGACTCGAATATTTTATCGTGCCAATTTTGATACTAAGCTGCAAGTTGCATCACGTCGAGATCACGTTGACATGTATATATATGTGGGCAATAATGCAATAGAAAAGTGGAGGAGTCGCCATTTTTTTTTATAGGGATTTTATCACTTGTGCCCCTCCGAGATATCGCAATATCAGTTATGCCCCTATCTTTTTGATAATATCAGTTGTGCCCCTCAAAACTTGCTCCGTCATCACTTGTGCCCTTCCGTCAGATTGACCGTCAAAAAATTGAAATAATCATAGTTTACTCAAACCATAGTGTGGTTAAGAGGGGTATTATGGTCAACCCCTCTTCTTGGCAAACCTCCTCTGCTCGTCCAGCATGGGCCATGGCAACGCTTCCACGCCGGTTTCCTCCCCACCGCAATCGACCCCCGCAACGGCTGCTGCTCCACCACCAAGACCTTCCACAACGTCATCTCCTCGTCCTCTGCCTCTCCCTTCTCTCCCTCAATGTCATCTCCTCCGCCTCCAACTCGTCGATGCTGGCCCTGCTCACCCGCGCTCCCTGATATGCCTCCCGCACCCTTAGTTAATTCGGTCAAATTAATGGTCCAAATTACTTTTAAGTGTTCGTTGCAGTCGGATACAAGAGGTTGATCAAAAACCACTTAAGTCAGATTTTGGTCAATTTTAAGCGGTGATATTTTTTTACTTGGTGGAGTCCAAGGTCGATCTCAGGGAGGCAACTGTCTCCTTAGGTGGATTACAGCAATTTTCAAGTGTTGATGTTCGAGGGTCAATTTTTTTGGTCTTTTTATTTCTTATGCAGACATATGCAGACAAGTCTTAGCCAATTTAACTTTAAATTTAATTGAAGTATCAAACGAAGTCCAAAAATAATGAAAATTGGCCAGATGATTATTTATGATGAAAATGACCTACACTAATTTTTTTGGAATTTTTCGACTCAAAATAAATTTTCTGTGAATTAAACAAACAGACAGAGTGATTTTCAGTGTTTAATTTTTAATAAATATCAAATCACAATTTTTCCAAGAACTAAAATTATCCCAGGAAGGTCTAATGATTAGGGACCTAGGAAAATTAACAGAACTAAAATTCACTGTGAAATGAATTAATTAAAATTAATTAAAGAAAATCACTAAACTATTTATCGAGGCCTCGTTATGCGTGCAAATGATATGAAATTTTTATGGAGTGTTGAAAATAATGTCTTTAAGCTACTGAGAATTTTTGGTGATTTTTGAAGGCACAGATAATTAATTAAAAATCAAAAGGCATCACTGGGCAAAATATGTCTCAAATGTACCAATTAATTCATTGATAATTCAATTAAGCCAATAAAAATCAGACACGTGTACAGACAGATAGAGGACAAAATTCTCAACAACTTGCAATTTTTAGAATTTCAAAATGATGAAAAATGCATGCTATGGACACGTGCAAACACAAGGGTGTAAATGCAATACTGGAAAATAAAATTTCAATAAGTAAACGTGCTGACAGGGACTAAAATGCAATTACCGATAGTATGCAGGACTTCTATGCAATTTTTCCACAAGACACGTGCTCCTCACGTGGTGTTTGCTTCACAGGGACCTTTTCGCAATTTCTGAAAGCTCCAGGGGCGTCGGTGCAAATAACCCAGGTCGCACGTGCACCTCACGTGGGGGGGGACCTAGGTTCGGAGGGCGTCGGAGGCTCGGAGCGAGGCTTGGGTCTTCTGGAGGTTCGGCCCAGCTTCGATGCAGCTTCGGGTTACCCGAGCCTAGGCTTGGATGCCGAGGCTCGGAGAAGACGACGTGGCGGCCTGAAGGCCCTTGGATCAAGATGGCTCCAAGGGATGTCGATGAAGACGCGTGGCGGCTGGTGAGGCGTCCGATCCGAGGGGTGATCAACGGTCGAGGATGAGGGCGGCGAAGGGACGCGTGGCGAGGCGGGTACCGTTCGATCAGATGATCGAACGGTTGCTGCTCCTTCTTCTCTAACGATCCTCCGCCGCCTGCGGAGGAGAGGGCTGCGCTCCGGTGAAGGCAGCCGAGCTCCGCCTCGGTTGCCAAGCTCCGGTGATAAGCTTCGTCAGCTCCCACCTAGCTCGGAAGAAGCGGAAGAGCACGAGGAGGCCTCCGGTGGTCTCTGGATCCCTGGAGGGTGGCTGGAGCTCGGTGTCGATGAAGCTCGAGGAGAGCTCCGGCGAGGCTCCGGCCAATGATGAAAGTAGCACCTGCAAGTGTTAAATATAGAGCCGGAGCTCGTGCGTGCGTTTGTGGAGACGTGATGCTGGTTGGCGAGGCCTAAGGCGACGTGAGGTGGTCAGGCGACGTTGCTCCGGCCAAGTGGCGGAGCTGGAGATCGATGGACGGTGGAGTGGAGCGTCTGAAGGTGCGGAGGGGTCAGCGAGGATGAGAGCTCCGACGCGGAGCTCGGCGGAGTGAAGGCAAGGCGCGAAAATGATCGTGGTCGGAGAATAAAATCGGAGAAGATAAAGGAAAAAGAAGAACAAGATCGGAGGAGGAATGGAGGGGGTTACCTGGGGATTGGGGCTCAGCTTCGAGCTCCAGGTCGTCGCTCAAGGGGTCGGTAAGGTCCCGAGCTCTAGCAGCTGCTCGGAGGAGTGGCTGCGACACGGCGGTGGGCCGAGGATCTCGCCGGAGAAGAAGCTCTGTCGTCGCTCGACAAATCAGCCAATTGCTGTCACCAATAGGAAGCTTGGAGCTCGAGGGATCTCTCTGGAGTGGCGGATGCGGATGAATGTGGCCGGAGAGGGGGTATTTAAAGGATGAAGGTGACGGCTGGAATGGGTGAGTGGCGAAGTTGGTGGCTGTCGTGGGGCGAGTGTGGCGGAGATGGTGGTGTTTGAGAGAGCTGGCGAGGGAGAGGGATGAGTGGGGTGTGTCGTGGGGAGGTCAGCGGCCGGCGAGGGTGGAGAGAACGCTTCCAAGAATAGGAAGGGGGTGCCCCTCCCGCAAGGCAGAGATCGTGGGAGAGAGGGGGCACCCGAGGTAGGAGACGAAGTCTCCACCGTTGGATCTTGTGATCCAACGGTGGAGATCAGCGCGTAGCGAGCGGTTATGATTAGATCTGGGATGCCTAGATGAGGGGTTATGAGAGCGCCACGTGGCGCGTTGTGGCGAGGCGCGAGCGGATGGTTCAGATGAAAGGGTGGAGTTGATCTGAGGGTCGAGACTCGCGGGAAGATGGGCGGCTGTGATGAGAGGATCGGGGGCGCGATCGAGCGGCGTAGATGCCGCCACGTGGAAGGCTGAGAGCGCGGCGCTAAGGGACGGTGGAGATGAAGTGTGGAGCGGATCGGGTGGCTGGGAGGTGATTAAGAGCGTGGAAGGGCCTGGACCGTTGGATCTGAAGCGCGATCCAACGGTGGAGGGCGCGGGCGGACGAGGCGAAGGGCAGCGGGCCGCGTGGCGCAATCAGAGGGCGCCACGTGGCCTGCTGTGAATGGCTGGAGGAAGAAATGCGTGTAGAGCGAAGAGGAAGCCGAATTTGGAAAAACTCAAAACATGAAAGTTGTAGATCTTGATGAGATCTACAAGTTTCATGTTGACCAAAGACGGAGATAAGGTCAAATATGGTACATAAATACAAGGATACATAAATGTATATATGTAGTATACAAACTGACCCAAAAACCCAAGTTTCTCATACAAGCTCCAATTGCAATGAAATTAGTCTCATTTTAAAGGTCTTTTAATACGTAGTATTCTAAGAGTGAGTAGACCTAATTAGGGGTTTGTATGAGGGCTTTATGTGTGTTTTAATGTACAAGGGTTCTCAGGATATTTGGCTATTTTACAAGGGTGATTTTTGGCATTCTTATTTAAATGCAGATGAGCTGCTAAAATGCATGAATTATGGATGCATGCATGAGTGTTATTTATGCAAGATAAACGGAAATATGCCTCTATTTTCTCGAGAAAAAGGCTCTATTTTTTGACTTTTGATGTGATGAATCACAGATTCATCAACCCCCTATACTTAAACCTTGCTCGTCCCCGAGCAACTAAATGAAATGCAAGAGTGAAATGATTTTGGGTTCCATACCAAGGTCATGAACAAAAGTTGAAAATGGAGCCTGACTCGACCTTTGGATTAATTGTGTGGCGGAACCTTATCGGGACCTGAACTTAAGACCTAACAGACTTCAAGTTCCACAAGTCTTCTATTCAAGACGCCTCAACAGTCAGGTCAGAACAAATCCTCAAACGCAAATTTCTGATGACTATGATTCTTACTTGTACTGTGTAAGTGAGATGTAACTCTCCACATCAGAAATGACTCGGAACCAGCCTCCTCTAACAAGGTAACTCAATAACCCGGTCCAGTAACTCTTTCCTCGAGGAGCGGGGTATTCCCTTCTAAGTTCAAGTGCGACCAACCCAAGAGGAGGGGGTAGAGAAAAGAATGGACGGTGGCCAGTGTAGCCACCTATCCCGGGATGCCTGACCAGTGTAGCCAAGTCATCCAGCTGCATTTTCTTTGCTAATATACATACTCCGACAGGTATTATTATTTTTTCTTGGACCTGTCTGATTTTTTTGGAGTTCTTTCTTGCATTTTTTTTTCTTTTCTTCTTCTTCTTCTTTTTTTTTTTTTGAACTATATATAAGGTGCAGCATGTACATCAGGAGTTTTTCCTCTTGAGCCAGTAGACTATCCCTCTTTTGAAGCATTATTGCAACCCACAGCATCCTGTCCTTAGATGTCAACACCACCAGACTAGGTTGAGATGCACTACCCTCCCTAGAGGAGGACGGATGTTTCCACCCGTGCGCTACTCCAAGCCAAAGGATTCTACCTCCTCACCATCTCATCAATGAAGAGCTACGTGCATTGTGCTTGTCCAAGTTAGGTCACTGTCTATAAGAATCATGCGTGTGCACGAGATATTCTACTTAGACTAATCAAGATGACATGTGAACATAGACTTGCGGACTCAAAGAATTAAGTCACTTGACCTGAGAAATCTTAACTCCAGTTCCTATAAGGTTCCTCTGAAATTAGGTGGATTAAGGTCAAATCAAATCCATCCTCAATATCTACTCATAACTTGGTTCAGAACCCACTAGCTTTTCACTTTGCATATGCAGAAATATGCAGATGAGATGAGATGTCATGCTATGAAAATGCAGGACTTTTTTATTATTTTTTATGCAGGGATGATATGCAAGAGTAAATAAGAAGACTATATTTTTTTTTCTCTTATTTTTACCCACCCGTAATTATTGCAAAATATATACAAAAATACGCGAAAGTACGAGCTATGGGTAAAGTATATATGTAATATATACACGCCCCCCTATACTTAGCGTGTGCTATGTCCTCAGAGCACGAAGAGCGAGGAAAAGACATAGCTCGTGCTAAGCGTAGGAGAGCCAAAAAGAAAGTATAGAAGTCGTCTCGCCCCCCTATACTTAGGCTCTGGCAGTCTAAGTGTAGAAGAAGATCGAAAAACGGGGCAGACGAGGGAAAGATGAGAAATGGAGGAGTATCAGTGTGGGCATCGGTCCCCCCTATACTTAGGCTTAGGTCAGCCTAAGTATCGGTAGGAAATGAGTATAAGGACCAATGTGATCTGGAGAATATACAGTGAATCGACTCGGGTGACCCCTTCCCCCTATACTTAGGATCTGGTCATCCTAAGTATAGTCCGAGATAATGATTCGATGATGTGGGGACGGGTTACTAGAATCGTGGAGGTAAGGATAGGATATACAGGAAGAATGATATATATACAGCTGAGTCGGTCTGAATCTTTTGAAGATGCTGCTGATGGCTGGAGTTCATTGCTGCAAGGTCTCATACGCGGCTTGAGATGTATCTGCTGTATCTGTCTCGCATATGAATACAATCTCCTCCACATGGACTAACTGTTCATTGGATTCGACGAAATGCTTCAACAGCTGCCCATTTACTAGGAATGTCGGTGCGTCATCTGCGAGATCTGAGATCTCGACACATCCACTATCATGCACCGTTCGGACAACGAATGGTCCCGTCCACTTAGACTTTAGTTTGCCTTGGAAAGTCTTCAGCCTGGCATTGAACAACCATACCTTCTGTCCAGGAACAAAGGTCTTTCGTCTGATATATCTATCGTGCCAACGCTTCACCTTGTCCTTGTACACCACACTGTTGTCGTATGCTCGGTTTCTGACTTCCACAAGCTCATTCAGATCCATGTCTCTCTGTTTTTGGCCCAGGTGTGTGTTCCAGTTGACCTTCTTTATTGCCCATTCTGATTTGTGCACTAACTCTGCGGGCAAATGGTACGGCTTTCCGAATACCATTCGGAATGGGGAGGTGCCTAACGGTGTCTTGTAAGCCGTCCTATACGCCCAGAGGACTTGATCCAGGATCTGAGACCAGTCCTTCCTGTCTGGGCGGACGAGCTTTTGCAATATGGTTTTCACCTCCCTATTCGACACCTCAGCCATACCATTGGTTTGTGGGTGGTAAGGACTAGCGACACGGTGTTCGATGCCGTAGTCCTTCAGGAGTTTCTTCACCTCCCGATTCACAAAGTGGCTACCCCCATCTGATATCATCATTTTGGGGATCCCGAACCTAGAGATTATGTGCTCTCTGATAAATTTACAGACAGTCCTGCTGTCTGCGGCTCGGGTCGGGATAACCTCCACCCATCTGGACAGATAGTCAACCGCAAGAAGGATGTATTCAAACCCGTGGCTGACAGGGAATGGGCCCATGAAATCGATGCCCCAGGCATCAAAGACATCACAAATGATGACCGGCTGCATTGGCATCTCATCCTTGGAACCAACGGTTCCTCCCATCCTCTGGCAAACTGGGCACGACTTCGCGAAGGCGGTGGCATCGTGAAACAGAGTCGGCCAGTAAAAGCCACATTGAAGTACCTTCCATGCGGTCCTCTTCCCGGAGTGGTGTCCTCCTGCCTCTAGGCTATGACATAAAGAAAGGACACTCTGGTATTCCTCCTGAGGAATACAACGTCTCCAGACACAATCCGGTCCTTCAAAGAAAAGGATCGGATCCTCCCAATGGTAGTGTCTAGCGTCCGACTTTAGTCGGTCAATTTGGCTCTTGGGCCAATCCTCGGGAACTTTCTTGGAGACAAGATAGTTCACGATATTGGCATACCATGGGAGTGAGTCGATAACAAAAATCGACTCGTCGGGGAAGGAGTCTCGAATCGGGGAAACCTCGGAAGTATTAAGATTTTCGAGACGAGAGAGATGATCGGCTACTACGTTCTTCTTTCCAGGTTTATCACGGATGTCCAAATCAAACTCCTGGATAAGTAAAATCCAACGAAGAAGACGCGCCTTTGCGTCCTTCTTCTCCATCAAATATCGTAGTGCCGTGTGGTCTGTGAACACAGTTACCTTGGATCCGATTAAATGAGATCTGAATTTGTCCAAGGCAAACACTACCGCAAGCATTTCCTTTTCGGTAACTGTATAGTTACGCTGAGCAGCATCAAGCACTTTGCTTGCGTAGTGAATTGCAAACGAGACGCCGTCTCTTCTTTGTCCCAATACAGCCCCAACAGCATAATCTGAGGCATCCGTCATGATCTCAAAAGGAAGAGACCAATCTGGGGCTTGTAAGATGGGTGCGTCCATGATCATTCCTTGTAATCGCTTAAAGGCCTCAAGACACTTGTGATCGACAATAAACTCCGCGTCTTTGCCTAAAAGCTCAGTTAGCGGTCGGGCAATCTTAGAAAAATCCTTTATAAATCTCCGATAAAATCCGACATGCCCGAGGAACGACCGCAACTGCCGTACGTTGGTTGGTGGCTGGAGTCGTCTGATCACGTCCACCTTGGCAGGGTCAACCTCCATTCCTCTCTTGGAGATGACATGCCCCAACACTATGCCCTCCGTCACCATAAAGTGACTTTTCTCCCAGGAGAGCACCAGATTGACCTCACAACATCTTTTGAGGACTCGGTCCAGATTCCTAAGGCAGGAATCAAAAGAGTCGCCGTGGACCGAGAAGTCATCCATGAAGACTTCCAGGAATTCGCCGACCATTTCGGCGAATACAGCAATCATGCACCTTTGAAAAGTACCTGGAGCATTGCATAGCCCAAAAGGCATGCGCCTGAAAGCATAGGTACCAAAGGGGCATGTGAACGTGGTTTTTTCCTGGTCCTCCGGAGCTATGGCTACTTGATTGTAGCCCGAGAACCCATCAAGAAAACAAAAGAATTCTTTCCCCGCTAGTCTTTCTAAAATCTGATCAATAAATGGTAGGGGGAAATGATCCTTTTTCGTCGCGGCATTCAAGCGTCTGTAATCCACACAGACGCGCCACGACGTGGGTACTCTCGTCACGATTTCCTCTCCGTCCTCGTTGGTGGTCGTCTGAATTCCCGACTTTTTCGGGACAACATGGATTGGGGCCACCCACTTAGAATCGGAGATTGGGTAAATGAAACCCGCGTCGCACCATTTTTCTATCTCTTTCTTCACAACCTCTCGTAGATTTGGATTCAACCGACGTTGGAATTCACGAGAGGGTTTGGCTTCGTTCTCCAAATATATATGGTGCGAACACAGAGCGGGATTTATCCCGTGGAGATCGGAAATGCTCCAGCCTATTGCCTTGCAGTTCTTCTCCAGGATCTCTAGCAAGCGAGACTCCTGCTCCTCGGTCAAATGCGAACTGATAATGACCGGAAATTTCTTGTCTTGGCCCGCAAGGAAGGCATACTTCAGAGTTGTGGGTAAAGGTTTGAGCTCAGGGATGGTATGGTCGTCTAAGAAGTCTGGCTCAATCCGATCTGGTTCGGAGTTGGACGTGGCTGGATCCTGTTCTGTAGTGGTTGCCACCAAGCTTGGCTCTGGAGTCGGATCGTCAAAGGTCTCCATGCAATCGGCAAATGCCTCGTCCGACTCGTCTTCCTCATCTTCCGATTGTCCTAATGATGTAAGGACTGACAGGCCCACTTGGGCCTCTATGTCATCGAAGATGAAGGGCGATGCAGGCTCAGAGCTGTACTCGTTCCTGAGGATCTCGCAGACTGACTCATGCACTGGATCATCTTCAAAGGAGATGGACACATCGGTGCTGGCTGGGTTCTGTCTCCATGGCCCAACTAAGTCTACATGTTCACGGTCTGTTTCGATAGAAGAGTACTCGGTGCTGGATTCAGAGTCTGGTCTCTGCCATCTTGTCTGCTTCATCTCTAGTTCCTCATCTCCGCCTGGAGTTTGGAACTGAATTTTCCCATTCTTATAATCGAATAAGGCCCCTGCTGTTCTGAGGAAGGGCCTACCCAAAATGATCTGGGAATCTCTCCAATTACGAGGGGTTTCCATATCGAGGACAGTAAAGTCCACCATGTATTCTTGCCCCTCGACTTTGATCACAACGTTCCTTAACTCTCCTTGGGACCTCTTAGTGGATTTGTCTGCAAACTGAAGAATAGCTCTAAATTTCCTAAGAGGTCCGAGATTGAGCCGCTCATAGAGGGCTGTGGGCATTAAATTGATCGAGGAACCATTGTCCAGGAGAGTGCGTGCAAACGCGATGTCATCAACATGACTCACTACATAGTGTGCACCCATGTCTCTTCGTTTCCGAGGAAACGAGTTCTTTATTGCACAAGTCGTGGCTACTGATAGAACGTGTTTCTCAACACGGCTTTTGGTCTTCCTGCTAACCCTAGTAGGTGTGCATCTCACCTTAAGGTATTTTTGGAATGCAGGAGTCATTTCCACGAACTTGTCAAAGGGGATTGTGACCTTGATATGTTTGTTACAAAACTCAGCCATCTCAGGGTCATCTTTTTGGATTTTTTTGTTTTTCTTCTTCCCACCCTTGAGAGCTTGGGGGAAAGGGATTATTAACTCAGGTTCTGGAACTGAAATATCTTCATTAGCTGCTGAAACTGAGTTCTGAACAAGACTCTGACTCGGACTTTTATACAGACTCTGACTCTGACTCTGACGAAAAGGGAAATGCTTGGGCGAAACCGGTGATGCTTCTTCCGCTTCTTCTGGCTGGTCCTCCTCAGATGGAGGTGCGGGCTCATCGGTGTCGTCGGACTCTGGATGACTGCGGGGCTGGTGCTTCGAGGACTCAGATGTCCTCTTCTTCTGCTGGCGATGACGGTGGTGCTCCTCCTCTTCCTCCTCCGAATTCTCCTCAGGTCGAATTTCGGAGGTTCCTTCCTGTTGTGCCCGTGCCCGATCAGGTATGGTCACGGTCCTTCCGCTCCTGAGGGACATATGATTAACATTATCGTACGGAAGGATCTCATGTTCAGCTAAATAGTTATCTGAATAGTATACCTGATCTCGGGGTCGGTTCTGGCCCTGCTGTATGCTATTTGGGTTGGCCTGAACCTGTGCGGGAATTGGAGTCCTTGGCGCCATTTGTTGGTCTTGAGCACGAGAGACCCGATTGATGTCGGTTCTCATGTCTAGGTAGTCATTTTGCATCTGCTGGACCCTATCAGACAGGGTTTGGATCGCCAAGGTGAGGGACTCCAACTCGGTGGGCTGGGCTGGCTGCTGAGTGGATGCGGTCCTGAACTGGCCCTGCTGGCCGTGCCGGTACTGCTGCTGATGGTGCGGTGCTGGCCCCTGCTGGTAGGTGCGCTGCTGCGGCTGGTACCCCTGTTCTGGCCTGGACTGATATCGCGGGTTTGTGACGGGCCTGGTCTCCTGGTAGACTGGGGTTGGGCGGTGTGCCTGGTCCTTCCCCATCTCGATTTGCCGGACTAGTGGGTCACGGCTATACCAGAGCCCGTTGATCTCGTAAACGGGTGGAGGCTCCTCATACTCTGTCTCCACTGGTGGGGGTGCATGATGGTTCTGCTGGGTGTAAGTCTGATCCCAGCTGCTCTGAGACCCCGGTGCCTGTTCCTGTACAAGATGGACTCGATGTACAGGTACAGGTGGTGCAGAAGGGGTGGGTAGCTTAATCTTGGCTACCTTTTCAGAGAGTTCCTCCACCTTCTTGGGAAGGCTCGAAAGCGACTCCATCTCCGCGACTCTCTTGTGGATCTGCTCGACCATAGTAAGCTTGTCTGCAATCATCCCCATGCTGGGGATGAGGTCCTCTGTCAGATCTGCAACAGTCCTTCTAGTTGTCTCATTGGATAGAATCGAGGGAGACAACTGATAGGCCCTTGTGGCCTGTGACCTGCCGGTTTCTGCCATCTGCTCTAGGATTTTCCACACGGCGTGCTCGTTCTTGTTCAGATAGCTTCCTCCGCAGGCGGCACTTACTAACCCCTGCATCTCGGGGGTTAGACCGCAGAACAAGGTCTGGACTAAGATCGCTTTAGAAATGCCGTGGCATGGGCACTTCTGTACTAAGTCATTGAACCTGTCCCAAGCCTCGTGGAACGGTTCGCAGGGTCCTTGGGCGAAGCTGGCAATCTTTGTTCGCATCTGATTGGTTCTACTGAGTGGGTAGAACTTCTTCAAGAAGAGGTCCTTGAACTGCATCCAGGTAGTACATACCACCCCTAGGTTTTTCAGCCAATGTGCAGCCTTATCTCCTAAGGCAAACGGGGTGGCTTTCAGTCGGATATAATCTTGGCCAACATTGGGATGGCTCAGATTATTGCAGACTAGTTCGAAGTCACGGAGGAAAGTGTACGGTTCTTCGCTTAGGTTTCCGTTGAACTTCGGCAGCAGGCTAAGGAAGTGGGGCTTCAGCTCGAATGCCTGGTCGGGAACTGCAGGTGCTAGCCAATTCTGGATTTCGTTCTCCGCCGGGTTATAGGTATCGACCATTGGTCGGTCGATCCCTTCAGCTACTATTATCCGCCCCATTCGTGCAGTGAGATCAGCATTTTTCTGTTCAGCTTCAGCAAGACGTCTAAGAATCTGTCTCATCTGGTCCTCATCGGGCGGCATCTTTGGCGGCATTTCTCCCTCTAATTCTGGGGTTTGGAAAATAAGGTCGGTGTTAGAGGTTGAATCAAGGAAGGGATTACCGAGGCAATGATCTTCCTCGGTAATCTCAGAGGAGATAAAAGGGTTGGTTTGAGAGTAACCACCCTGAGCAGAAGGGAACCAGGACTCAAGAGGGTCATGAGTCCTGGGTGGTCCAAGGTGCGCTCGGACCGGAAAAGACGAGTTACTTGGGGGACTCATAGAGAGATTAGTGAACGGTGCGTCGAGATCTCCCCAGTCACTCATCTTGGTTAAGCAAGAAGAAGATAGGATTTTACTCCTACCTGAAGCAAGCATAAGATCAATCCAAAACCCTGGATTCACACTCAACACAGTGAAGGACTCAAAGTTGAGTCCAATTTATCTTGTAGTTTTTAAGTGTGATTTTCAAGCAGATCTAGCAAGGATTACGCGGCCTAGAGGGAAGTCGGCTCAGAGCCGGATGCGTCTTCCCTGTCTATCCTGTCGTCTAAGATACCGCCGCTCCTTCCTTTCTTCGCTCCTATCCCAAGCTGGTGGACTCAGTGACCACGCCCCTATCTACCTGCAAGCAGGCGGAGGCTGACAAGGCCGGAACTTCGCCCCGGGGGGTTACTGGCAGCTTGTCGCGAAGTACCGCAATTTCGCCCCTATCTACCTGAGACAGGCGGAGGCTACTTGGTACTAGTCAAAGAATCTGAAAATATCCGGCTCGTGATATTTGCTAGGATCAGTTAGAACGTGATATGGAAGACGGGGATTTGGGCTCTACCTTAGGGTGTTCACACACACTCAGGTACCCTCACTCAGCCTGAAAACAAGGTCGGGGATTAGTCTCCCGCAGACAATTTTCAGCTTTTATTCCCTTTTTATGGTCAATACTGTCAGCAGTCCCGGTTTTAAAGTTAGGTTATCACTGTAATTAATCACCACAAAGCACGCCTATCGGACAGTCCCCATTTCCTTTTTAAATTAAGTGAGAAAATCAGAGAGGGAAATCGAGAAAAGCCGATGCAAGTTGAAATCGATGATGCGTATGCTGAGTAGAGAATACTTACAGTGATCCTTCGCTTTTTGATGCAGGATGCTATACAGAATTGAAAACTTTATTCTACATGCAAATGCAAGCGATGAAAGCCGCTCCTAGACAGGCAGTTCTATTAGCGTGAAGAACAGTTTAATTTGAACTAAGTCCTGCGGTCTAGGTGCGTCTTTTAAGTGTAATGTGTGGTCCTATTGATTACGAGCACAAACAAGTCCTAGAGTGGCTCGAGGAGCCGCTAGTGCAAGCTAAATTACCAATCACCCACACAGCACACGGGACATAGTTTCCACTCTATTTACACGCGCGAGCTCCCAAACGGGAACCGCTGGAAATAATGCCAAAGAAAAATAAAATAAAAAGTACAATGCCTCTCTTTCTCTCAACACACTTTAAATGCTAAGTCCTTGAAGCGTCACCGACTCCTCGCGGTCCTCGCACAAAAATGAAATAGAGGTTAGAGAGTGACACAAAAAATAAAGCAAAAAGAAAACAAATAAGAGAAATAATTACAAGAAAAACCGGGGGTCAGACTACCCGGGGATTAGAAATCAAACACTTCAAAAATATGCTACAATTAACCTAAGCCGTGCCTCCTCGGCAACGGTGCCATTTTGATATGCCTCCCGCACCCTTAGTTAATTCGGTCAAATTAATGGTCCAAATTACTTTTAAGTGTTCGTTGCAGTCGGATACAAGAGGTTGATCAAAAACCACTTAAGTCAGATTTTGGTCAATTTTAAGCGGTGATATTTTTTTACTTGGTGGAGTCCAAGGTCGATCTCAGGGAGGCAACTGTCTCCTTAGGTGGATTACAGCAATTTTCAAGTGTTGATGTTCGAGGGTTAATTTTTTTGGTCTTTTTATTTCTTATGCAGACATATGCAGACAAGTCTTAGCCAATTTAACTTTAAATTTAATTGAAGTATCAAACGAAGTCCAAAAATAATGAAAATTGGCCAGATGATTATTTATGATGAAAATGACCTACACTAATTTTTTTGGAATTTTTCGACTCAAAATAAATTTTCTGTGAATTAAACAAACAGACAGAGTGATTTTCAGTGTTTAATTTTTAATAAATATCAAATCACAATTTTTCCAAGAACTAAAATTATCCCAGGAAGGTCTAATGATTAGGGACCTAGGAAAATTAACAGAACTAAAATTCACTGTGAAATGAATTAATTAAAATTAATTAAAGAAAATCACTAAACTATTTATTGAGGCCTCGTTATGCGTGCAAATGATATGAAATTTTTATGGAGTGTTGAAAATAATGTCTTTAAGCTACTGAGAATTTTTGGTGATTTTTGAAGGCACAGATAATTAATTAAAAATCAAAAGGCATCACTGGGCAAAATATGTCTCAAATGTACCAATTAATTCATTGATAATTCAATTAAGCCAATAAAAATCAGACACGTGTACAGACAGATAGAGGACAAAATTCTCAACAACTTGCAATTTTTAGAATTTCAAAATGATGAAAAATGCATGCTATGGACACGTGCAAACACAAGGGTGTAAATGCAATACTGGAAAATAAAATTTCAATAAGTAAACGTGCTGACAGGGACTAAAATGCAATTACCGATAGTATGCAGGACTTCTATGCAATTTTTCCACAAGACACGTGCTCCTCACGTGGTGTTTGCTTCACAGGGACCTTTTCGCAATTTCTGAAAGCTCCAGGGGCGTCGGTGCAAATAACCCAGGTCGCACGTGCACCTCACGTGGGGGGGGACCTAGGTTCGGAGGGCGTCGGAGGCTCGGAGCGAGGCTTGGGTCTTCTGGAGGTTCGGCCCAGCTTCGATGCAGCTTCGGGTTACCCGAGCCTAGGCTTGGATGCCGAGGCTCGGAGAAGACGACGTGGCGGCCTGAAGGCCCTTGGATCAAGATGGATCCAAGGGATGTCGATGAAGACGCGTGGCGGCTGGTGAGGCGTCCGATCCGAGGGGTGATCAACGGTCGAGGATGAGGGCGGCGAAGGGACGCGTGGCGAGGCGGGTACCGTTCGATCAGATGATCGAACGGTTGCTGCTCCTTCTTCTCTAACGATCCTCCGCCGCCTGCGGAGGAGAGGGCTGCGCTCCGGTGAAGGCAGCCGAGCTCCGCCTCGGTTGCCAAGCTCCGGTGATAAGCTTCGTCAGCTCCCACCTAGCTCGGAAGAAGCGGAAGAGCACGAGGAGGCCTCCGGTGGTCTCTGGATCCCTGGAGGGTGGCTGGAGCTCGGTGTCGATGAAGCTCGAGGAGAGCTCCGGCGAGGCTCCGGCCAATGATGAAAGTAGCACCTGCAAGTGTTAAATATAGAGCCGGAGCTCGTGCGTGCGTTTGTGGAGACGTGATGCTGGTTGGCGAGGCCTAAGGCGACGTGAGGTGGTCAGGCGACGTTGCTCCGGCCAAGTGGCGGAGCTGGAGATCGATGGACGGTGGAGTGGAGCGTCTGAAGGTGCGGAGGGGTCAGCGAGGATGAGAGCTCCGACGCGGAGCTCGGCGGAGTGAAGGCAAGGCGCGAAAATGATCGTGGTCGGAGAATAAAATCGGAGAAGATAAAGGAAAAAGAAGAACAAGATCGGAGGAGGAATGGAGGGGGTTACCTGGGGATTGGGGCTCAGCTTCGAGCTCCAGGTCGTCGCTCAAGGGGTCGGTAAGGTCCCGAGCTCTAGCAGCTGCTCGGAGGAGTGGCTGCGACACGGCGGTGGGCCGAGGATCTCGCCGGAGAAGAAGCTCTGTCGTCGCTCGACAAATCAGCCAATTGCTGTCACCAATAGGAAGCTTGGAGCTCGAGGGATCTCTCTGGAGTGGCGGATGCGGATGAATGTGGCCGGAGAGGGGGTATTTAAAGGATGAAGGTGACGGCTGGAATGGGTGAGTGGCGAAGTTGGTGGCTGTCGTGGGGCGAGTGTGGCGGAGATGGTGGTGTTTGAGAGAGCTGGCGAGGGAGAGGGATGAGTGGGGTGTGTCGTGGGGAGGTCAGCGGCCGGCGAGGGTGGAGAGAGCGCTTCCAAGAATAGGAAGGGGGTGCCCCTCCCGCAAGGCAGAGATCGTGGGAGAGAGGGGGCACCCGAGGTAGGAGACGAAGTCTCCACCGTTGGATCTTGTGATCCAACGGTGGAGATCAGCGCGTAGCGAGCGGTTATGATTAGATCTGGGATGCCTAGATGAGGGGTTATGAGAGCGCCACGTGGCACGTTGTGGCGAGGCGCGAGCGGATGGTTCAGATGAAAGGGTGGAGTTGATCTGAGGGTTGAGACTCGCGGGAAGATGGGCGGCTGTGATGAGAGGATCGGGGGCGCGATCGAGCGGCGTAGATGCCGCCACGTGGAAGGCTGAGAGCGCGGCGCTAAGGGACGGTGGAGATGAAGTGTGGAGCGGATCGGGTGGCTGGGAGGTGATTAAGAGCGTGGAAGGGCCTGGACCGTTGGATCTGAAGCGCGATCCAACGGTGGAGGGCGCGGGCGGACGAGGCGAAGGGCAGCGGGCCGCGTGGCGCAATCAGAGGGCGCCACGTGGCCTGCTGTGAATGGCTGGAGGAAGAAATGCGTGTAGAGCGAAGAGGAAGCCGAATTTGGAAAAACTCAAAACATGAAAGTTGTAGATCTTGATGAGATCTACAAGTTTCATGTTGACCAAAGATGGAGATAAGGTCAAATATGGTACATAAATACAAGGATACATAAATGTATATATGTAGTATACAAACTGACCCAAAAACCCAAGTTTCTCATACAAGCTCCAATTGCAATGAAATTAGTCTCATTTTAAAGGTCTTTTAATACGTAGTATTCTAAGAGTGAGTAGACCTAATTAGGGGTTTGTATGAGGGCTTTATGTGTGTTTTAATGTACAAGGGTTCTCAGGATATTTGGCTATTTTACAAGGGTGATTTTTGGCATTCTTATTTAAATGCAGATGAGCTGCTAAAATGCATGAATTATGGATGCATGCATGAGTGTTATTTATGCAAGATAAACGGAAATATGCCTCTATTTTCTCGAGAACAAGGCTCTATTTTTTGACTTTTGATGTGATGAATCACAGATTCATCACTCCCCGCTCCGCGCTCCCCCCTCAACTCGTCGATGAGCACGTTCTGCCTGTCGCGGTGGCCGCCCTCCTTCTGGTCGAGACCAGGGGGCGGCGGGGGCGGCGGCCTTCTGGCCGTGGGGGCGGCGGGCTGGGAGGGGGTGCCGCTCAGGGGGAGGAGGAGTAGGGGGCGGCGTCGGGGAGGAGAGGGGGCGGCCCAGGGGAGGAAGCACGGTGCCGGGAGGGGAGGGGGCTGGGGCAGGGGCGGATGCTGCACCCATGGACGCCAACCTTGCGAGCTCCTGCGGCGAGAAGGGCCTACTCGACTCCCCTTCTCCTCCTCCCAATCCTAGGAAGTCCCTCATCATCCCCGTACCATTGCTCGACCCCAACATGGACCTCCTCATCACCCCGTGCAGCTCCCCGTTCATGGTGCCGCGCTGCTGCTGCTGCTGATGCATGGCCTTGTGGGCTCCCATGCCAATCCCAGTGAGAATCGATGATGAGGCACCGCTCACCGATTCCCCCATCTGCGTTGTCTTCTACAGTAAGGCCGTGGCCGACATCGCCGTGGCGGCCTCGTCCAGCGATGCGTAGGCACTGCTCTCACCCATGTGGACCATCTCCGGCAGGCACATCGATGGAAGGTCGATCTGACCGAACCGGAGGTCCGACCACAGCGACAGGTTCGCCTGCTTGGGATCGCTTGCAGGTTCTGGTGGCAGTGATGAGATGCTGATATCTTGGATGAAATTAAGATGTGGGTTGTTGGCTATGAAGGCTTCGTTGGGAGTAGTCGCGGTGGTGGCGATTGAGTTGAGGTGTGTGGTTTCCTCCATTAATGCCCTATGAGTTATAAAGCTATCCTTCCTATATTATCCAAAAAATCATATACATCATGATAGTATGGTATAGAAAATATGGTATATGTAGATTAGCAATAAGGATCGATGTGAATTACCTGGAGAAGATGGTGCCGCAGTGGCACAGGGGGCCCGTATCGCAGCAAGGGGTTGCTGAGAGATGGCGGCGCGAGGCCGCGCCTGGAGATGGAGGCGGAGAGCTCGAGGCGGAGCTGGCGGCGCGGGGCAGGGGCGGAGGCGGCGGTAGAGAGGGAGGAGGAGGAGGTGGAGGAGGAAGAAGAAGAGGATGGGGAGGAGGAGGAAGAAGAAAAGATGAGGAGGGTGTAAAATGACCTCCTAACCTTTTTTTTAAGTAATTCCGCCTATGTCCTCAAAGTTAACGGCCGTTTGCACTGTGGATGGACGGTCACTAACCCGAGGGGCACAAGTGATAGATTATCAAGTTTTGAGGGGCACAACTGATATTACCAAAAAGATAGGGGTATAACTGATATTGCGATATCTCGGAGGGGCACAAGTGATAAAATCCCTTTTTTATATTGATTAATGGCATGTACTATTGGACTTGTTCAAGTTGGCCATAAGTCTAAGCTGTCCATGTTTTCTTTCTCATTGAGATTAGGGCAATAATGCAATGCAATATGTGTGGCGGTTCTTCTCCTACCCAAGTTGTTTGTTGTCACGTATCATCATGTATGTGTTCTCGCAAAAAAGGATGAACAATGCCGGCAGGACCGATAAAAAATAATAAATAAGACTGTAATATTAAAAAAAGTTAAATCAAATAATATAATATTCAAAAAAAGTGCTGGACTCAAGGTTGAGATGAGCAAATTGGATATTTTTTAAAAAAATGTCGATACATGAGTACACTAAGAAATATTTGAATTATTGACATTATAAAAATATCTACATGTAAAATAAAACAGAGATAGGATCCGTTGCTATTATAGCACTGCTGTAATATGCATGAACCGTCCGATGGGCATCGGGATGTGGGTTGCATGATCAATGCACATACCGATGCCCATCTGACGGCCCCTACATGTTACGTGTTGTAACAACAGAGGATACAGTCAGAGACACATTATAATGGTAATATATAATATACAAGCTCCTATCATATTTTCTTGATTGATTTAAAAAATCCACTTTCATGCATTAATTATGAGGTAAGAATCCAAGCTCCTACCACATTTCCAAAAAAAAATGAAAATACATGTAATATACATATCAAATAATGTGATCAAACTGCTGAGATATTTGTGAATTAAATAGTAACTATCAAAATGTTAAAAATTACATGCAATTGAAAATTTGAGTAATAAAGATACGTAGTGGTAACCTGAGCATGAGAGGGAGAAGAGTAACAGGTTCCTATCTTTGAGAGGGAGGAGGGGGTGTCCAAGAGGAAGGTGGGGGTGCAGCAACAGTTCCGCAAGAGAAGCAGAAGCACGGTGCGTCCGACATTGAGAGGGAGAGAGTACCTGACCACTTTTATGAGGGATAGGGGAAGGGACTGTAGTGCTGGATAGGGGAAGGGGCGGTGGTGCGGGGTAGGTGAATGAAGGGGGTTACCGGTGAAAAAGGGGATACAACAATATATAAAGTCTCAAATAAAAACATAATGAATAATGAGGCTAAGAAATGCATGCTATGTAAAATAATGGAATTGCAAACCAAGCATGTAAATGAATGGCTCTCAAGACTGATGCTTGAAATTGAGAACAAGAGAGATAGCATCAAACTGCCCTTTTGAGAAAGACATGTATTGTAGGAATGTGATGAATCTATGATTCTCATTCTTTATTCTTTTATTTTAGATGTATCTTTTAGCAAAAATATATATAAATAAGTGTAAATATAATAAATTACCATTGTGCATACCTTTGTTAATATTCCATAATTAGCATATATTTTCTAAAATAAAATAATAACGAGTAAAGAAAAAGGAAATAAGGATGTAATTATGTAATAAGTACAGACTGACCCAAACCCTGAGAGAAGGTCAATAATTGGCCTGATCGACAAGGAATGAAGTAGGGGGAGATAAGGTCATATGCTACCTATATTTGTAAATACTTATATTTTAAATTGTATTTTATGTATACTATATTTTTTAAAACTTGTAAATATCTCCAAAACTAAATAAAAATTATGAAATATAAAATAAATCAAAAATAAAATCAAAACTCTGTTGTACATTAGCCACACTTGTAAATATTGTACATAATGCATATTTATCACCTTTATTTAATTTGTAAAAATCAAATAAAAATTCTTTTATACTCTTTAAATCATGTTATAAATAAATAAATATAAAATATAATGTATTTTATAAAAATAACAAAATAAAAATACATGTATATAATATATAGGTATATTATATCTGTATCTATTACATTATATTGTATATACCACATATATATTTTATTAAAATAATTAAAAATAGTTTGAAAAATTACAAACATTTTTTATTTTATTCATTTTTTATTTTGAAGCTATTTGTTATTTTTATCAAATCTCTGCAATCTAATTGGTCCACTTCAGACTGATGACCATGATGGACCCTTCCTCTTTCCAGGTCAGGCCTGGCTGGGCTTCGACGGACCCGATTTCTCCATTTTTCCCAGCCCGGGTCCGACAATCTTTTCACCCGATTCCTTTGCTTAATCCTTCTCCTAGGACCCATGATCCTCGCAGATCCCTAGGTGAAGCCAGATCTCCCTAGGGTTTTGTGCGAGCCTCTGATTCTTCCAGACCCTGAGAATCTCCTATAAATGCTCCTCTCCGCCACCCTTGCTCACTAGCTTGTTCCTCGGGCCACCACATCCCTTAGACACCTTCAGGAGAGTGACAACTCTTCGGAGAGCCCTTTAGAGCTCAATTTGGTGCTCGATCTAAATGTAGCCCACTACGTGGCTGGACCTCCGCAGCATAAAGACTCTTCTACCCGCCACAATAGGATCGAGGCTATCACCTCGTTGTTCCCCTCATCGCAGTTCGCCAACCACCGCAACACCTCTAGGTATCTCCATTTCGTCGTTGTTTCCTTTCCATTTGATTTCATCCATCGAGCTCCGTCGCCACTCCATCAACTCCGACCACTACGTCGGAGCTCTGTCACCCACATCTAGCTGCACAGATCGATGCCTCATCTCATTGCCACCCTTCTCACACACCCTGATCCCCTTATATCCAGCTCACGAAACCAGGATTAGGGTAGGTCTCCTCCCCCACTTCCGCTGGAGACCACTATAGCACCCCACCGTCGCTATAACCATACCGGAGCAAAGCCTCTGAGTCCCTCTACCCCTCGCAGGTCATGCCACACATGAGATGGTCCTTTCTGTGCTCTGACTGCTCAGGCAGAGCAGCTTCAGGAGGAGGAGCGCTGCCACCATCATCCGACCGATCATCGTCCCTTCCGAAGACTCCAACCGACGTGGGTCGTCTACATAGAGCTACTGGACCTCTTAACGAGCTCATCGGACACGTGGGTCGCCATCCACGATCGACGGAAGTTCGCCTGAGCCTTGTTCTTCTAGCATTTCTCCTTATCGTCCGATCTGAGATGCAGCTCCAGATTTGATTAGGGTCGTTCGAAGTAGCCCAATTAATAACCCTTCGATCAGAGGTGGACTTAATCTGCATCGTACGTTAGAGCAGTGTTGCATCTCAGATCTGAGCCGCATGTCCACGACATCCTCTGGTCGTCATATCCTTTTGCAGGATGCCATCAGAGCCGTCAGACCTCCCACGCGCATGGCACATGCCCGCAAGGCTATATTTCCCTTTTTCCCTTGCAGATCTTTTTATTTTATTTTAGTGCAATAAAAATACTTTGTAGTTAAAAACATTTACACTAAGACCTTGTGGTTTTTATATTTGTATATTAGTCCAGTCGAGTTGAGTCCACATGCATCCCCACGTGCTTTTGTGGGAAATTTGCAGTGCATATACTGAACTTCATCTCTATTACTGAATGCTTTAAATGTTTTGAGAAATTACACATATACCCATGTTCGTCTAGATTCACGTGATGCACATGCCTTTGTTGGGTTAATTGCATAGAAGCCATCGAACTTTTAATATGTGTTATCTTCTATTCCAAAAGAGTTAAAATAATTGCAGATTAGTCCATGTAAACTGTTTTTAATTACTCGTCTTTTATTTGTTACAATAAATAGCAAATTAACTTCAAAAATTGCCTAAAAATTGTATGTGACTCCTGTTATCATGTATTATCTGTGGTAATTTTAGCTTGTTAATTCTCGGGCATTTTATATTATTAAAAATTCAAAAACATGCTAAAAAGTCCCTCTTTGTTTTTAAAAATACATAAAATTTTAAAAATCATCTAAAAATTCCACAAAAACTTATTGTAGTTGACTTTTATTAATTTTTAACTCATGTATAAATTTTGTTAGAAAATTCCCTGTAAAAATTTAAAAATTCACAAAATACTTAAAAACATATAAAAATCATAGAAAAATCCAAAAATATTGATTTCAATACCTGTTTGTAGTATTTTCCTCTAAATTATCTAGAAATAAATCTCCAGGAATTTTCAATTTTTGCCTTATTTTTAATTTACAAAACATTCCTATTTGTGTACTGTTTATTGTTTTTCTCACTGTTTGATTTTTAGAAAATTACAAAAAACATCCGAAAAATACATAAAAATTACCAAAAAAACACTCGAAAATACACCCCAAAATATTTTTTACGTTTTTATGAGCAGTTTTGACCTATTTAGAAAATACAAAAGATTGTGTGTATTCATTTTGGTTCCTTGTGCTTATTTCTTTTATCTTGAAAATTTAAAAAAAATCACTAAGACAATAAAAATCTTCTAAAATTGACCCTTAGTGTATAATTGTGCTCCTTGTGTTCGACCCTGATCACTATCCCATGTTAATAAAAGTAGAAAAATGACTTGTTTCGTTTGCTTCATCTCTTAGTGGTTTGTTATCTCGTTGATCGATTCAGTTGATTTAGACAATGTCATCTGCATAATTTAATCCACCTAGTCAGCTCGAATCTGCATCATCAGAATGGCATCATTGCCGGGGAGCACAGCTAAATAGTTGGATTTCATTTATTTCCACTTTTATTTGCTTCTCTCTCTTATAATTGTTTCTGATCATCTTCTGTTTTGCTTTTCGTGCGAGGTACCGCTTGGAGGACGACTCAGTCTACTTTGAAGAGACCCGTGCCTGAGGAGCATCATAGGAGCAGAAGAAGCAGTTATATTAGATAGAATTTAGTTTCATTTTATTTTTGCAAATATTTTTGTAATAATTTAGACTTTTGAACACTTTTGGACTTGAACATTATTCGGGGTCTGTTTCACCGAGTGTCAGTGCACTTGGGGGACGTCACCGAGTTTGTCGTGGTTTTCGCCTTTTTATTTTATTTATTTCACGAGGTTTTAGCCCCTAGACTTAGGTTTTATTGTAGTTGAGCTCGGTAACAACTAAGGTCCAAACACCATAATAGAATATTTGTTCCTATAGATCATGCTTTGGATTTAGTCAAATAAAAAGCTAACTTAATTGGACTAGAGATCACGTGCCGAGAGAGGCTGTATATAGCATTTGCAGGACCCACTATGGTGGACACCGATCGGCATCTAAGACCGGACTCAGGTTTCTTTTCTGATTAGTTAGCACGAGTTCTTCCCGTAATAGAAGTTATCATCTAAGGACGATTTCCTCGTGCATCATTTAGATTAGTTTTATTTCTATCTTTAAATTATGCACGGATCATTTTGCATATAGACTGTTGGAGTAAGGTACGCATTTCTTACTCTTCATGCATCATTGATTTCATCGCACATCAGCTTTTTCGTCTTCCTTCCCCTGTTTATTGGACTTAAACAAAAAGGAAATCGGAACTTCTATTTGAAAAAATACCTAAAAAAGAATAACCAATAAAATCATAACTACTAAAGCATACTTGACCTAAACCCAAACTTCACTCAAAAATTTTGTTTTGGGGAGAATAACCCCCTCCTTGTCTGATTTCACTATTGGGGGTTGAGTGAACCGCACACTAGGATAGATCCACGCATGAACTTTCTTCAGACTACCGGTTCTAACAAAAACGATTAGCTATTCTCTAGTGAGGACTTTTAGGTAGCCGATAAACAGTCCGAACTTCCTTAGCAGAGTGAGTGGTTTAGAAGACATTGCGTAAGGCTCCATTCTCAAGTAAATCAGGTAGCCAGACACGGTTCGTACTTACACCTAAACTAGCTGGAAATAGGCGCAACTCATCGTAAGAATCCGAGCCAGTCTCCAGGGAGAATTGGGTACCTAACAGCTCGCTAACTCGCTCTGTAAGATTGGTTTATCACCTAATAAAATTTGACAAGATAAACGACCGAGCTTTCGCGGTCATCATATTGCGTTGAGTAGGTGGACTAGGGGTTTGTTTTCTCATCCTACTTTCAGTTCAGATCAAATCTTCATAAATCCCCATATCAAGATGATGGGAAGGAGATCTCTTAGGCTGCCTCTGGCAGCACCGCTTTCCAGCACTCCTCCCCGCTCATCTAGAGCAGCTGTAGAGAGCTCAGAATCGCTCTAAGAACCCGAATTCACCTCCACCCTATTCCCCATCGATCACCCTTCTTTCACTACTGAGGTACAAGCAGACAGGCTAGCACGGATATACATTCATTTGACAGCACCTGAGATAGGGTCTTTTACCATTGCAGAGACCAGAGAGTGACCAATGATGACAGAATAGATGGCAGCCTCAGACTTCATCGGTCGTATTGGACCAAGCATCCATCAACAACACATTGCTAGCTTCCTTGGAGACCATGCAGAGACAGATCAGGGACCAAGGGATATTCATGGCAGAGGTGAGGAGAGAGCTCACACAGTTGCGAGCCAGGCTAGAAGAACTAGAGATACCAGCCGGTGGTGGAGAGATACCACGCTAAGAGGACTGAGTAGACGACAAACGCCAGGAGGAGATGAATGATCCAGCCAGACCAGCCTGCACCACGAGACAGTTGCACAACCCTTGTGCAACCCTTACACACCGATGGATCCAGCTTCCAATCATCATGGGCGATTTCGAACTTCGCCCCCAGATGATCCAGCTACTGCTCAAGTTCCATGAACACGTCATCGAAGAGCCCCACCTCCATCTGCAAGAATTTGAGATGATCTGCAGCACCGTCCACGACAGATTGGTGGATGAGGACACCATCAAGTTGGTTGCTTTCCCATTTTTCTTGGTTGATCGAGCATCCTATTGGTTGAAACACTTGGGGAAGGTGGTCATTACTTGGTGGCAACTCCGGACTGAGTACTTGAACAAGTACTATTCATCAGCAGGACCAATGTAGCTAGAGCCATGATCAGCAACTTCACCATGATCCCTAGTGAGCAATTTCATGATGCATGGGATCGATTCTGAGAGCTCATAGACAGATGTCCCGACCATGAGATCAGCAAGCAACCTCGTCCAGAGTTTCTTCTATGGGCTGACACATGAGTTGCAGGGGCTAGTGTATGCCTCGTGTGGAAGATCCTACTTTGCCAAGGATGAAGACCAAGTCTGGGCCATTTTATGAGGAGATGGTCAAAAACTACACTGCAATGTCCCAGACTCGGGTCTACACTTAGGGGAAGACTCCCCCATAGGCGGTTTTATACCAGAGGATAGCACAGTTTTATACCAGAGGATAGCACGCATTGAGGTCGGTCCTTCTACCTCTTCTATGACAGCAGCATTAGCAGAGTCTTCAACTGCCAATATGTGCATCATCAGCCAGAAGTTGGACTCGATAGAGATCACTGAGAAGAAGGCATGCCAGGGCCTTGACAAGCTCAATATGATTGATGAGCTGGCCCAAACTCTTAGTGACTTGAAGACCCAGATCATGTGTCTCCAAGAGGCACAGACGATTTCTCAGCCCCATTTCAGATCACGAGCTCATCTAGGGAGTAGTCCGTCTCAACCATCCGCCTCATATCGTCAGGTTCATCACATTCAGGGGAAGCCGATCCAGACACTCCTGCAATACCAGTTACCACCACCTCCTCCTTCAGACACTCAGTCGGCGGTATACCATCCGGATCAACCCTTGGCGACCCTTCCCCAGCCAGTTAATGATCAACAGGAGCCATTGATGGAAGTCAACAGGATTTAGTACTTCCAGTACCAACAACATCCCAGGATCCGTCATGACCACCCAGGCTTCTGATGCTCTACTGGAGGCACTTCATCCCAGCAACAGTCTCCAGCACAGGAAGGGCAGGGCGCCCAACCACAGTAGCCCCAGTACTCCCAGCAGCATCCACGACATGGTCATTGACCCACATATTAGGGTCAACAGTGTTGTAGCAGCCTCATCAGTAGTACCCCCAGCCTCTTCCTCACTACCAGCATCAGCAGCAGAGTCAGCCTCATTTCCAACAAGGCAACCCGTCCGGTTCTCGTACACACTAGTATGAGAACCCAGCCCTTGACGATCTCTCCCTCATGCTTTTCGAATAGCAAGCTACCTTCCGACAAGAGATGGACAAGTTCCGGCAGGAGATGAGAGAAATAATCAAGGGCAAGGCCACCATACCCGCTCAGATTGAACCTAACCCGAACAATCTAAAGAGGAAGTCTAAGCAGGTGCAGTCGATAGAGACCGTCTCTCCTAGTGACATTTTGGATGACACACATTATTTATTTGATGTTGATTTTGTGACACTAAGGAGCGGTAGGAAGCCGGCCAGCGGTGACTCATCTAGGCGACCACAATGCATATTCTAGGGTGCCAGATGGATTCAAGAGCGGTGTCGATGCCTCTAACCATGATAATGACAGTAGTACTGATGCCACCAATGATGATGATCCAAACGATAGTGTTGATGCCGTCGTATCTCCATTTGCAGACGGTGGTGCCGATGCCACCAATTTACCAGATGTCAGACCAAAGCACGATACTTATGCCGCAGGTGATGAATCTCCATTTCATCACCTTTATTCTATCATTTTGGCCTTAAAACCCCCAACAAATGCATGTAAATAACAGTTAGTTGTACATAATAGCATTCATTATTCATTGTACTAATTATACAGAAAATAAGGTTTTTAATGCCAAAATTATAGAATAAAGAGAAGAAAAGAAAAAGGAATAAAATATTGCAAATATTTTATGACCCTACCCCCGAGACCAAGGCCAGCATGGAATTGGTCGACAAGGAATAAAGTAGGGGGAGATAAGGGCCAATTATACAATAAATACCTCATTTATTTATTCATTTATTTATGCATTTTTGACACCTATTTTGTACATAATTATTTATTCATCAAATAAAGAAACTTTGTTCATAAAAGTTGTAGATAATAATGTAAATAAAAATACAAAATTGAGTTTGTGCAAAAATAATACACAGTGTACATTTTATACACAAAATAAAAAGCCAAAATCTCAACTTCGCAGACCCATATCTTGCGAATAAAAACTCCAAATCACCTAAACTCACCTTTTTGTATATAGCATTCCAAGAACTATTTTATAAAATTGGTTTCATAATTTTTGGAGTCCATCTGTGGAAGTTAGGTTTTTGGCCCTTCTTGTACATAATACCTGATTAAAATATTCATTTTATTCAATATTCATTATTTTTATAAATTCATATTTTTAGAATTTTGTAGATAATGTATATAATTCAGGTACATATTGACATTAGAATAAAACCAAAAATATTTTGTAAAATAAAATAAGTCTGTGTAATATATAGACAGAATACCTATGCTACCTACATGTGTACATAAATAAAAGGGATTTTTATTCTCTTATTTTTTATTTCATTTATATTTTTATGTATATATTATATATAACTTATTAATAATACAAATCTAAAATAAAAACAAATAAAATTCATTAAATAAATAAAATGTATATAATATATAGGTAAAATACCTATAAGTACACTTACATATACACAAACACATTTATTTAAAAATGTAAATAAACTCCTAAAAATTAAATAAAAGTACCTTTATACTCAAAAAAATAAATTATAAATTTATAAAATAATCCAATAAAAGAATAAAAGAAAATAAACAAATTAAAAACAAAATATACAAAAATACATGTAAATACATACATATACACATTATTTTAATAAAACCGTAATAAAATACTTCAAAAAATAAATAAAAATCATAAATAAATACTACATTAATTTATAAACATATTTTATTTTATAAGTAAATTCTAATTAATTCATTTAATATGTTAAATAAATGGGTCAAGATCGGTCTAACGTGGACCAATCAGGGGCCAGGGAAAGTTGACCTCCGGTCAACTCCCCCTGCGCCTCTGACTGGCCCGTCAGACGTGTCTTTTCCCCTATTTTCTGCCATTTTTCCCGCTTGGCTCAGTGATCCATTCCCTTCGATCTCTTCACAGATTTTGTTCCCTGACCATCCGTGATTCGCGCCATGATCTTGGAACCCTTGTACAGCCATTCGATTTTTCAATAATCGTCGGTCCATGGGGGTCCCCAGGAATGTGTATAAATAAGTCCTTCCTTGGCTGAATTTGGCCAATTTTATCCCTCTCTATGAGCTTGAATCAGCTCCTGGTGCAGCCCTCGTGGCAGGAGGCGCTTCCCAGCACCTTGGTTCGGTCCATGGAGGAGGAAGATTTTGACGCGGTGGCGCTCCGGCGGTCACCCTGCTCTCTGGAGGCCCCCATGTATAAGAGCTGCGATGTTACTTATTTTACTTAGGATTTTATTTCAGCATCTCATTTCTGTCTTTAGATTAATCATTAGCACTTAGTTGTAACGTAGAATGGTCGATTCGTAGTTCGCCGGAGCTCTGCTCCGGCGAACTGTTCACTGTAACCCTGACGTTTTCCGACCACCCTTTCACTGTCATTTCGTTCCCCTACTCCTTCTGCACCTCCCAGCCACCCTGTCCAACCGGATTCGAACTTGGATCCGCGAATCGGTGCTCATCTCCTCCGCATCGTCGGAGCATCGCCGTCCTCACCCATTTTTGCGCTGACAGCTTCATTCTTGGGCCGAGGAGCATCGCCTCGAGCCGAGCTTTCTTCCTGAGCAGGTTAGGTGCGTTGGACAGCACCAGGAGCCGATTCACATGCGGGCGGAGGTACCTGGAGCACCTTGCCTTCTCCGACCTCGCAAGGGCGCTCCAGTGACCCTCTGACTGATCCAAGTCCTCCAGCAAATAGAAGACTCTTCCAGGAAGCCTTTGGGACCCCTTGGAGCAGCAAAGGCCGGCGGAGCAGCGAGTTCTCACCGGAGGAAGCTCGCCCAGGCGAGCGTTCTTCCCCGTTCTTCCAGCCGTCGTCTCCGTCGTTGGATGAAGGGCAGGTCCCAGGTCAAACCACAGCCGTCCGATGAAGCGAGCCGCCACCGTAGATCTCATCCAGGAGATCTAATCCTAGCGCTTCATCGGCGAAGCGGTATCGGGGGCAGAGGGTGTGACGCGTGTCAAGTGACCCACATCCAGCCGTCCATAAGCGCCCACTTTAGGGGTATTTTTCACTTATACCCCCGCCTTTTTGTATATTTAATGTTTAATTCTGTAAATAATTTTGCACGTTATCGAATAATTGTAAATTTTGCAGTAGGACCCTTGTACTTTCTTTAATTGCATTTTGGTCCTTCCGCGCCTCACGTGCATTCCCACGTGAGGCGCATGAGAATTGCATATAACCCCTGGCGGTTTTTGTATATTGTGAAATAGTTCTAAAAATTAAAATAAATAATTTATCTCAGTAGGGATTTTTGCACCTGTGCCCTTGTCACTTATTTTATTTGCAAAAATGCCCCTGCCAGGCTGTTTGATTTTTGTACCCTTTATGTATTTATTAAAAATATCTAGGTGGCTTCTAAAAATCCAAAAAAATAGGATAAATGCTTCATGCCTTGCATTTTCACGCCCATATTTTGTTTTGCATTTTTTCGCATTTTTCCTAATTATTAAAAATGAAATAGGAGCCATTTTTGCACTGTCTAATTTATAAAATACAAAAAAATTATAAAAACATTTTGAAAAATTACAAAAAAAATTATATATGGTATATTTATATCTATATTGAGTCCAAAAATTAAAAAACCCTAAAAATATGAAAAAGAAAAATAAAAAAATTAGAAAGCTCCAAAATCCAACAAAAAAATAGAAAAACCTTTAAAATACCAAAAATACATTTTTCTCTTTTATAATTATCTATATATTATTATTAATTTGTTAAAATTAATTTGGGAATTTTTGGAGTTTATTTTATATTTTTAAAACCCAAATTATATTCGGCTATTTATTTAGTCCTATATTGTGGACATTTTTGGAAATTAAAAATACATAAAAATTAGAAATATTCCAGAAAAATAAAAAAATATAAAAAAATATTAAAAAGCTAAAAAAATTATATCTATGTATATTTTAAGTATTTCTATATATATATATATATCTGTATACACCATGTTATCCCTCTCTCTCTCTTCTTATATATATATATATATCTTCATACATATTTCATATAGATATATATATATATATATATTTATATAACTAAAAATATAAAAAGAAAATAAAAAAATATAAAATATAAAAACAAAATAAAAAAATTATAAAAATAAAAATAAAAAAAATCACAAAACCTAAAATCCACAAAAACAATAAAAGGACATGAACAATGGATTGAATAAATTATCCATCACATACAACCATTCGCCTCCCAGTGTTCGACCTCTACCTGTACTTACACCTATACACATTTGCATGTAGAGTTATAATAAATTTTAACTCCACATTTTTGGATATTCATTGTATATATTTATTATGGGTTAATTGTTGATCGATTTGGGGATTTCGTCTGAGGTCAACTTAGCGATTGTCTCTCCGCCTTGTGGAAAGATACGACCTTGGCAAATCCCCATTCATCAAATGGCACCGTTGCCGGGGAGGCAACGGAATTTGTATGATTTTGTGAGCCTTGTTGTTCATTTATTCAATTAATTGCTCATGTCCATCATGCACTTATTTATTTGTTTGGTTTTTATTTATATTTGATATTATTTGAGTGACTGCTCTAACCTCCTCTTTTCTTTGTCTTTGATGCGAGGGACCGCCAAGCGAAGGAGGACCTCCTAGGAGGGCCTATGCACCCAAGCAAGGCGGAGTTGGCTCCTCTATGTCAGCCAACAGGAGAGAGCATCTAGGGCAGAAGAAAGAGAATTTCTGAAGACAGTCTTTATTTTTATGCATTTTAAATTATTTTAATATGTATATTTATGTGAGAGAGTGACACTTAGAATTTTGTAATAATACAGGACTCTCACAGGTACACTCCAACTCCCGATGTCCATTGCTCGAGGGATTGTTCCCTTGGGGGCCTCGATGATTTTTGACGCTTTTCTTTTAATTTTATTCTTATTATTTTGTGTGAATGAGCCTTAGCTTAGGAGTTGCTTGCTCGTAGAGTTAGGTCCAAACACCCTAATATTTGCATGTACCTATAGTTCGCTTTGGATCTAGATCAAACTCTAAACAGCCGTTCATTCATCTCTTAGCCTTTGTGCCACAGCGAACCCCGCAAAGCGCTTTCTCCTAAGCTCAAGTGTGTTGAGCACAGAGGAGGGGTGAGCCAAGACCGGACTTTTTGAGGCTAAAGATTAATGAGCGACTTGTGGTGCTTCACGATAATAGCAATTTCTGAACCTAGGGCGATTTCTTCGGTTTGCATTTGCATATAGCATAGGTTTCAAATTCTGTTATTCATCCCGCATGGAGAGAGCTGGGAGGCACTGTAAGTCTTCTTACTTAGCATGCATCATCGTTTTCTGACTTGCATGGCTTTTCTGACCTTCTCCCTCTATTTTTGCCAACCTAGGATGTTAATGGAAATTGGAACCTCGATAGGCCCGTGCATTGAAAATACCCAAAAAAGTGATTTAAATAAAAATTGGGACTGCTAACTCTATTGAACCTAAAAATAAAATGTAATGGATTTCTTGTCTTGGGGAGTGCAACCCCCTCATTGTATGCATTTTAAATTGCTCACGTACACACTAAGGAGTAGAGCCCAAATCCTATCAAGCCTCCTAAGTGATTGTACAATTTTTGTGGTTCTCACCTAACTCTAAAATCGAAAAGATAAATGACCGTCACCTGATGGTCTGCACTGTGTTGAGTAGGTGAATTTGGGGTTTGCCTTGTGTCTTGATTGTGACTTGAAGTCCATCGTGTTTTTCATTCATTATTAGGGTAGTCGATCCCGTCCGTGTGAGTCATGCATCTTTGAGTCTCTCTGTCTCCCTTATACATATATCTCTTCATCTTGCATCGAGTCGTGATATTGGCGCTTGAGCTCAATCATTTCTTCGCCAAGTCCTTCGTTTCCCCTCTTCTTCACCATCTTCCCCGTATTCTCCGTATCATCCCCATCTTCTCCGGTTCGGGGAGAACACTCTCTTCAGACCACCAATTTGACGGTGTTCCCGCCCTGTGTGGAACACCCAATTTTGACTGTGTACCAACCTTCTCGCCCACCCTCCTCGTACCCTCTGTATCACTCCTCTACCACCCATGATATTGGCACGCCCGCTCAATCAGCTTCTCCACTTCACTGTGTTACCCTTCTTATCCATCTTCCTCGTGTCCCCCGTATCATCTCTCCCTTTACCCGGGAATGCTGTGCATATTGATGAGGCCCGCATCGAGGATTACGTATACAAATTATTTGTGTAAGTCGGGCCAATGATGTTGAAGTTGTTAAGATTGATGTGGTGGATTTGTCGTTGATACATGCATACGAGTGTATTGAGGATTTTTGATGATGCATGATCATTAGGTGTGATTATTTATTGAAAATTTAGTTCTCGCACAACGGATTAAGGATGTGATATGATGCGATAATTCGATAAAGATTTCATGAGTATTGATTGATCTATCTATCTTGAGGTTCCACCCATCTTGATTTTTGAGGATTGACTGATTATTCTGATATGGATTGCCTGGTAAAGGTGTGTGGAACCGACATGATCTCTCATCTCCCTGATTGACCCATCCTTGATCTCCTGACTCTCTGATCCACCCTGGCACTTAGAGGATTCCTGACTATTTTTCGTGCCATCTCAGCTGACTGGATTGACACAAGGGATGTTTGGTGAATGACATGATTATTTTCTCCCTTGCATGATCTTATGCCCTCCTATGGGTTGATGGATTCACACTTTTGAGGACCTGAGACGATTTGCCAGCATTCCCAAAACCTACATCGATATAGATTGCATTACTCCCCGAGGACTATCTGTAGGAGCATGCAACATTCTCTTTACGCTCGGTTCCCACTTCTGACTGTGTCTCCCACCTATGGAGCACGGAATCGAGTCGGCTGATATACATGATTTTTGGTCCCATCTTGAGTTGTGTATCCGATCTGTGGATCATGGGACCCATCTGATTAGAATCCTTTGAGTCTGCTCGCCTTGACGGTCCTCGCGAGGTTGAGCTTCTGATATCTGCGATTTTCATGCCTAGTTGGCAGCCCGCTCCCCGAGGGTTATTTGCGGGACGCTGCCGTACTTTCTTGATTTGATGGTCTCTTCTACTGGTAGCCGATCTGTCACCTACCGAGACCGTTTCTATGATCCGTCTGATGGATCAGGCTCCTTTGAGCCCGCTCTCCTTGACGACCCTCGGAAGGGTGAGCTTCTGTTCTGATTATTCATTGACTAGCATGTACTACTCCCCGAGGGTTGTCTGCGGGAGAGTACATCATTTTCTATGAACTCGGCTTCATCCCTGGTTGTGTCTCCTTTCTGTTGGAGCACGGAGCCGAGTCTTCTGATTATTCTCTGATTCTGCTCACCTTGAGGACCCTCGCAGGGGTGAGCCACATATTGTGTTGTTCGGTGTATTCTTGTGACTTTCAGACTATATCACCACCGTGCATCACACAGTCTCATAGGCTTTATTTCCTATCCATCTGAGACCATGATTGACCGGAGGAGTCGATACCGCTCTTTCTTCTTTCCGATCTTACGGTATCGGCTCTGTTCCCTCATGTTGACCATATGAGCCGATTGACTGCTTCATGCTACCGGACCCTGCTTTATTTTCTAATCTGTGTGTCCCCGGTAGACACCCACCTGACTGCATATCAGGGTGTCTTTTCACCTTCTGACTGCGTCCTCGTTCTCACAGGGAGACGATGACGATAGTACGGTATTCACTTGTCAGATACCGTCATGTACTCCACCAGTTTCTCACCGCTTGTATATATGTGTACCTTTTCCATTCTTTCTCCCATATGTTCTGTGTGCCCCAGATCTATCGCCACATCATTGTGTCTACACTTAGGACGTACCTTGTCCTAAGTATAGGGGGGTACACACCGCGTTGTTCTTTCGTTGTTCCGTTTTGTCACTCCTGTTGTTGCCTATACTTAGGGCTATCTCACCCTAAGTATAGGGGGAGTGATGCGTAAATTCTCCATGATCTTTTCATTAATCTGTATATATATCTCTGTTTTCTTCTTTTCTTCTTTTCCTTTTCATATTTCTTTATCCCAATAAAAGGTGTCGCCCCTTTGTGTCAGTTTTCTGTACTTAGGACGTACTTTGTCCTAAGTATAGGGGGTGCACCCCTGATTTGTTCATCCGTCTATTCCCACCCTTGACCCTCCCTAATTTGTGTACAGTCTGCTATACTTAGGATTACTTGATCCTAAGTATAGGGGGGACGGTCAACTTCTATTTCCTTCATCTCTTATTCGTATATTCTTTAGACTTGTCTATACTAAGTGCGAGTTATGTCTTCTCTTTTCTTTCCGATCTATGAGGACATAGCTCAAGCTAAGTATAGGGGGTCGTATATACTATGTATATACTTTAGCCATAACTTGTACTTTCGTATTCTCTTAATAATATGGCTAATAATTCTTTAAATTCTTTAAAAACCCATTAATAAAAAGAGATGTGATTATTCCTCAAATTCTTTTTGTATATACTGATTAATAAATCAGGTGAAAATATTTTTTTTGCAAAATGTTTGAAAAATAGTTTGAAAATCATTGTGAACATTTATTGAAAACTATTTTGAAAATATTTTGTTACATGTTTTCAACCTGTGTAAAAATGTGTGGTTTGCAAAACTTATTTGCTTTGTGTGAAATAAAATGTTTGAAAAATGATTTACAAATGGTTTGAAAAATGGTTGCAAAAATATCTTGAAAATCTATATATACTGTTTTGAAAAACCTTTGCAAAATGATTTTCAAATGTGTGTACATGTTTGTAAAAATGTTTGTAAAAATTATTTTGGACTATAGTTTTCAAAAATTATTTGAAAAATGTGTGTCAAATAAGTTTGAGGAATAGTCACATATAATAAATAACTAAAATACTATATTATTATTTTAAATAAAAATAAACAAGATTCTTTAATAAGTGTACATATATACCTTTAAATAAAAACTAAATCGGCACGCCCGTGTAAATAGTTGTACATATCTTGTACTTGAGTGCCGAAATTATTTGCAAAGATTCTTTGTGCAAAAATTCTTCTCTTTGTTTTCAAACCCTTTGAAAAAATGCATTATTCTTTGCATCTTTGTAAAAAGCATTTGCATAGCATTTATATTCTTTGATTGAGCTTGATGTTTGAACTAGTCCAATAAAGTCGAAGATTGGAGCTTGGTTGGACCTTACTGCACCTAACTGCACTGGAACCTTATGGGAACTAGATTTAAGGTACCTCAGGTCTATTCAGACTTAATTCTTTGAGAAATCAGGACTGGGTTCAAGTCACCTCAGTGGACTCACTAGAACTTTTCGAAACACACGTATGACTCTTGCCGATCGTGACCTAACTTGGACACTTGCACCTTTCACTTGGCTCAACTCAGTTGGAGTGGTGAGGGGGTTGGATTTGCCAGTCTGAGACGCACACGGGTAGAAACATTCGTCCTCCTCTAGGGAGGGAAGTGCACCCCAACTTGGTCCAATAGCCATGAGGTCTAAAGACAAGAGATTGTGGGTTGCGATAAAGCTTCAAAAGAGGGATAGTCTTCTGGCTCAAGAGGAAAAAGTCCTTATGTAAATGCTGCTGTAAATAGTATGTTGAAAAAAAATGGTCAGGCCTGTAAAAAAATAATAAAATGCCTGCAAAGTATGTATAGAGAATAAGCAAGCTTGAGCATCAAAGTTATACCATGTGAGCCTGCAGCTGGATGACTTGACTACACTGGTCTTGCATCCCAGGATAGGTAGCTACACTGGCTACCGTCCATTCTTTTCTCTACCTCCTCCTCTTGAGTTGGATGCCACTTGAACTTAGAAGGGAATACCCTACTCCTCGAGGAAAGAGCTGTTGGATTGGGGAATCATTGGGTTGTCATTCTGGAGAAGTCAGTTCCTTTGTCATTTCAGTTGGGGAGAGCCACTATCACTTACACTGTACAAGTCAGCTTCATAGTTATAAGGGTTTGCGTATGATGTAGACTGGTTCTGACCAGGCTATTGAGGTGGGTTGAACCGAGTTCTGTGACTATCGAAGGCTGTTGTATTTTAGAGTTGGTTCCCGATTAGGTTCCACACACATTTTCACACCAAGGTCTAACTTGAGCTCCAAACTTTGATTTTGTACAGATAAGTTTAATAATCATGATCAATTCAATTTATTCTTTAAATTCTTTATTCTTGCCTTTTCTTTTCTTCTTATTCTTTGTTCTTTTTGTACTTATTGCATAAGTGTTTGCTAGGGACTAGCAAAGGCAAGTATCGGGGGGTGATGAATCTCCATTTCATCACCTTTATTCTATCATTTTGGCCTTAAAAACCCCAGCAAATGCATGTAAATAACAATTATTTGTACATAATAGCATTCATTATTCATTGTACAAATTATACAGAAAATAAGGTTTTTAATGCCAAAATTATAGAATAACGATAAGAAAAGAAAAAGGAATAAAATATTGCAAATATTTTATGACCCTACCCCCGAGACCAAGGCCAGCAATGAATTGGTCGACAAGGAATAAAGTAGGGGGAGATAAGGGCCAATTATACAATAAATACCTCATTTATTTATTCATTTATTTATGCATTTTTGACACCTATTTTGTACATAATTATTTATTCATCAAATAATGTAAATAAAAATACAAAATTGAGTTTGTGCAAAAATAATACACAGTGTACATTTTATACACAAAATAAAAAGCCAAAATCTCAACTTCACAGACCCATATCTTGCAAATAAAAACTCCAAATCACCCAAACTCACCTTTAATTGTATATAGCATTCCAAGAACTATTTTATAAAATTTGTTTCATAATTTTTGGAGTCCATCTGTGGAAGTTAGGTTTTTGGCCCTTCTTGTACATAATACCTGATTAAAATATTCATTTTATTCAATATTCATTATTTTTATAAATTCATATTTTTAGAATTTTGTAGATAATGTATATAATTCAGGTACATATTGACATTAGAATAAAACCAAAAATATTTTGTAAAATAAAATAAGTCTATGTAATATATAGACAGAATACCTATGCTACCTACATGTGTACATAAATAAAAAGGAATTTAATACTTTTATTATTTATTCATTTATATTTTTATGTATATATTATATATAACTTATTAATAATACAAATCCAAAATAAAAACAAATAAAATTCATTAAATAAATAAAATGTATATAATATATAGGTAAAATACCTATAAGTACACTTACATATACACAAACACATTTATTTAAAAATGTAAATAAACTCCTAAAAATTAAATAAAAGTACCTTTATACTCACAAAAATAAATTATAAATTTATAAAATAAGCCAATAAAAGAATAAAAGAAAATAAACAAATTAAAAAAAATATACAAAAATACATGTAAATACATACTATATACACATTATTTTAATAAACCCGTAATAAAATACTTCAAAAAAATAAATAAAAATCATAAATAAATACTACATTAATTTATAAACATTTTTTTATTTTATAAGTAAATTCTAATTAATTCATTTAATATGTTAAATAAATGGGTCAAGATCGGTCCAACGTGGACCAATCAGGGGCCAGGGAAAGTTGACCTCCGGTCAACTCCCCCTGCGCCTCTGACTGGCCCGTCAGACGTGTCTTTTCCCCTATTTTCTGCCATTTTTCCCGCTTGGCTCAGTAATCCATTCCCTTCGATCTCTTCACAGATTTTGTTCCCTGACCATCCGTGATTCACGCCGTGATCTTGGAACCCTTGTACAGCCATTCGATTTTCAATAATCGCCGGTCCATGGGGGTCCCCAGGAATGTGTATAAATAAGTCCTTCTTCTTCCTTGGCCAAATTTGGCCAATTTTATCCCTCTCTATGAGCTTGATCAGCTCGTGGTGCAGCCCTCGTGACAGGAGGCGCTTCCCAGCACCTCGGTTCGGTCCATGGAGGAGGAAGATTTTGACGCGGTGGCGCTCCCGGCGGTCACCCTGCTCCCTGGTGGCCCCCAGGTATAAGAGTTGCGCTGTTACTTATTTTAGTTAGGATTTTATTTCAGCATTTCATTTCTGTCTTTAGATTAATCATTAGCACTTAGTTGTAACGTAGAATGGCCGATTCGTAGTTCGCCGGAGCTCTGCTCCGGCGAACTGTTCATTGTAACCCTGACGTTTTCCGACCACCCTTTCACTGTCATTTTGTTCCCCTACGCCTTCTCCACCTCCCAGCCACCCTGTCCAACCGGATTCGAATTTGGATCCGTGAATCGGTGCTCATCTCCTCCGCATCGCCGGAGCATCGCCGTCCTCACCCATTTTTGCGCTGACAGCTTCATTCTTGGGCCGAGGAGCATCGCCTCGAGCCGAGCTTTCTTCCTGAGCAGGTTAGGTGCGTTGGACAGCACCAGGAGCCGATTCACATGCGGGCGGAGGTACCTGGAGCACCTTGCCTTCTCCGACCTCGCAAGGGCGCTCCAGTGACCCTCTGACTGATCCAAGTCCTCCATCAAATAGAAGATTCTTCCAGGAAGCCTTTGGGACCCCTTGGAGCAGCAAAGGCCGGCGGAGCAGCGAGTTCTCACCGGAGGAAGCTCACCCAGGCAAGCGTTCTTCCCCGTTCTTCCAGCCGTCGTCTCCGCCGTTCGATGAAAAGCAGGTCCCAGGTCAAACCACAGCCATCCGATGAAGCAAGCCGCCACCGTAGATCTCAACCAGGAGATCTAATCCTAGCGCTTCATCGGCGAAGCGGTATCGGGGGCAGAGGTTGTGACGCGTGTCAAGTGACCCCCATCCAGCCGTCCATCAGCGCCCACTTTGGGGGTAATTTTCACTTATACCCCCGCCTTTTTGTATATTTAATGTTTAATTCTGTAAATAATTTTGCACGTTATCGAATAATTGTAAATTTTGCAGTAGGACCTTTATACTTTCTTTAATTGCATTTTGGTCCTTCCGCGCCTCACGTGCAGTCCCACGTGAGGCGCGTGAGAATTGCATGTAACCCCTGGTGGTTTTTGTATATTGTGAAATAGTTCTAAAAATTAAAATAAATGTTTATCTCAGTACGGATTTTTGCACCTGTGCCCTTGTCACTTATTTTATTTGCAAAAATGCCCCTGCCAGGCTGTTTGATTTTTGTACCCTTTATGTATTTATTAAAAATATCTAGGTGGCTTCTAAAAATCCAAAAAATTAGGATAAATGCTTCATGCCTTGCATTTTCACGCCCATATTTTGTTTTGTATTTTTTTCACATTTTTCCTAATTATTAAAAATGAAATAGGAGCCATTTTTGCACTGTCTAATTTATAAAATACAAAAAAAATATAAAAACATTTTGAAAAATTACAAAAAAATTATATAAGGTATATTTATATCTATATTGAGTCCAGAAATTAAAAAACCCTAAAAATATGAAAAAGAAAAATAAAAAAATCACAAAGCTCCAAAATCCAACAAAAAAATAGAAAAACCTTTAAAAAAAATACCAAAAATACATTTTTCTCTTTTATAATTATCTATATATTATCATTAATTTGTTAAAATTAATTTGGGAATTTTTGGAGTTTATTTTATATATTTAAAACCCAAATTATATTCGGCTATTTATTTAGTCCTATATTGTGGACATTTTTGGAAACTAAAAATACATAAAAATTAGAAATATTCCAGAAAAATAAAAAAAATAAAAAAAATATTAAAAAGCTAAAAGAAATTATATCTATGTATATTTTAAGTATTTCTATCTATATATATCTATATGTCTATATACACTATGTTATCCCTCTCTCTCTCTCTTCTTATATATATATATATATCTTCATACATATTTCATATAGATATATATATATAAATAAAAATATAAAAAGAAAATATAAAATATAAAATATAAAAACAAAATAAAAAAATTATAAAAACAAAAATATAAAAAATCACAAAACCCAAAACCCACAAAAACAATAAAAGGACATGAACAATGGATTGAATAAATTATCCATCACATACAACCATTCGCCTCCCAGTGTTCGACCTCTACCTGTACTTACACCTATACACATTTGCATGTAGAGTTATAATAAATTTTAACTCCACATTTTTGGATATTCATTGCATATATTTATTGTGGGTTAATTGTTGAACGATTTGGGGATTTCGTCTGAGGTCAACTCAGCGACTGTCTCTCCGCCTTGTGGAAAGATACGACCTTGGCAAATCCCCATTCATCAACAGGGTCGGATGTTGTCGGTGGTACGGAGGTCACTAAGAGCCCTACAGTTGTTTTGTCCTCCCCCTGTACCTGAAGATGTTTTCAGAAAAATACAAAAAATGAAAACTTCAAAAATAAAAAATATGAATAAAGGAAAGGTTTCGGTATCTCTTTTAGATACATCTGTGGTGATTGATGATGCTTGCATGGATTCCAACATTTTGCATGCTCAGAAACCTACTCCCGTCCCTCATTCTTCTGAGGAGGGTCCCTCTATTCCCTTCCCTCAAGCACTCTGCTTAGGAAGGCCCCTATTCCAGATCCAGTTGACTCTTTAGGAGGTACTTGAGCACATCCCTCTATTCTAGAAGAACCTAAGAGAGAAGACCACCATCCGTAGGAAGAAGAGGAGAAATCACAATGCAAAAATCCATAAATAAAAACTGAAAACACAATTTTTGGATTTTTCTTTGATTTTATACAATTTTTATCAGTTTTTGGTTATTTTGTAATTTTTAGGGTTTTATGTGGAGTTTTCAAACAAAAATGGTACTTAGGTAAAACACAATAAAAGACAGTCACAGACACTTTTATGGATTTTTAAGATATTTTGCAATTTTTTATGATTTTTATAACACAAACATGACACTTTTTAGTGGTTCTAGAATTGTAATAATATAAAATGCAAGTAAACCAACTCACGAAAATTACAATAAATACTACACAATAAAAGAGCTAACTATAATTTTTAGGTAATTTTTAAAGTTAATTTAATATTCATTACAACTAATAACAGACCAGGAGTTAAATACAGTTCATAAGGACCCAAACGCAATTATTCTAACTTTCAGGACCAATCAGATAACATATTAATAAAACATAGGGCGAATCGTGTAAATAGCCCAATCAAAACACGCACCGCACATGATCCAGATTCACAAGAGTATAAGTGCAATTATAAAAACTTAACATTCATTGAGTGACCAGCATAAAGTTCAAGGTATGATTTGCAAATATCCCAATAAAGCATGTGGGGACACACGTGACACCAACTCAATTAGATTGAAATGCAAATAATAAAACTATGGGGTCCAAACAATAAATGTTTTTAACTACTCACTTTTTTACTGGAGTAAAACAAAATAAAACAACATGTAGGGCAGAAAGGGAAATATACCCAGTAGGGAGACGTGGCGCACACACGAGGAGGCAGAGGTGGATGGCTCTGATATTCCCCTGGAAAGCGATCTGACGGCTCTGCTCATGTCGAGGACGTGCATGTGAGATGCGCAGGGGATCTGATCTAACGACCCGAAAGCTGCACTATCAATCGGCTCTGATTTGATCTGGTAAAGGTCTGCTCATCCGACTGTGGGAAGAAGGTCTGCAAGAACAGGTCGTTCGGGGAACTTTGACCTGCGATCTTTGGAGATCGTGTGGTCGTATCGAAGCTCCCAAGGGTCTGGCATCGTCGTGACGCCCTTCCGCCGACCAGGATGCTTGGATGGAGGAGTTAATAGTTGGATGGTCCAAACGGAGGTGCTTCACCTGGAGGTACTCCGTCGGGGCAGCTGGGGCTCCAAATGTGCCTCCTCGTGTGAACCAACACCTGCAAGAGATAGGGTAACTCAGAGGGGACTCTCTGGTTGGGTTATTGCGTAGCAAAGTAAGGAGAAGCGTCGGGGAATGGGGTTCGACCTCCGGCAAGGCGGAGGAAAGAGGTCTCGGCCTAAATCTCGCCCTGACGAGCGAGCCTAAGGGGGAAAGGTTGCGTAAGAAGGATGACGGCTGGTGAGCGCTCAGGCGATCAAGGTTAAGTGATATCAAAGGTCGTTGCGACCTCGATCACCCAAACCGACTCAATAAGAAAAATCAAGACCACAATTAAGACAATCAAGCATAAAAATCAATGTAGCGTTCTCCGCTATTTATTTAACCTGGTATAGAGACCAGGGTCGAACACAAGGAGCACAGAAATGTATGAAGTAGTCGACAATCAGATAAGAAAATGCATATTTTTGTGGTTTTAAATTTTGTGAAATTTTTTACATTTTCTAATGAGAGAAGAATAAGGCAAAAACAACAAAATTTTTATTAGGCCTAAAAATACTCCAAAATTAGAAATAATAATATTTTTATATTTTTCAAATATACGGATGTTTTTTGGTGATTTTATGGTATTTTTCTGATTTTAAATGATTTTATAAAAAGGAAAGAACAACAAAATAAGAAAACAATGTATAACCTGGAACAAAAGGCAAATTTAAAATACTAAAAATACCTAATAGCCTGTTTATGATTTTTATAATAAAGTAAATAAAAAGACCTAACTACAGCAGCTGAAATCCTATTTTTTGATTTTTTTAGAATTTTTAATGATTTTTATAATATTTGTAGTCTTTTTTTATTTTTAGGATTTTTATAAAAGATAAAATTGAAGTAATAACACACAAAGACAAACACACACAAATTTTTATAGAATTTTTTAGACTATTTTTATATTTTTCCAGTATTTTATAAAATAGACAGACACATTTTTTATGGTTTTTTATTTTTAGAAAATATCAAATAAAATTAAATCGAGTCACAAAAATTACTAAAAATGCTACACGTTAGTAGGAGCTAACAGTAATTTTTGTGTATTTTTGGAGTCAATTTAATAATTTTTGATTAAAAACAAAACACACAGCTCATAAGGACCTACTTGTAATTATTTAAAAGTTAAGACCAATCAATAACACAATAAAAAACACCAGGTCTCAGATTGCAAAAATCCCATATCAACATGTGCGAAACACGTGACACCGGCTCAGAGGGGCATAAGTGCAATTCTCAAAATGTTTTCATTCAAAGCATAACACTCATAAAGCTCAAGGATATAACATGCAAATAACCCAAAATATCATGTGTTAGGCCACGTGTTACACATAAAGAGGGACTAAAATGCAAATATTGAAAACCTGGGGTCCAAATTGCAAAATAGTTCTACTGCTACTTATTTTATAGTACTAAAAGACAAAACAAAAACTAACAAGGATAAAACGGAAATATACCCCTCAGGGCACTTGCAGGGCACGTGAGGACTCATGCGGTATCGATGCGTCCTTGCGAAAGATCTGACGGCCCTGACAGTGTTGAGAACGTGTGCCTGCGATGAGCTGCTACAGTACGGATCTGACGGTCATGGACGTGCGATGCATATCTGCCCCAGGTGCTGATCAGACTGTTACGAATCAGGCGTGGATGAACGGCCTTGATCAGACCTGGAGATGGAGCATCGAATCGACGGCGGATGAGGGTCCTAGAAGAACTCGTTGGCGTCGAACTTCAACAGAGCGAGGAGAGAGATCCAGCGCTCTGATGAACGTACAGAAGGTCTCGTCACTGTCTTGGGTGCGCTCCGCATTGGGTGGTGACCTTCGATGAAGAAACCAACGGTCGGATGTCCGGATGGGAGAGCTCTCGCCTGAAGCTGCTCCGCTTGAGTAGGAGGGTGTTCAGATGGTGCTCCTCTCATGCACGGGCACCTGTAAAGGGTAGAGGGACTCGGGGCAAAGCTCCGGTCCATGTTATTAGTACTTGCAAATGAAAGAAGCAACGGTGAGGCGGATTGGGGATCTCCGTCAAACACATGGGAAGGAGATCAAGCCTAATTGCAACCCGATGGCTGAGATATAGGGTGGACATGTTGCGAAGGAAGGGGGAGAGTGCTTCGAGTGTTTGATAGATATGGGTATGGTGATGATATGGAGCTCCGTTGATCGAAGCATAGCAGATGAAGGCATGGCGGTGCGAAGTGGAAAGAACGAATCGAAAGAACGAGATGAAGTGGAGTGGTTGATACATGAGGTTCTATATGAACTCTTGAGCTTCAGGCGAAGGTGACAAGCGAGGTTATGGCCTCAACCAAGTTGTGGAAGGTCGGGAGGCTTGTCGCGGCGGTGCACGCCGGCCACGAGGCTGAGCAATGTGAACACTCCACCAAACTCCAATCCACGAGGTCCCTCGAGAAGCTGTCACTCAACCTGAGGTGTCTAGGGCTGGAATGAGGAGCGAGGCACAAGCTAGCGCTCTATGGAGGCGGATTAGATGATTTATAGGCGGCTCTGAGGTCTAGAAGGATCGGTGAATAGCGCGAGACACAAGAGCAATTTGGATCATCCAAGGAATCCCCGACGATCACGGAGGTCCGAGGAATCATGGGTCCAAGAATCGAGGCCAAAGGAGCATGGAGTCGGGCTGGAAAATTTTGAGAAGGAGCTCCGGCGGACAGTATACGGGTCTGATCCGGGAAGGAGGAACCGTTGACTGAAGGTCAACAATCCCAGCTGGCCAATTAGAAAATTAGGATTTTCAAAATATTTGCAAAATCAATAAAAAATAGTAAATAGCTTTAAAATATAAAGTGTATAAAATAGAAAATGTTTATTATTTTTCAAACTATTTTTCTGTGATTTTTATTTATTTTTATGAAAAATAAATTAATCTTTATATAGTATAATGTATCATATACAGGTAAAATATACCTATGTATTTTGTACAATTATTTTTATTTTGTTATTTTTATACAAAAATCCAAATTTTGCCTTTTATTTATTTACAACTTCATTTTGGAGTATAAAATAATTTTTATTTTATTTTTATTATTTATCTACAGGTATATAATAAATAGGGAGTGAGACATATATACATGTATTTTGCACAAGTGAGAGATGATTTTATTTGATTTTTATTTTTATTTTATTTTATTTTTTTTATTTTTAGTACTATATACAAATAAAAAGACTATTTTATTTTGATTTTGTCAAAAATAATTATTTATAGATAACATGTACAATATAGAGTAGGCCTTATCTCTCTACTTATTTTGTTTTGTGATAAGGTCAAGGTTTGACCTTCTTTTGGGGTTCGGGTCACTATGTATTAAATACCTCCTTCCTTTTTTCTTTTCCTTTATTCTTTTATTTTTTTAAAAATACATGCTAACTATGCAATATTAACAAATGCATGCATAATGCTAACTTATTATATTTACACATATTTTCATGATGCTTTGCCAAGATAAATAGCTAAAATAAAAGAATAAAGAGTGAGAATCAGGGATTCATCACACCCCTATACTTTACCTTTGCTAGTCCCTTAGCAAACACTTATTTGAAAAAGAAGTGAAAAGAGAAAGAAAAGAAAAAGAAGAAGAATTAAGGTTGATTATTAAACTTGTCTTCATTAAATTGAAGTATGGATCTCAGCCAGACCTTTGGATTATTAGTTTGTCGAAACCTTATTTGGACCTAGGTTTAAGACTCAACAACCTCTAAGTTCCACCAATCTATGATCAAGACTCCTCAATAATCCAGATCAGAACAAGTCTACATACACAAACTCTAATGACCATGAATCTTTTCTTGTACTGTGTAAGTGATATGTAGCTTCCCACCTCAGAAATGACAAGGCAACAGCCTCCCTCAACAAGGTAACTCTAATTCCCTAGTATGGCAGCTCTTTCCTCGAGGAGAGGTGTATTTCCTTCTAAGTTCAAGTTCAACCGGCTCAAGAAGAGGGGGAAAGAAGAGAATGGATCATGACCAGTGTAGCCATATATCCCAGGAAGCCTAAACAGTGTAGCTAAGTCTCCCGTTGCAAGCTTCATGAGATGAGAATAGGTAACATAAGTTTGCTTTATTTGGCTATATACACTCCGGCAGGTATTTCATTTTCTATCAGACCCGCCAATTTTTGGTGTTTTTCTTTCTTTTGCACACATTTTTTATGTGCATATGTACATCATATCTACATGGTGCAACATATATACATAAGGACTTTTTCCACTTGAGCCGGTAGACTGTCCCTCTTTTGAAGCATTATTGCAATCCACAACTCATGTATTTAGACCTCAACACCGCCAGACCAAGTTGAGACATACTTCCTTCCCTAAAGGAAGATGAGAGGTTCCACCTAGAAGTACGACCCTCGTATGTACCCCAAGCCAAAAAAACTGCCTCCTCACCACCTCATCCGTAGAGAGCTATGTGTAAGGTGCTGGTGCAAGTAAAGCCATTGTCCGTAAGAGCCATGTGTGCATTGTTAAATGTTCTACTTAGGCTCACCAAGATGACATGTGATCATAGCCTAGTGGACTCAAAGAATTAAGTCACTAATAGACCTGAAGAGTCTTAATCCTAAATCCTATAAGATTCCTCTTAGAATTAGGTGGATGAAGGTCTTAACCAAGCTCCATTTTTCCAATTTAATTCCAAGCTAGCTTAAATTTCAAATATGATTCAGAAGAATATACAAATATATACAAAAATCTTTTTATGCAAAGCTTTTGAAAATGTGCAAAATTTTTGAAAAGCGTTTGAATGCATGAAATGTAGAAGTTTTGCAAACTATTTGCAAACATTTACACAAGTATTTTGCAAACTTTTATTTTTTAAACATTTTACAAGAATTTTGTACTATATACATAATTTTTATACAAAAGTATTTACAAACTTTTTACAAGCCACACATTTTTACAAAAATAATTTTTATAAATAGCTATGTATGTACATGAAAAATTTTAAAAATTTTGTGGTTTTTAGATAAAGGATTTTAACCATTTTATTTATTAACAAACTCACTCAAAGTGCAAGTTATGGCTAAAATATATATGTAATATATCGACACACCCTAGCTCGAACAATGTCCTCATAGTGAACAAAGAGCGATGATGAAGACATAACTCATGCTTAGTATAGGAAAGTGTAAAATAATGCTATACTACAACGACTGATCAAAGAATAGCAAGAATGGAGTTCGATGATTCCCCATATACTTAGAATTAAATAATCCTAAATATAGCAGATTGTACACAAAGGGAAAATCGAGTGAAAGGATGTATTGGGTATACCTCCCCTATACTTAGGGTAAAATGTCCCTAAGTATAGGCTGCAAAACAGAGGTAAAAAGAATCAATAGGATAATCTGACTCCCCCCCCCCCATACTAAAGGTAAAGCATACCCTAAGTATAGCATAATCACAAGATGCATATAGGGTGTTAGACTAAGGAATGAGATGATATGGACATCTGGATTTATACAAGGTGGAGGGGAATGATAATCGGGCACGAGATGCAATTGATGTGAGTCAAAGACCACATCTCATGCAAAATGAATCGGGGTGACGTCAATGATCAGCGGCTCATGATCTAGATATGGTTTGAGGTGCTGACCATTAACACGAAGGTGGACTCAGATGACATCTCAGATATGTCGATACTACCATTGTCATGCACCTTTCAGACCAGGTATGGTCCTTTCCACTTACTTTGCAATTTCCCTAGAAATAATCTAATCCTGGCATCAAACAATCATACTCTTCATCTGGCTCAAACTGCTTATGGCTGATATGAGAATCATGTCATATCTTTATTCACTCCTTATATTGTAGACTGCTTAAGAAGGTTGTGTCTCTAAGCTCCTCCAGGACTGCCAATTCTGCCTTCCTTTGATCACCTATACTCTCTGGATCCAATAATATATCAGTGATAGCCCAAAGTGACTTATGCTTGATCTCAGCAGGTAAATGGCAGGGCTTTCCATAAACGAGACAAAAGGGAGATGTACCCAAAGTAGTCTCGAAGGAAGTCCGATATGCCAATAAGATCGAGTCCAAAAGCAGTGACCAATCCTTTCGGTCTGGGCAGACTACCTTCTGCAATATCATATTGATCTCCCTATTCGATACTTCAGCAAGACCATTGATCTGAGGATGATATGGAGTGGCAACTCGATGGTCTTTGCTGAACTCGTTAACAAGGGCCTTTACCTAGTCGTTAAAGTGAGACCCCTCGTCAGATATCAAAAGTCTAGGTACCCTGAATCGTGAAATTATATTCTTCCTCAAAAATTTGCAAACAGTCTTAGCATCTGTAGTTCGGGCGGGAATGGCCTCAACCCAACGACTCACATAGACAACAGCCAACAGAATGTACTCAAATCTCTGACTCTTAGGAAATGGCCCATGAAATTAATGCCTCGTGCATCAAAAACCTCACAGAAGTAAGTAGGCTGCATTGGCATCATATCACGTCCACAAGTTCCCATCCTCTGACAGTCAGTACACCTCTTCATGAATTCATCAGAATCCTTGAAGAGGGTAGGCCACCATAGGTCGGATTGGAGCACTATCTGTGTTATTCTTCTCCCGGAATGATGTCCTCATGCCTCAAGCTTGTGGCAGTATGTGAGTATGTTGTGGTGTTCCTCCTAAGGAATGCACCGACGCTAGATGTTATCCCCTCCTTCATGATAAAGGATGGGATCCTCCTAGTGGTAGGACTTGACCTTCACCAGGAAAGTCTCAAGTCGATTTCTGATTCAACCTTGTGAAACTTTCTTGGCAACAAGATAGTTCACAATGTCAGCGTACCATCACAATGTTGGCGTACCACGGGAGAGAGGCGATAGCAACGATCGCCTCATCTGGGAAGTTCTCTATAATAGGATCAGTCTACTCAGACTCCTCAAGATTTTTTAATCAGGAGAGATGATCTGCCACCACATTCTTGACTCCAGGTTTATCCTTAATCTCAATATCAAACTTCTGGAGCAGAAGGATCCATTTAGTCAGTCTTGCTTTGTCATCCTTCTTATCCATAAGGTATCTGATGGCGGTATGATCAGTAAAGATAGTCACTTTGGATCCAAGAATATACGATTTGAATTTGTCCAAGGCAAAGACTACAGCTAGTACGACTAGTGTAGCGAATGGCAAATGGTTCTCCATCCCTCCTCTGTCCCAGCACGGCCCCTACGGTAAGATCAGAGGCATCCGTCATGATCTCGAATGGGAGAGACCAATCAGGCGGCTGGAGGACAGGAGCCTCAACAACTAAGCTCTTGAGAGTCTCAAATGACGCAAGACACTTATCATCTACAATGAACTCGGTGTCCTTTGTCAACAGATCAGTCAATGGTCGGGCAATCCTGCTGAAGTCATGAATGAACCCTCGATAGAAATCGACAAGCCCCAGAAAAGACCGTAACTGTCACAAGTTGGATGGTGGATTGAATTTCCTGATGATATCCACCTTGGTCGTATCAACCTTTATGTCCCTGTTGGAGATGATATGACCAAGCACCATCCCCTAAGTCACCATGAAGTAACTCTTTTCCCAAGATAGAACAAGATGGACCTTAATGCAGCGCTGAAGAACACAGTCTAGGCAATCAAGACAAGCGTCAAACCCATCGTCGTAGATGGAAAAGTCATCCATGAAGACCTCTAGATAGTCACCCACTATGTCCAAGAAGATAGACAACATGCACCTTTGGAATGTCGTCGGGGCGTTACATAGACCAAAGGGCATCCGTATGAAAGCATAAGTTCCAAACGGACAAGTGAATGTCGTCTTATCCTGGTCTTTGGGCGCTATGGCCACTTGATTGTATTCGGAGTACCCGTTAAGAAAGCAGTAGTGACTCTTCCCAGCTAGCCTTTCTATAATCTAATCAATAAAAGATAGCGGAAAATGATCCTTCTTGGTGGCCTGATTTAATCGTCTGTAGTACACACAGACCCTCCAAGAAGTGGGTACCGGGTAGCTATATCCTCTCTAGACTTGCTCACAACTGTAGTGATGCCCGTCTTCTTTGGCACCACATGTAATGTACTAACCCGCTTGGAGTCTGAGATGGGTAGATAAAATCAGCGCTCCACTATTTTAATATTTCCTTCATGATTCCCTCTCGAAGATTCAGGTTCAGCCGTCGCTAGAACTCACGCGACGGCTTCACGTCCTCTTTGAGATAGATATGGTGAGAGCACAGGGCCGAACTTATCCTCTGGAGATGAGCTACGCTCCAACCTATTTCCTTATGGTTCTTTTCAAGAACCTCCATCAAACGAGATTCTTACTCTCCAGTCAAATCTGTTGAGATAATGACTGGGTACATCTCATGCGCACCTGCAAGGAACCTATACTTCAACGACTATGGCAAAGGCTTCAGTTCCGGGCAACTGGGAACTGGCAAATCTGGCCTCTAGAAGGTCTGAGTGAATGCAACCAGATCTGAATGAGAGAACTCTCACTGATCATACAAAATTGGTGAAGACTTCCCTGCTGGTGTATCTGCACTCGGTGTTGGCACGGTCTCCACCCTAGCTGTCAGCTTTATGGAAATCAGACATGGTAATAAATCATCGAACTTTGCCCAATCTATGTCTAAATCTGAGGGTTCTGAATTGGAATCACAAGAAATATACTCTACTTTATTGTCCGAAATACGATCGTTATCCTCATCTGTGTCCTTGGCCAAGAGTGTGCTCTCCGAACTCTCCTCTGCTGGAAACTGTGAGTCTGTAGCATCTGAAGGTGAGAGAAGGGCTTGTGAAACGGGATCTGATCAAGCGTCTTCATCATCAGTGATCACAAAGTCGCACTCTTGGTGGACGTCTCGCTCTGCCTCTATCGTATGCTTTGCATCACTAAACTACTCTGAGCAAGTTGAATCTCATGCTCTGGTCTCATCGATCGTCTCTATTTGTATACTCTCACCCTCGACGTGAAAGTACAACTTCCTACTATCATGGTCAGACACCGTCTTGGTTGTGGCCAAGAATGGGCGTCCTAGAATGATGGAGGTAGCAGTCACAGATTCAGGGATCTCCATGTCCAACACAACGAAGTCCACGAGGAATTTCAGGCCCTGAATTGTGATGACCACGTCCTTCAACAACCCCTTCAGCCTCTTGACAGATCTATCGACAAACTGAAAGACTGTCCTACTCTGTCGAAGAGGGCCAAAACTCGAATCGGTCGAGTAAGGCTGTCGGAAGGAGGTTGATGGAAGAGTCGTTGTCTAATAGAGTACAGTCGAATCTCTACTCATGAATATGGCATCTGACATAGGGAGCTCCTACATCTGGCCTCTTGGCTGGCAAACAGTTCTGGATGGCGAAGCATGTGGTACGGGTCAGCACATGGATCTCGGTTTGATGGTTCCTCTTTTTCCTGCAGATAGTGGTCTTCTCTCTCAAGTTCTTCTGGAAGAGAGGGATGCGCTCAAGTGCCTCCTGTAGAGTGTATTGGATATGGAAATCTATCAATCATATGTTGGCTGAACTTTAGCTGCTGATCTTTTTTTGGATTTTCTTTTTTATTCCCCTTTGCCAAGCGGAGTGCTTGGGGGAAGGGGATGGCTGGACCCTCCTCAGATAGAGGGGTAGGAAGAGGTTCCTGCTGCTGAGAGGAGAAGCAACAGCCTCAGTACCGTCGGTTGGATCACCATCCTTGGTGGCGTCAGCACCACCACCATCATCATCCTTAGCGGCATCAGCACCGCTATCTTCCTTATCTGGCGCTCGTGCATCCTCATGGTATTGTCGCTCAGACAAGGCATCGCTGGCTGGCATCCTACCGCTCCTAAGTGTAACAAAGTCAGCATCAAATGTATATGAAGTAATGTCACCCAATAAATCACTAGGAGTAGTGGTCTCTGTGAACTGTACCTGCTTAAATTTTCTTTTTAAGTTATTCAGGTTGGTCTCGATATGAGCGGGTATGACGACATTTCCTTTAATGATCTCCCTCATCTTTTGGCGGAACTCGTCCATCTCCTACCTGAACGTGGCCTGTTGATCGGAGAGTATACGGGCTAGATCATCAAGAGCAGGGTTCTCATAGGCTAGCCCATGAGAACCAGACGTGTTGCCTCATTGAAAGGGAGGATGCTGCTGGAACTAGTGAGGGGGAGGCTGAGAATACTGTTGATGCTGCTGCCGGTGCTGCCTCCACAGTTGTCCCTGCTGCTAGGGACAATGACCTGGCTGGAATGGCTGGTAAGAGAATCGGGGCTGCTGCTGTGACTGCTAGCCGAACTGTCCACCCTAAGCTGGAGGCTGTTGTAGGGATGAGACATCTCCAGTCGACCACCTGAATCTGTGATGATCTTGGTGGATCCTGAGCTGCAGTTGATCGTACCAAATCTCGTTGACTTCCATCAACGGCTCCTACTCGTAAGGGGATGGAGAAAGAACTTCCAGTGGTTGATTGCTGATACACCACCATCTGAGTATTCTGAGATGGCGATGGCTGAGAGTACTGATGTTGCGGCTGCTGGTATGGTTCCGCCTATATGTGGTGAACCTGACGAATCGGGGCAGAGTGTTGGGACGAGCTACTGCTAGGATCAACCCGTGACCAGAGACAGGGCTGAGAATCCGTCTGTGCCTCCTGGAGGCACATGATCCGGGTCTTCAGGTCACTTAAAGTCTGTGCCAATAGATCGATCTGAGTCATGTCCTGGCACTGCTTTTTCTCGATGATCTCAATGCGGTCCAGCTTCTAGCTGATGATGCCCATATCAGAGGCCGAGGACTCTGCTTGTGCTATGGCTGTTGAAGAAGAAGTAGATGGACTCGCATCAACCCGTGATATCCTGTGATAGGTCATGACATGGGGTGGAGGCTTCCCTTGAGTGTAGAACCTGGTCTGAGACATCACTGTGTAGTTCTCGGCCATCTCCTCATAGATTGCCTAGATCCGGTATTCGTCTTTGGAAAAATAGGAGCCCCCACAAGAAGCATTCACAAGCCCCCACAGCTCCGGTGTCAGCCTACAAAAGAAGCTCTGTACTAGATAGGGCTTGGAAATGTCGTGATGTGGACACCGGTCAATGATCTCACGGAAACAATCCCACGCCTCATGGAATTGCTCATTGGAGATCATGGAGAAATTATTGATCAGAGCTCGTGTTGCGTTTGTCTGGCTGAGTGGATAGTATTTGTTCAAGTACTCGATCCGGAGCTGCTCCCGCGAAGTGACATATCTCCCCAAATGCTTCAGCTAATAGGTTGCTCTATCGACCAGGGAGAATGGAAAAGCCATCATCTTGATGGTGTCCTCATCCACATATCTGTCATGGACAATGCTGCAGATCATCTCAAATTCCTGTAAATGTAGATGCGGCTCCTCGGTGGCAAGCCCATGAAACTTGGGAAACATCTGGATAGTCTGAGGGGGGAGCTTGAAATCTCCCAGAATCGATGGAAGCTGAATCCAACGGTGTGTAAGAGTTGCACCAGGTTTGTGTAACTCTCTCATCGGCCTAGCTGATCAGACTAGCTCCTGTGGCTCCTCTGGATGTCCTCCATCTCCTCCTCCAAACTCGGTTATCTCTCCACCGCCTGCTCTATTCGTCTCTCCTCGGTCAGCTCGTATCTGTGCCATCTCTCAGCGTACCTTTGTCTTGAAGGCTTCCTGATCTCTAATCTGTCTCTGCATCATCTCCAGGGAGGCTAACAATGTGTTTTTGATGGCGCCCTAGTCTAGAAGATATGTTGTACTCTGGGGCTGCCCATCGGTGCGCTCCTCGCTGCTGGCCATCTCTTGGGTCTCTGTAAAGGCAAAAGACCTGAAATCAGGTGCCGTCAATTGAATGAATATTTGTGTCAGTCTCTGCTCGGGCACCTCGGGACTGTAAAAAGGGTGATCGAGGGGGAAAAGGGTGAAATCGAACTCGGGTTCTGAGAGCGGGTCTAAGCTCTCTCGAACCTGCCTAGATGAGTGGGGTAGAGTGCTCGAAAGCGGTGCAGTCAAAGGCTTCCTAAGGGACCTCCGACCCATCATCGTGATCTAGCATAAAGGTGGATGGGATCTGGAAACAAACAAGATCGGCAGTCAAACCCTCAATTCACCTACGCAACGCAGAGCTGATGACCGTGAAGGTTCGGTCTTTTATCTTGTCAATTTTATTTAGGTGATAAGTTAGTCTAACAGGGCGATTAAGTGAGTTGGTAGGAACCTGATGCTCCCAGAAGACTGGCCCAATCCCAAAGCTAGATCTTTCCCAACCAGTACAAGTTGTGGACCGTTTACCAGCTACCCAATCAAATCGCTCTATTAAGGATATCGTGGCCTACTTTACCGGAGACCGAAGCGATCCTCACTGCAAACGACTAACCCTAATACCAGTAGTCTAACGAGAGTTCAGTTATGGCTCTAACCTAGTGTGTGGGTCACTCTCTCGTGCAAGCAAACCAAACAATGAGGGGATGACTCTCCTAAGACAGATTTTTAAATGAGGTGTCCTTTAGGATCAAGTTTGTTTAGCAGTCCCAATTTTATGATCAAGGTTGCAGAAGTCGGCAGTCGGTACTCGTTCGACCTGGTCATGACTAAGGATTAGTCGGCAGTAGGGCGACTAATCGAATTTAGTCAAGCATTAGTCGGTTTTGAATTTTTTATTATTTTAAATATATAAATTATTATATATATATAATCAATCATAAATTTTCATAGATTTACCAATTTCCAATACTATAAGAGTTATAAAAGTAGCAAGTTAAGAACAAATATTTGCTACATAACATTAGCTAATGTTCACTAATAGATACAACATGTCAAAACAAAAAATATTTCAAGCAAGCATGAAGCATCAAATAAAAAGTCATTCATCTCCATCAAGGTCGTCATCCAAATCAATCTCTTCTTCTTCTTCTTCATCTTCATCATCATCGTCTTCTTCATCTATGTCTTCAGGTAGAAATTCCTCCTCTTCTTCATTTATAGGTGCAATACTTGAGCTCGAAGATGAAGCTCCCTTGCCACGTTCACCTCGTTGGCTTCTTCTTAGCTCCAAATTCTCTTCGTCACCACTTGCATGAGCCACTGCACCCCAAGTCAATCCAGAACCTGAAAAGACCTCCTCATCTTGAGCTTGTACATTGACCTCTCCAGTCCATTCACGTAAATGTGCATGATCACGAGAGGAAAGATGGGCTTTTACTTTCTCAAGATGACGTTCCATCAGGTTAGAATTGAAACGAACGTACACAAGATCGTTTAGCCTCTTTATCTCCAATCTGCCTCTCTTCTTGGTATGAATCTGTAAGCAACATTACAAAAATTGTGATTAATGACTATATCAATTAATAATTTACTACTAGTATTTCTATTAGGTGGATCACTAGAGTCACTACCGAGTCAAACATACTCCAGTTACGCTCACATCCAGAGGATGCAGAAGTTAAGCTCAAGATCTTGATGGCCATGTCTTTCAAATGTGGTGTGTCGTCTCCATAATTGTACCACCAATTAGCTAATAAAATATAAAATTGTTTAAGTCAATGAAATCAAAGATGATCTAAATGACATTAATTGAAAATAATACCTGAAATACATGGATCGAAATTTTCGTCATTTCTTATCCTTTGTCTCACGACTAATGGCTTCCCAAATGACCCACGACCATGTCTACAATCAAAAAGCTCCTTTGTGGTGATAACATCTTGTATATCCAAATCTGGATAAAATCTTTCCATGCAATCCATGAAACCTCTCTTCACCACAATATCTGCATCTCCACCACACTCCGTGAAAAAGAAGTATGGGTTCAAAAAGTAAGCCACTAGATGCAATGGAGTGTCAAGCCTGCCCTTGGTCTTGGAGATAATAGAGTCCACAAAAAACTTATAAGATGATTCCACGCTATTAAAAGATGTAATTATCTCTCTTTGCCTCTTCAAGCCCTCCATAAAATAGCCCATGGATGGGCGTCGATCCGCATCAACTACACACAATAGACGAACCAAAGGTGTAAAAATTTTGATTGCAAATACGGTGTGGTTCCAAAAAGTAGCGCTGAAAACTATGGACGTTGCTTGTTCTCCCTTTTTGGTCTTGTACCATTTGCAGACCCTCCACTCATCTAACGAAAACATCAACATGAGCTTGTCTTTTTTCTCTAGAATGCTTTCGAGAGTGAGAAAAGTAGTAGCAAACCTCGTTTGCCCTGATCTGGCAATGTCTCTCTTGTTTGTAAACTTCCGCATCAAGCTCAAAATTTTAGTGTGATCATAAATAAAAATTGTGAGCGTCCTCGCCTTTTTAACCGTGTTCTTCACTTTTGAATCTTTGCCAATATCCTCCAAAGCAAGATCAATGGAATGAGACGCACAGGAAGTCCACCATATATGGGGATATTTTGTGAGCAACAATCTCCCTGCCGCTACATTCGCTGAAGCATTATCTGCCACAACTTGAACAACACTCTCCACGACGACTTCAGTTATGCACTCATACACAAGCTGAAAGATGTACCCAGCGATGTGTCTCATCAGAAGCATCTATGGACTTCAAAAATGAAGTCCCCAAGTAACAATTGACATAGAAGTTCATGATGCTCCGTCCTCGCATGTCCGTCCATGCATCAGTCATTATAAAGCACCCTGTCTTCTTTCATGTAATTCGATGACATTGCAAGTCATCAGATATTTTCTTGACCACCTTTTTCAAAAATGTACCACTAATCTTATACCTCGTAGTAGTCTTCAGACCTGGACCATACATTCCAATTGCCTCCACCATCTGCTTGAACTGTTTCATAGTCAATGCATTGAAAGGGATCGCCGATGTATATGCCCAATTGCATATATAGGAGACAAACCTTTCACGATGGTCCTTGGATAAAGCATCTTTTATGCTCATCTGGCGTGTTCCTTGAACGGTGACAGTTTTTTCCAGAGATTCAAAAGATCGATGTCTTTTAGCAGATCCAGCATCTCCAGCGATGCCAATATCAATCTCATCTCTCATCTCAGCAACCTCAACGGCTTTCTGACTCTTCTTTCTAGAAACATCATCCAAGTCTGATATCATCATCTTCTTTGTCTATTCGTCCACCTTAGGACATGCAGCCACATTGCCTTTACGGTGTGCAAGATGTTGCTTGAACCTAAAAACCCCTCCTTTCACCACCTTCTTGCACAACCTACAAGTAACCGTGTTCGGATCCGCACAATTTGAAAGGTATCCAAATTACCATGCAAGATCACTTGATCCTGGCGGTACATAGAAGGATGAGTCGCTACCAGAAACGACATTCATGGGAGGTGTTGCCATCTACATTGTCAAAACTCACAAGTTAAAAGTTAAAACTAATATAAACAAGTACCTAATTACTATTCTATTAGTAATAATTATATACTAAAAATATAAAAATACCAAGTTACAACTTTACATAAGAACACATAATTGCAATTTGCATTTAAATAAGAAAAACAAACTACAAAATCTACAAATGTATTTATTATTAAAAAAATAGATTCAATAGTTCTCCTGGAATTTTATGTTAGAAATGATAAACTAATGCATTTAAACATTATGCTTATAGATGCAATACACATGACTCAACAACCGTGTGTTTCAAGTGAGGCTCAAATCTTTGTGATGAAATGCATAATCTATATACTAATCATCTACACACTAATCATATATGATTTCTTATTTATTTTTGAAAAAAAAATCAGATTACTATTCAAATTCAAAGATAAAATGAGTTCCAACATCATCTACATACTCTACACACTAATATCCATCAAACTAATGAAATATTTTAAAAAGAAAGCAAAAAAATAAAACCCTAACCTAGTTTGAATCGCCCAGGCGGTGACTGGAGCAGGAGGCGACTGGAGCAGGCGGCAACTAGAGGCTACCCGAGCAGCTGCCGGCAGTCGGGGTTGGATAAGGCGGCGACCCGAGCAGCTGGCGGCGGTCGGGGTCGAAGCATGCAGTGGTTGTTGGTAATGAGAGAGAGATGTGCTTCAAACGCATAACCCCAGAGAGCATGGTATGCCTCTCTATTTATAGGGTTTTGGGATCCATGGATCTCAATCCATGGACACATAAAATCAAAGGATGAGATTGATTTATGTTTAATCCAATGGTCAAGATTGTTGTTGGTAAAAAACCAACAACTAATAATTTAATTTAGATCAAATATATTTGATAAATCAAATATAAATCAATCCTAAATTAAATCAATAAAATAAGGAGATTAACCAACATGGAGATTGCATATCCCATGGAATATGGTGGACGGCCACCAATTCCATATTGGTCAAGGTGGTCGTCCACTTGTTTTCAAGTGGGAGCAATCTCATGAGATTTCATGAGATTGCATATCTCCATGGAAATCTCCATTATTTAATCCAACAACTTTTGTTGTGATTTATTCTTCAAAAATAATTCATAATTAATTTTGAGAATAGTGCAATCTTGCCATTGGAAATTTGTGAATCACATTCACAACCCAAAATAAAATATAATTTACATTTTCAATTAATTACACAATGTGTATCCAATACACATCAATAATTAATTAACAAATATAAATTGTAATTAGCTCTCTCTAATACATTAAATCACATTTATAATATATTATGACTAATTGGATATTGCTATCCAAATTATTCTTATCCACAATAATTAAATCATATTTAATTATATTGGATAATTTCTACATACATCAAGATAATTAAATCACATTTAATTATCATTCTCTTAATGCTTAGATATATTTCAACTATGGAATTATTCTTGAACCCTTTCGAGAATAATGCGATTTTTCAGCAGATACTTGGAGATAAGGATAGGGTGATTGTATTATTCCACATATAGTGACTTGGATATTGAGATCACATCTCAAATCCAGAGCTCATGGACCTCTCATAGATGCTTGATTAAATCAAGGCCGTAAACCTAATCTTCTCATTGCATCTGAATCTCATTCAGATCAATGTCCAGTATATGGACTAAGATCAGGTCACTTCTCTACTGAGAGGAGTCACTAAAATCAAAACATGTTTCATCACTCCCTCGGAATGGAAGAGTCATGGTTATACAATCGTTTATGATCACATCACCCTCAGGTATTCCCAATACATGTACATCCTGCATACTGGAAGACTATGATCATCCTGAAGATATAGATCACCTTTACACTGTCATCTTCAGGGTTTGATCACTAAGTTTCTCAATTATACTTTCACAAAGCATATATCTTACCTTCACATTCATGTCATGCTTCCAAAGCATGACGACCATGCATGGAATTTGATCAGTCCCAATACCTCGGGAGCGAGCTCATGTCTCCCGGTTCACATGTGAACATGTATGATCCCTTTGAGAGATCGTATTACTCATATGTCCTTATATGCACACTAGCTCGCCAGTGTATAGACCTTGGTTAGGTCATCAACCTATTGGTCTACCAAATGTACATACTCAGACATATAGTAACACATCTGTCTCTGGTCAGAGGATGCATGCCTACGCTGTGACAGTATTCAACATAGGTCTTTGGTTATCTCGATCTCGTTAAGTCAACCCATTGACTCAACTAATCTGACACCTCCGAATCACTATTCCCATGCAGAGGACCTGCATCAAGAGGTTGGTCAGATATCAGCCTAATGAGAAAGGATTGACATCTCCTACTCATGCTGGAGATCATCACTTAACAATCATTTGATGATGCTTGATGAGTCCTCTATCTAACTCCTTAGATATTCATCCAAGCATCAGCCTCTATGATTCAATCAATGAATCAAAAGCTGTATGATTATCAAGTTGGCCATGGTACATAACCCTTATTGTACAGAGGGACCTTATAGTGCATTTATTCATCTCAGAAAGGGAGTGAAAAACAATCAATAACTTTAATTGATAAATCATTTATTACAATAACATTTATTGCAGGAATGGTTCACCTCGGGCTCACATTGCTAACAATATCCCACTAGCCCTCAGAACCTTTCAGGGACAATCCTTAAACCCATACTCATTACATGCTGGTCGAAAACCTTCTGTGTCAGAGGTTTGGTAAGAGGATTAACAACGTTGTCAACGGAGGCCACCTTGGTGATGATGATATCACCACGCTTTTGAATCTCCCGAATGATGTGGTATTTCCTTTCCACGTGCTTGCTCTTTTGATGCCATATGGGTTCCTTCGCCTAGGCAATGGCTCCCGTGTTATCGCAGAGTAACGGGATGGGAGTATCATAGTAATGGCTCCAGGATGAACTTGCGCAACCACACCGCCTCCTTTGTAGCATCCGATGCGACAATGTACTCGGCTTCTGTTGTTAAATCTGTTGTAGTGTCCTGCTTCTTGCTTCTCCAGCTCACAGCACCACCATTCAACAGGAATACAAACCCTGATGTCAACTTTCGATCATCAATATCCGATTGGAAGTCAGAATCTGTATATCCCAAGACTTGGAGATCACCATCTCCATAAACCAAGATGCAATCTTGCGTCTGTCTTAGATATTTGAATATGTTCTTTACTGCATTCCAGTGTTTCTCTCCATAGAAGGATTGGTAACAACTTACCACTCCCACTGCATGGTAGATATCTGGCCTAGTACACATCATGGCATACATTAAGCTTCATACAGTTGATGCATAAGGGAATCTAGCCATGGCTTTCTTTTCCTCAACAGTTTGAGGAGCCATCCCTTTAGACAGGTGGATACCATGTCTTAAGGGTAGGAATCCTTTCTTGGAACTATCCATACAGAATCGTTCAAGAATCTTCTTAATGTATCCATGTTGTGACAATCCCAAAATCCTGTTTTTTCAGTTTCTGAACAACTTCAGGCCTAAGATATAAGAGGCTTCTCCAAGATCTTTTATCTCAAAGGTATGGGATAGCTAAATTTTCACACTGGTCATCATCCTTGTATCGTTCCCAATGATAAGGATGTCATCTACGTAAAGCACTATGAACACAATGGCACTCCCACAAAGCTTCTTGTACACACAAGGTTCATCAGGATTCTGCAAAAAATCATAACTCTTTATGGTTTTGTCAAATCTGATGTTCTAGCTACGAGAAGCTTGCTTGAGCTCATATATGGATTTCTTCAGCTTGCATACTTCTCCATCTTCAATTATGAAGCCCTGGGAGTGCTCCATATAGATATCCTCCTCGAGGTATCCATTGAGGAAAGCCGTCTTGACGTCCATCTGCCAGATGTCGTAGTCAAGATATGCAGCTATAGTTAGCAGTGTCCTGATGGATTTATGCATAGCCACGAGAGAGAATGTCTCATTGAGTCGATGCCTTCTCTCTGTGTGTAGCCCATGGATACGAGCCGTGCCTTGAAGGTCTCTACTTTCCCATCAGGTCCCCTCTTTCTCTTGAAGATCCATTTACACCCAATGGGTTTTACCCCTTTAGGTGGATCATCTAGGTTCCATACACCATTCTTATGCATGGAGTCAATTTTCTGACTTCATTGCTAGCATCCATCTATCCATGTCATAATCCACGAGTGCTTCATCGAATGAAGAAGGATCATTGTCAGTTTCACCTAACACATGTAATCCATAGCTTTTAGATGGTGCTACCACCCTCGAACTCCTTCAAAGAGGTATGGGTGTTTCATCTTTATTTCTCTCTTCAGTTTTTGGCTCAGGAAGCTCAGAATCATCAGGGGATTCAATGAGTTCCTTTACTTCATTTTTGTCTTGACCTTTAAGGAAATCATTCTCCAGAAATTTCACATCTCTAGAAACAAAAACCTTTTGGATCTCAAGGTCATAGAGTTGGTATCCAATACCATCTCTAACATACCCAATGAAGTAACACTCACGAGAGCGAGATTCTAGCTTACTTGCGTCCACGTTCTTCGCATGTACCGAGCGATCCCAAACCCTCGAGTGATTAACACTAGGTTTGGTTCCATACCAGAGCTCATGAGGAGTCTTAGGTACAGATTTGCTAGGAATCTTATTCAGGATATATATTGTAGTCTCTACTGCATATCCCCAGAAACTAAGTGGTAAATGTGCTTTGCTCATTATTGAACGGACCATATCCATGATGGTCCTGTTGCGTCTTTCAGCAACACCATTAAGTTAGGGAGTTCCAGGAGGAGTGAGATTGGAGACAATTCCATTCTCTTTAAGATATTCCTTGAATTCATCTGAGAGGTACTCGCCACCTCGATCAGATCGAATCCGTTTAATCTTCCTATCGGTTTGGTTCTCAACCAAAGCCTTGAATTCTTTGAGCTTTTCAAAGGTTCCAGATTTATGACGTAATAGGAAGACAAACCCGTATCATGAATGGTCATCAATAAACGTCAAATAATATCGATATCCATTTCGAGTCACGGTACTGAAGGGATCACATACATCGGTATGTATTAGGTCAATAATACCTTCGCATCTTGTAACCTTGTTACGGAAAGGCATCCTAGTCATTTTACCTTGAATGCAATGCTTGCAGGTTGGCAAAGGTTGAACCTGTAGAAAATCCAAAGGTCCATCCTTTATCAATCTATTGATCTTATCAACAGATAAATGACCAAGCCTTTGATGTCAAATCTCATTCGAAAGATTTTCATCCTCTCTGGATCTTTTAGGGTTTTTATTAGTGGCTGTAACATTCATAATATATTTATCAATGCACAATTCATAGAGTCCACCGGAAGTCAAAATACCATCTGGTTTATCATAACGATTTATGATTAATTTATTACAGAATAGGAATGAATATCCACTTCTAACTAATTTAGATACAGATATCAAATTCCTTCTGACTTCGGGTACATAAAGACACTCTTTAAGTACTAGGACCTACCACTAGATAATGATAGTCGACAGATCCCACCGACGATTGCTGCAACACTTGCATCAGATCCCATCTGGATGACTATCTCCCCTTCTTCCAGATTTCTAGTTTCCTGAAACAAATGCAACAAACTGCATACATGAATAGAAGTACCAGAATCAACAACCCAACTTCCTTCTCGTCCAATGAGAAAACTAGTTTCAATGATGAAAGTAGATTTCATACTTGCTGGGGCTTTACCTTTGTCGACCGACTTTAGGTATTCCGGGCAGTTATGCCTCCAGTGCCTTGGCTTCTTACAGTGGTGACAGACGTTGGTTTTCTTCGACGCTATAAGAGTAGATGCATTGGAAGATGAGCCAACGCATTGACCCTTCTTCTTTCTCTTCTGAGCCGGGCCCTTCCGAGAATCTTGCTTCCGACCGCGCTTCCCTCTGACCTGTGCAACCATTGCACTGCTAACGGGACCATCTTTCTTCATTATGTCATTTGCAGACTTTAATACAACAAGAAGTCCAGCATTATTCAAGTCCAACTTGTTCATGTGGAATGAAACCACAAAATTATTGAAATACTTGGGCAAAGACAACAGAATGAAGTCAACTTGCATTTCTGCATCCATATTTGCCCCAAGGGTCTCCAGCTCAGACAAGTACCCAATCATTTTGAGTACATGTTCTCGAACTGAAGTTCCTTCCTGCATCTTGCAGCGAACGAGTTCTTTCATAATGTTGTAGTGCTAGGTGCGGTTAATGTCACCAAACATATCTTTCAGATTCTGCATTATTTTCTGGCATGTGCTATTCATCACATGTTGCTTCTGAAGAACATTGGAGAGAGAACCCATGATATAACATCTAGCCAAAACATGATCTTCATCATACGTGTCATTTTATGCCTTTTCTTCCTTCGTTTTAGGTCTTTCATGCTTGTTTTCTGAGAGCACATAACTTATGCGCTCAGCTGAGAGAACAAGCTCCAAATTACGGATCCAATCCAAGTAATTCGGGCTGGTCAACTAGTTGACCTCCAGAAGCCTGCTTAGTGGGATCATGGACTTCATTTTCTGAAATTAAGAATGCACTATATTAGAACATATAATCATATATTCAAATTTATGATATTTGCTTAAGGCATTTTAAATCAAATTATTCTTGCATTGTCAACTTTGAAAGTTCATTCCCTTAATCACTTTCAAAGCAAGAGATATACTCACCGCTATACCTCTAGCAAGAACTGTGATCTCCTCCTTAGCTTTGTCGCATCCCAATAATATGAGAATCTGTGACTCCAATAAAGAGAAGCGGGAACACATTCCGCCTTGCAAGTCCAACTTGCATTTCTCAATTCGGTCTTTAACACCCAGGCCGACCACCCATAAGGTGATGTTGACCCATCGTTAATTGAATCAACCGCCAACAGGAATAGTACTCGCTACGCGTAATCCAATATCGCCCCAATAATATGAGGATCCGATATTGGGATCACTACGCATACGGCCTTACTCTTTCGAGAAGAAAAGAGCCCGATCCAGATGCGCTTGAATATAGGAGCTATCACTTCGTACAGGCGTCTCCTATATGCAATCCCTGGCGACGGAAACCCTTCGCCTTGACGGGATACCATGGATGTCGCTTATGTGATCCTCCACCTCTTATTCAATTTTTAATCAATTATCATGAATCATATTCATATAGATAATTCTTCCAAGGGAAATAATAACTCTATTCATAATAGAGTATTTCAATTGGGCATGATTAATTCAATCATATTAAATTAATTATCAATCTAATTCAATCAACAAACTTGATTGTTTTTACTTGAATATATATGGTATTATCTCAAAGAACGTATTAATTCGAATTTTAATAATTAGAAAAATACATCATGATCTCTCAGGCATCATTTGTTCCCTACCCGTTGTCATGGCCATTACCGGCGGGAGTGGGATGGACAGCAACCGGTGTGACCCGCTACCCCAGCGATCCCCGACTAGACATCATATCCGCCTCGGGAAAAAATAATGCCGAGTAAATCACTTTGTACTTGAGATTATCATAGGTTCTTCAACCGAAATTATACCATATAGTAATATTCAAAATATTTTTTTTATTATAAGGAAATTTGCTAGACACATTTCCTATCTTATTCAAGCAAGGAGTTTGATGATTGAGTTTCCAATTATGATCTAGATCAAATCTAATCAATTTATAGGTTGAGGCTAAGTCAATTAAGGAAATAATCATCATTCAATATTTCTCAAATATTATCCATAGTTATTTCATGAAATTAACAATTAATTTCACTAATTGACAATCACATGGTTCTTGATTAGGAATGTAATTTCAGCAGTGATCATACTTACTAAAATTAACATATCTCAATCAATTTAAATACAAATTAGACAAAATCAATTTTTAAAGATTGCTAATTTGATTTAGGACAGAACCTAAGTGATATTTCACGCATTTAGAGGCGGATCAAAACAGTAATTAACTCATTAATCATGTTAAGATTCGCAGTTCCCGCAACAGTGAATAGATGTTCATTAAAACAACCATATCTCGAGCAAACGGAATCCAAATTACGTAAACTCAGATCCTATGGTTCCCTTATTTAATGAAAAACAAAATTCAAGTGATTAATTCGTGTTTAAACATTGTAAACAGGGCCAAATTTATTTATTAAACAGATGTGCGAAAATCAAATGCGACAAAAACTTTCGCGACCTTAGCGAACCCAAGTCGTCCTAGGTTTGTGGATCGTATCCAAAACCTTCGACCTAAGGCTCTGATACCACTTGAAGGATATGGAATAATCCTCAAGCGCATCGCAGAAGCATGAGCGTCGTATCAAATACGACGAAGAATGACTAGTCGAACTTGTTGTTCTATGCATCGGAATTTAAAATTTTCATGCGATGAAACCACATGATCCAAGAACGATTTGTCGGATCGTTTCATCTAGAACCAATAAAAGAATAAAGGAATACCTCTTGAAGCATGACTGATCGAGTCTCTACGAAAAGAGACCTCCTGTCTCAAGTCCGATCGTCGGAGAAGAAGCTTGCGAGCGCGGGGATGAGTCGCGTGATCCTCGCAATCCAACAAGTTGATCCAAGCACGGTGAACTCCTGAACTCGTTGTACGAGATCGAATGTCTTCTTTGCGAGCATAGCACTCCAAGAAGATGGAGAACCGAAGAACGTCGAAGCGGCTGCGCGGTGGCGAGGGCGACGACGGCTTTCTCCTCTAGGGTTTGGTGGACGGCCACCAAGGAGAGAGAGAGAGAGGGTTGACGTGTAGAATGAGAGAGAGAGATGTGCTTCAAAAGCATAACCCCGGATAGCATGGTATGCCTCTCTATTTATAGGGTTTTGAGATCCATGGATCTCAATCCATGGACGCATAAAATCAATGGATGAGATCGACTTATGTATAATCCAATGGTCAAGATTGTTGGTAAAAAGACAACAACTAATAATTTAATTTAGATCAAATATATTTGATAAATCAAATACAAATCAATCTTAAATTAAATCAATCAAATAAGGACATTAACCAACATGGAGATTGCATATCCCATGGAATATGGTGGACGGCCACCAATTCTATATTGGTCAAGGTGGTCGTCCACTTGTTTCCAAGTGGGAGCAATCTCATGAGATTGCATATCTCCATGGAAATCTCCATTATTTAATCCAACAATTTTTATTGTGATTTATTCTTCAAAAATAATTCATAATTAATTTTGAGAATATTACAATCTTGCCATTGGAAATTTGTGAATCACATTCACAACCCAAAACAAAATATAATTTACATTTTCACTTAATTACACAATGTGTATCCAATACACATCAATAATAATTAACAAATATAAATTATAATTAGCTCTCTCTAATATATTATAAATCACATTTATAATATATTATGAATAATTGGATATTGCTATCTACATTATTCTTATCCACAATAATTAAATCACATTTAATTATATTGGATAATTTCTACATACATCAAGATAATTAAATCACATTTAATTATCATTCTCTTAATGCTTAGATATATTTCAACTGTGGAATTATTCTTGAACCCTTTCAAGAATAATGTGATTTCTCTGCAGATACTTAGAGATAAGGACAGGGCGATCGTATTGTTCCACATATAGTGACTTGTATATTGAGATTACATCTCAAATCCAGATCTCATGGACCTCCCATAGATGCTTGATTAAATCAAGGCCGTAAACCTAATCTTCTCATTGCATCTGAATCTCATTCAGATCAATGTCCAGTATATGGACTAAGATTAGGTCACTTCTCTACTGAGAGGAGTCACTAAAATCCAAACATGTTTCATCACTCCCTCGGAATGGAAGCGTCATGGTTATACAATCGTTTATGATCACATCACCCTCAGGTATTCCCAATACATGTACATCCTGTATACTGGAAGACCTATGATCATCCTGAAGATATAGATCACTTTTACACTGTCATCTTCAGGGTTTGATCACTAAGTTTCTCAATCTTGGTCTTTGTAATTTTGTATAGAACATATACTTTCACAAAGCATATATCTTACCTTCAAATTCATGTCATGCTTCCAAAGCATGACGACCATGCATGGAATTTGATCAGTCCCAATACCTCATGAATGAGCTCATGTCTCCCGGTTCACATGTGAACTTGTATGATCCCTTTGAGAGATCGTATTACTCATGTGTCCTTATATGCACACCAGCTCGTCGGTGTATAGACCTTGGTTAGGTCATCAACCTATTGGTCTGCCAAATGTGCATACTCAGACATATAGTAACACATCTGTCTCTGGTCAGAGGATGCATGACTATGCTGTGACAGTATTCAACATAGGTCTTTGGTTATCTTGATCTCGTTAAGTCAGCCCATTGACTCAACTATTCTGACACCTTCGAATCATTGTTCCCATGCAGAGGACCTACATCAAGAGGTCGGTCAGATATCAGCCTAATGAGAAAGGATTGCCTTCTCCTACTCAGGCTGGAGATCATCACTTAACAATCATTTGATGATTCTTGATGAGTCCTCTATCTAACTCCTTAGATATTCATCCAAGCATCAACCTCTATGATTCAATCAATGAATCAACAGATGTATGATTATCAAGTTGGCCATGGTACATAACCCTTATTTTACAGAGGGACCTTATAGTGCATTCATTCATTCAATCTTAGAAAGGGAGTGAAAAACAATCAATAACTTTTATTGATAAATCATTTATTACACTAACATTTATTGCAGGAATGGTTTGCCTCGGGCTCACATTGCTAACAGGGAGGTCGAAGAGTCATGGTACGTGTGGGTTTAGGTTACAGTAACCTAAAATCCCAATACATGTGTATTCGGTTATTGGGTTCCCGGACCCATCTTGCAAATATCAGTTGATTAGTCGGCCGACTAGACCGATTAGTCAGCCCGACTAATCGGTGTACCCGACCAATGGCCGAATAGCCTTAATCAGATCGGCCAAGTGACCGAGTCATTTAATCGAGCCGACTAGTTGGTCTAGTCAACCGATTTTTACAAGTTTTGTTATGATTATCACTTTTTATGTATTTTTCAATGACCAAACAAACGCCTACCAAATTTTTCGATCTCCTGATTATTTAAAGTCCAAAAACAATAGGAGAAGTCGAAAAAACTGCTGCAAACACGATGATGCATGCAAAGTAAGAGATGCGTACATGTCACCAACACTCTGCGTGCAGGGTGATCCGTGCATAAATTTAAAGACAGAAATAGAACTAATCTAACAGATGTAAGAAGAAAACGACATTAGATGAGCAATTTCTAATCGTGAAAAATTGTAGTTAATAAGTCAGAGAGAGAGGTCGAAGTCCGACCTTTGATGCAGATCGGTGTCCACCACAACGGATCCTGCACGCGCTGTATACGGCCTCTAGCAGCACGTGACTTCTCAAGCAACCAAATTAACTTTTTATTAATGATTTATTAAGTAGGTCCAATTACGAACTATAGGTGCAAACAAATAGTTAGGGAATGGGCCTTAATCAGTTATGTCACAATCACAGAATTTCCTAAATCTAAGGGCCAAATTCTTCGAGAATCAAAGAAAAAAATGTGAGAAAATAAAAACCGGCGAAAAACTACGGTGAGGTCCCTCGAGCACACCGGTGCTCAGTGAAACAGACCCCGATATAAGACAAGTCCAAAAAGTCTGAGGTCATGTATTATTACAATAATAAATAATCTGCTGAAAAAAATAACTAAGCTACTCTATCCTATATAACTACTTTCCTCCAATCCTCCTTCTCCTCTTGTGCGGTTACCCTAACCGAAAGCTGCAAAGTCCTCGGGCGGTCCCTCGCACAAAAAGCCAAGAAGAGTGTCAAAAAATAGTTATAAAAGATAGAGGTGGAAATAATAAAATAAAGATAAAAAACTAAAAAACGACTACTAAGTCGTTCTCCCCAGCAATGATGCCATTCTGGTGAGCGCTCGGGCGATCAAGGCTAAGTGATATCAAAGGTCGTTGCGACTTCAATCACCCGTACTGACTCAACAAGAAAAATCAAGACCACAATTAAGACAATCAAGCACAAAAATCAATGTAGTGGTCTCCGCTATTCATTTAACCTGGGATAGCGACTAAGGTCGAAGACAAGGATCACAGAAATGTACGAAGTAGTCGACAATCAGATCAAAAAATGCATATTTTGTGGTTTTAAATTTTGTGAATTTTTTTATATTTTCTAATGAGAGAAGAATAAGGCAAAAACAACAAGTTCTAACAATTTTTATTAGGTCTAAAAATATTCCAAAATTAGAAATAATAATATTGTTATTTTTTTAAAATATGCAGATGTTTTTGGAGATTTTATGGTATTTTTTATTTGTATATAATTTTAGAAAAATGAAAGAAGAACAAAACAAGAAAACAATGTATAACATGGACCAAAGGGCAAATTTAAAATATTAAAAATAACCAAATGCCCTAGTTATGATTTTTCTGATAAAGTAAATAAAAAGACCTAACTACAACAGCTGAAATAATATTTTTGTTTTTTTTATTTTAATGATTTTTATAAGATTTTTAGTCTTTTGTGATTTTTAGGGTTTTTATAAAAGATAATGCAACAAAGATGGTATTGAAGTAAAAACACATAAAGACAACCACACACAAATTCTTATAGAATTTTAGAGACTACTTTTATTTTTTCAATATTTTATAAAATAGGCATACACGTTTTTAATGGTTTTTGATTTTTAGAAAATATCAAATAAAATTAAATCGAGTCACAAAAAATATAAAACATATTACACGTTAGCAGAAGCTAACGGTAATTTTTGTGGTATTTTTGGAGTAAATTAAATAATTATTTGATTAAAAAAACATACAACTCAAAGGGACCTACTTGCAATTATTTAAAAGTTGAAGACCAATCAATAACACAATAAAAAGTACCGTGTCTCAGATTGCAAAAATCCCAGATCAACACGTGCGAAACACGTGACGTCGGCTCAGAGGGGCATAAGTGCAATTCTAAAAAAGTTTTCATTCAAAGCATAACACTCATAAAGCTCAAGGATATAACATGCAAATAACCCAAAATATCATGTGTTAGGCCACATGCTACACATAAAGAGGGACTAAAATGCAAATACTGAAACCCTGGGGCCCAAATTGCAAAATAGTTCTATTACTACTTATTTTACAGTAGTTAAAGACAAAACAAAAACTAACAGGGATAAAACGAAAATATACCCCTTGGGGCCCTTGTGGGACACGTGAGGGCTCGGGCAGCTCTGATGCGTCCCTGCGAAAGATCTGATGGCTCTGACTGTGTCGAGAACGTGTGTCTACGATGAGCTGCTACAGTACAGATCTGACAGCCATCAGACGGTCGTGGACGTGCGGTGCAGATCTGTCCCAAGTGCTTATCAGGCTGTTACAAACCAGGTGTGGATGAACGACCCCGATCAGACCTGGAGAAGGATCATCGAATCGACGACGGAAGAGGGTCTTAGAAGAACTCGTCGATGCCAAACTTCATCAGAGTGAGGAGAGATATCCAGCACTCCGATGAACGTACTTGTGACAGTCGTGGGTGCGCTCCATGTCGGATGGTGACCTCCGATGAAGAAACCAATGGTCGGATGTCCGGATGGGAGAGCTCTCGCCTGAAGCTTCTCCATCTGAGTAGGAGGGTGTCCAGATGGTGCTCCTCTCGTGCACGGGCACCTGCAAAGGGTAGAGGGACTCGGGCGAAGCTCTGGTCCACGTTATTGGGACTTGCAAACAAAAGAAGCGGCGGTGAGGCAGATTGGGGATCTCCGGTGAATGCGGGGGAAGGAGATCAAGCCTAATTGCAACCCGATGGTTGAGATATAGGGTGGACAGGTTGCGGAGGAAGGGGGAGCATGCTTCGAGGGTTCGATCGATATGGGTATGGTGATGAGATGGAGCTCCGATGATCGGAGCTTTGCAGATGAAGGTAGGACGGTGCGAAGTGGAAAGAACAAATCGAAAGAACGAGGTGAAGTGGAATGGTTGATACCTGAGGTTCTAGATGAACTCTAGAGCTTCAGGAAAAGGTGGCAAACGAGGTTATGGCCTCGACCAATCTGTGGAAGTCCAGGAGGCTTGTCGCGGCTGCGTACGCCAGCCACTAGTCTGAGCAACGTGAACACTCCACCAAACTCCAACCCGCGAGGTCCCGCGGGAAGCTGTCACTCAACCTGAGGTGTCTAGGGCTGGAATGAGGAGCGAGGCGCGACCTATCGCTCTGTGGAGGCGGATGAGGTGCTTTATAGGCAGCTCAAACGTCTATAAGGATCGGTGAATAGCGCGAGACCCGAGAGCAATTTGGATCATCCAAGGAATCCACGAGGATCACAGAGATCTGAGGAATCATGGGTCCAAGAATCGAGGCCAAAGGAGCACGGAGTTGGGCTGGAAAATTTCGAGAAGGAGCTCCGGTAGACAGTATCCGGGTCTGACCCGGGAAGGAGGAACCGTTGACCGAAGGTCAACAATCCTAGCCGGCCAATCAGAAAATTAGGATTTACAAAATATTTACAAAATCAATAAAGAATAGTAAATGGCTTTAAAATAAAAAGTATATAAAATAAAAAATGTTTATTATTTTTCAAATTATTTTTCTGTGATTTTTATTTATTTTTATAAAAAAATAAATTAATCTTTATACAATATAATGTATCATATACAGGTAAAATATACCTATGTGATTTGTACAATTATTTTTATTTTGTTATTTTTATATAAAAATCCAAATTTTGCCTTTTAGTTATTTACAACATCATTTTTGGAGTATAAAATAATTTTTATTTTATTTTTATTATTTATTTATAGGTATATAATAAATTAGGAGTGAAACATATACACATGTATTTTGCACAAGTGAGAGATGTTGTCACCTTCATGAAGGTATATGGGGGGTCTGTGGCGGCACGAGGAATGAGCTCCCTTGTGCAGGAGGCCAGAGAAGAATTTATAGGATGCCTCAGGGTCTAGAAAGATCGGAGCGTGGAGCCAAACCCTAGGAAGATCCGATCCTCCCTAGGGATCCGTGAGGATCACGGATCCTAGGAGAGCAATCGAACAGTGGAATCGAGGCAAAAGGGGATCGGATTCGAGCGCTAAAAATTGGAGAAGAAGCTCTGGCAAAGTGAAACCATATCCAACCTGACTGGAAGCAGATGTTGACCGGGGTCAACGTTCCTACAAGGACCAATAGGAATTCAGAATGTACAAAAATAAGAGAAAATTCATTAAAAATAACAAATGATATTAAATTAGAAAGTGTTTAAATAAAAAAATGTTTATTATTTTATAAGTATTTTTTGTGATTTCTAATTCTTTTAATGAAAAATAGAATAAGATATATACAGTATAATGTATTATATACATGTATAATATACCTATGTGTTATGTACAAATATTTTTATTTTATTATTTTTGCAAAAAAAATGTTTTATATTTTATTTATTTACGCAATAATTTTAGGAATACAAAATTATTTTTGTTTGATTTTTATGAACAAGTTAAGTCTATCAAATAAATAGGTATGGTATTATATACAGATGTCTTTTGTACAAAGAATTGTTTATTTTTATTTTTTGTATTTTTCTGATTTTTATTTTATTTTTGTATTATTTCTACGGCTATATAAAAGTGTGCAAAAAAATATTTATATATTGTCTAAATAAATAAATACATATTTTGTGCAAGTATAGGTAATATGCACAATACATAGTGTACCCTTATCTTTCTCTACTTATTTTCTTTGCGATCAGGTCAAAGCTTGACCTTCTCTTGGGATTTAGGTCACTATGTATTTATTCTAAATACATCCTTCTTTTTGTTTTCTCTATATTCTTTTATTTTGAGAAAACATGTGTTAATTATGAGATATTAACAAAGTCATGCACACAATTAAGTTATTGTATTTACATGTATTTATAGATGGTTTTCCTAAAAGAAAGATCTAAAATAAAAGAATAAAGAATGAGAATCATAGATTCATCAATGGTCTGTGGAGGGGTATTTAAAGAAGAAATGGGAGGTGGTTTACAGAAGTTTCAAGGTAGTTTCAACCATCATGCAAGAGCGTCACGGTGGCCTCCAGCGGTTCTGGTGGTTGACGCAAAGGAGGGGAAAGTTAGAGGAAGGGATTGCCATTGGAGTTTGGTCGGGAGGAATCTGGAGGAAGTTGGAAGAATTGCGTGAAGAGGGACGGTTTGGACACGGAGGGAACTGGCTGGGGGTTGAAGAGAAGGCAAGCACTTTTGGATCTTTTGATCCAACGGTTGAGGTTCGCATGGAGGATAATGGTCGAGATTCATCTAATCAAAGATAAATCAAGTAGCTCAGAAGTAGACGAGTGTCTACACAGGAGCAGGCAACATTGTGCGGTCTGAAGGTGCCGCGTGGTCCAATAGGAATTAAGTTAACTCAGAAAATCAAAGATAATTCTAGAAGAATTAGTTAGATTGTGAATTAGAAAAGTGGTAGACACGAAAGTTGTAGATCTCATCGAGATCTACAACTTCAGTGTAGAAGTCAAAGAGATCAGAGGTCATCTATACATAGATAAAAATTAGATACTAATAAAAATCATATAAAATAATTTCCTTTAATTTTCTTTTTCTTATTTTTCATGTTAATTTATTTATATACAATTTTATTCTAATTTTTATTTGATTTTTAATAAGGATTAAATACATAAAATATTACACCATATTAATATATATTAATTATTTACAACACAATAATTAATAATTAGTGTTAATTAGTCAATGAATCTTGTGATTAACTTAGGCAAGAGAGATAAATATAATCAATTAACTGATAAATTGGGGATTTATCCACCAGCCAAGAGACCTGATGCAGGAGCTCCTTATGTCAGATGCCATATCCATGAGCAGCAGTTCGATCGGACTCTATTAGACAACGGATCCTCAATTAACCTCCTCATGACTGCCATATTCGACCGATAAGAGTTTGGCCCTCTTCGATAGAGCAGTAAAGTTCTCTAGTTTGTAGATAGATCTGTCAAGAGGTCGAAGGGGTTAAGGACGTTGTCGTCACGATTAAGTCCTAAAATTCCGTGGACTTCGTTGTGTTGGACATGGACATCCCTGAATGTGTGACCGATAACCCATCATTTTAGGAGGACCGTTCTTGGACACAACCAAGGCGATGTACGATCATGATAGAGGGAAGGCATACTTTCACGTTGAGGGTGAG